>JBAFTA010000020.1:19219038-19236043 GCA_036919975.1 Melanotaenia parkinsoni
CTGTACAGTCCTCTGAGACAACTTGTTGTGATATAGGGCTATACAAATAAATTTGATTTGATTTTGATTTGATTTGAAGCTCTTTTAGCACTTTGCTTTACTATAACAATGCTTGAAGAATAATTTGAGAAACATGAATTCCAGATGTTGACTTGGCCTTAGTCTAATCAAGTATCTGCAGGATATGATGGACAAGCAAGTTCAATCCGTGGAAGCTCCGATCACAAGACTTAAAGGATTTAAAGGATCAGCTGCTGACAGCTTGGTACCAGACACAGTAAAAATGCACAAGTTTAGAAGACTTCAAACCTTTACAGATCAGAGCATTTTGCATTTATAACATTGTGTTTATAATGAGATTTTCTCAAATGAACATCTGCAACTGATGATCAAAGCTTAAACTTGAGCTTGTGAATCATTCTCTTTACCTGTGATGCTTTGCTGCCCCTGCAGAAGCTGGAGGAGCAGATTTCAGAGCTGCCAGCGTTTTACCAGGTGGGTTCGATACGGTTTGACACCGAGCAGCTGAAGCTAGCGCTCACTCAGGAGTGTCGTCTCTGGAAACGAACCTTCGGCGCTGCGCTCAACAAACGTGCTTCCACCAACATGAACGACATCCTGTCATTCATGGACGGGCTGACAAAGCGGCTGCAGCGTCCAATCACAGACCTGGAGGATGTTCAAGAAGTAATGGCGGCTCTCAGAGAGGTCAGCCAGCATCTGATTGGCTGCTCGCATCCAGTTAACTCTGCCTAATCAGTTACTTCATGCAGTAATTCATTCACTACAATTATTTCATCCATCCATTCCTCCACTCATTTACCTCCCCTCTGTTTTAAGGTTCGGGAGGCGGAGGTCCACATCGACACCACCATCGGGCCGGTGGAGGAATCCTTCGCTCTGCTGCAGAAGCATGGCCTGGCCTTCAACGACGGGAATGCTGAGCGCGTGGACGGCCTGACGTACGCCTGGAAGAACCTCAACGCTCTGGTAAGATGCAGGAGGTGCACCGCTAACGGTCCTGACCATACAGAGGCACAGACAGGTGTGTGTGTGTTGTGTTTCAGGTGGTGCAGAACCAGAACACTCTGGTGAAGATTGAGCCCAGCATGAAGGCTGACCTGCTGGCCTCAGTGCAGAGCTTCCAGAGCTGCGCTCAGAGTTTCTGCACCGACTACGACCACAGGTTAAACGCACCCTTCAGGAACATTTCAGTTAGGATGAAACGGAGCGTGTGCAGATAGAAAAAAGTGTGTGTTCATGCTGGCATGTGTAGAGGTCCTGGCGTGGAGGGAGTGGCTCCAGCTGAGGCCAGTGAGCGGCTGGAGAGTTTTCAAGCCAGGTTTGATCAGCTGTGGAGGAAATACATCACCTACTCTGGAGGAGAGCAGCTCTTCGGACTCCCTGTTAATGGTGCGGCTGACTGACTCACACCGTCCTCCTCCTCTTTATCCGTCCTAATCATCCTTCTCCTCCCTGCAGAGTATCCAGAGCTGCAGAGGATCAAGAGAGAACTCTCCCTGCTGTCCAAACTCTACAGTTTGTATAATGCAGTCATTGACAGCGTCACCGGTTACTATGATATTCTGTGGACTGACCTCAACATCGAGAAGATCAACATTGAGCTGCAGGAGTTCCAGAGCAGGTGGAGCAGAGGAATGTTCTGACGATGCTGGTCAATTTTAACAATTAAGTGCAATCTAGCTGAGGCAACACTGAAAAGGAGTCAGTAAAGATGGCACCAACAGTGGCATAGTTACATTACTGCACCTCTTGTCTGAGTTTTCAGGATCAGGAAGCTCCCAAAGGCGCTGAAGGAGTGGCAGGCCTTCAGAGATTTGAAGAAAACAATTGACGACTTCACTGAGACGTGTCCTTTACTGAACATGATGGCCAACAAGGTAGCACAGACTTAACATTTGTATTATTCTCTACAAAGGAAGTGAACACAAGTTTTCTGACGTATGAACTTTTGGTTCAGGTGATGCTGCGCAGACACTGGACTCGTCTCAGTGATCTGACTGGTCACAGCTTCCAGGTGGAATCAGAAAGTTTCTCTCTCAGAAACATCATGGAGGCGCCGCTGCTGAAATACAAAGAAGACATTGAGGTAATAACCTGACAATGCTGATGATTTAGCTACACAATCAGAGATGTTCTTCAAAGCAGGAGAACAAACATGGTTACAACACTTTCTATAAACAGCTTATTTTAGGTGTTGATTCTGCTTGTGTACGTGTATGCAGGATCTCAAGCTGTGCAATCCCACGGGGTGATTTTAAACTTATTTTAAGCACAATGAAAAAACATTAAGGTCTTGTTCCCGCTTTTAGTAACTTTTAAATCCACTTTCTTTAGTGTTTCTGTTGCTTTGTATGTCCATTATTACTTGTGGACATATTTGTGGACAGGTCCTGAGGTGCTGGATGGAAATGTCCATGATGCCTTAAAAATATGAAAAATTAAATCAAATATTATAAAATTATCTAGAATACATACAGTATTTTAACAAAGGTGAAACATCCAGAATGACATTAAATTAAATGAATAAAATGTTTTTTAAGTATTGAAGGAAAAGTATGATGATTATCATGAAATTATAATAAGATTATAGACATTTAAAATTTTACATTATTGATTATTAATTTTATAGATTATAAGAAAAATTCTGAAAGTGAATTATGACCCTAATCATCATAAGTCGGTAATATCAATGATGATGATGATGATGATGATAACCATAACTGGAAGTTGGAATATCTTTTTGATTTTTGACCTGTCCGGTTCAGGATGTTTGCATCAGTGCTGTGAAGGAGCGCGACATCGAGGCCAAACTTAAGGACGTGGTGGCCGAGTGGAGCGGACAGACGCTCAGTTTTGCCTCCTTCAGGACCCGAGGAGAACTGCTGCTGAGGGGGACCGAGACAGCTGAGAAAATCTCCATGATGGAGGACAGTCTGATGGTGCTGACATCCCTGCTAAGCAACAGGTGGGGGGGTGAGGGAAAAGATGAGGAAGGGAGGAAGGAGGAATAAAGAAAAAATGGGAAGGAACTAAAGGTAAAATGAGGGAGTTTGGAGGGAAAAATTAAAGGACCAAAGGAAAGAGGAGGGAGGAAATAAGGGGAGGGAAGGAGGAAAAGAAGGAGAATAGGGAAGGATGAAATAGTGAGCTGGAAAACGAAAAGCAGAAAAAAAAGTTAAAGGATGGAAGAATGTACGAAAGGAGAGAAAGTAGATGGTATAAAATGGTAGAATGATGAATGGATTGATTAACCAAGGAAGGAAAAAGAATGATAAAGAGGTTAAAAGCAAAGAAATGAGTCAGAAGGAAGGCAGAGAGCTTTAAAAAAAAGGAAAACAAGAATAGATCAAGTTAAGGATAAAAAATAATGAAGAAAAGTAGAGCGATGTAAAAGAATGACGAACTCTGAGACTAACAGACGGGCAAGTGGAAAAGGAAGTAGAAGAAGATGTCTGCTGTCTGCAGGTACAACGCTCCATTCAAACCCTCCATCCAGCTGTGGGTCCAGAAACTCTCCAACACCTCAGAGATCATCGAGAAGTGGTGGTCGGTTCAAAACCTCTGGATCTACCTGGAGGCTGTGTTTGTGGGCGGAGACATTGCCAAGCAGCTTCCTCAGGTTAAAATGAAGATAAAAGTGGTTACAGTTGACTTGTTACTTCATAAAATATTAAAGAAAGGTGTTTGTTTCTACTCTAGGAGGCCAAACGTTTCCTGAACATTGACAAATCATGGCAGAGGATCATGCAGCGAGCACATGAGATTCCCAACGTGGTGCAGTGCTGCGTGGGAGACGAGACGCTCAATCAGGTGCAGCCCTCTGACGATGATGCTCAGCTATCATTTATAAATCTGAATTCTTGATTCAGACCGGCATCCTTTTCCTCCTCTTCCTCCTCTTCCAGTTGCTCCCTCACCTGCTGGAGCAGCTGGAACTCTGTCAGAAGTCTCTATCTGGTTACCTGGAGAAGAAACGCTTGGTGTTCCCTCGCTTTTTCTTTGTGTCTGACCCCGCCCTGCTGGAGATTCTGGGCCAAGCCTCCGACTCTCACACCATACAGGTAAGAAGACTCAGCAGACCCACGGCTCAGACAGGCCTCATTAAATGTGATTTTATTTGCAACATTTTTCTCTGAAGCCATCTTTGAGTTCAAGCCTTTCTCTGTTGTGTCTCAGACTCATCTGCTCAGTCTGTTCGACAACATTAACCGAGTGATTTTCAGTGAGAAAATCTACGACCAGATGCTCAGTTTTCAGTCCCAAGAAGGAGAAACTGTGGAGCTGAGTCAGCCTGTTCTGGCACAGGTAAACACACCTGACTAAATTTTTCCAGTCTTTCAATGAGATGAAAACAAATTTTTATTAAATGCCAAAAGTCCTGTAAGGTTGTTGTGTTGACTGAAATGTCGGTAAATAGGGGAACGTGGAGGAGTGGTTGGGACAGCTGCTCTCAGGGATGAGGCAGACCCTCCACAGCATCATCCGTCAGGCCTACCTGGCCATCAGTGACTCCGGGTGGAAGCTGCTGGAATTCCAGTCGGCATTTCCAGCTCAGGTTGGCCTTCTGGGAATCCAGATGATCTGGACGAGGGACGCCGAAGAAGCCTTCGTCCTCAGCAAATCTGACAAGAAGGTGCTTTTAATTTTACATCATGACTTTTCATGCTATTGTCCCGCCCCCCTTTCTGACGCCCATGTGATTGGCTCACCAGATCATGCAGACAACCAATCAGAAGTTTCTGGACCTCCTCAATGAGCTCATTGACATGACAACCAGGGAGCTGAGCAGAAATGAGAGGACCAAATATGAAACGCTCATCACCATTCACGTCCACCAGAGAGACATCTTTGACGACCTGGTGGGTCACAGAGGGACGGATACGTTTAAAATGGTTTGATACTGATCAAAGCAGCTGACCTCATTTCCGTACATCAGGTACATCTGAACGTACAAACTGCTTCCGACTTTGAGTGGCAGAAACAGTCGAGGTTTTACTTCCTGGAGGAGACGGACAGGTGCGTCATCCAGATCACAGACGTGGAGTTCAGCTACTGCAATGAGTACTTGGGCTGCACTGACAGACTGGTCATCACGCCACTGACAGACAGGTACACTAACACCTGACACGGTGGGTCATACGATGCCTTCAGGGTTCAACCAGAACTTAAAAAATGTTAAAATTCTGTCCAGGTGTTACATCACTCTGTCTCAGGCTCTGGGGATGAGTATGGGTGGAGCTCCAGCTGGTCCAGCAGGAACAGGTACTGTAATGTACGACTGCTGAAACGGCTCTGTTACAAGGTGTTTCCTTAACTTTGATTTGGGAGTGTGTGTGTGTTTTCAGGTAAAACAGAGACCACTAAAGACATGGGTCGGTGTCTGGGGAAATATGTGGTGGTTTTCAACTGTTCAGACCAGATGGACTACAGAGGACTGGGACGGATTTATAAAGGTGTGTGATTACTTCAGTGATGCAAGACCATCACACATCATGAGTTATATTAGAAGTCATTATTGGTCTATACAGTTGAATAAAATGGACACAGCTAACTGTCAAAAGATGGTGCTCACACTCTGTTTGTCAACCAAAGACTTTAGCATGTGTGTAAAAAACGATTAGCAACAGAAAGCTAAACTTGAAGAAAATGTAGATGTTCTTGATACAAACCCAATTTAGTTCATATCTTCAAGGGCGAAGAACACCTTTGTACAAACAAAAATTGTCTCCTGGTGTTTAAAAGGGTTGTTGTTACTTTATTCCTGCAGGTCTGGCCCAGTCCGGAGCCTGGGGTTGCTTTGATGAGTTCAACCGCATCGAGCTGCCGGTGCTTTCCGTGGCTGCCCAGCAGATCTACATCGTCCTGCAGTGCAAGAAGAACAAGAAGAAACAGTTTGTCTTCACCGATGGTGATGTGGTCGACATGGATCCCGAGTTTGGCATTTTCCTCACCATGGTACCCAGTCTGACAGATCCAGCTGTTTTCATTTAAAGAAATAAATTACAAGATGTTAATGGGACATATTGTTCCAAAATTCACCCAAAACAAGGACCACAAAGAAAGATTACAAGGAATAATTCATCATCTCCATTGTTTAAAATCTTCTCAGGTTGTTATAGCTAAGTATAAGTACTACGTAATGTACAAACCAGTCACTGTGCTTTAGAATAAAACTAGCTTTATGCTCTGCAGGCTTCTGTTTGAAAAGGAACAAATTTCCAGTCTAGATCACAAGAGATTAACAACTCCATCAGGGGATTCTGGGAACTTAAAACTATAAACAGTGATTGCGATGATCATTAAATGGCTCAAATCTCAGTTTACTGCTTATTATTGGATGATCTTTGTTTGGGACGTAGTAAACACAGTGTTGTGGAATTAATCTATCTGAGAACCAGAGCTCTAGAAATGAAACTCACTGGTACGCCTAAGCATTGATAAGTCTGTGAGCTGAACTATGACAGAACCGGTGTGGGACGCAGGGTGTATATCGACCAGAGGTCTAGAACAGATCTATTTTAGAACCAATCAACCACAAAGTTCCAGATTTTACCAGGAACCTTTCGCTCCTCCAGAATCCTGGTTATGCTGGACGTCAAGAGCTGCCAGAGAACCTGAAGATCCAGTTCCGCACGGTAGCCATGATGGTCCCCGACCGAGCCATCATTATGAGGGTTAAACTGGCAAGTGCAGGTTTCCGTGACAACCAGACCCTCAGCAGAAAGTTCTACACCCTCTATAAACTGTGTGAGGAGCAGCTCTCCAAACAGGTGGGATTTTTGCTGAAGGTGATGCTGGTGTAAACTCCTGCTCTCCCACTTAATCTCACCAGAGCTGCATTTCCACCCTAATCTCCTCTCACCCATTCCAGCTAAAAACCTTTCTTCTTCTCTTGATATCCCACTTTTCCTACAAAATGCTTCCTGCGGGTTTTCTCCACTTTTCTCCACTGCTTTTTGACTCTTCTTTTCCGAACTTCTCTCCAGGTCCATTATGATTTTGGTCTGAGGAACATTTTGTCAGTTCTGAGGACGCTGGGAGCTGTGAAGAGATCAAACCCATCAGAACCAGAGAAAACCGTGGTGATGAGAGTCCTGAGGGACATGAACCTCTCCAAACTGGTGAATTTGTGTTGCAGGATTTTGACCTTTTAAAACTAGAGGTCTCCTGATTGGGGGATATTGAGACTCGATGACCAAACTTTTTTTTTTTTTATGCAAGCCTAAAACTTCTTTTGTTTTTGCTGTGTGCCATCTTCATTTATTCTTCACCAGTAACACATATACTGATATTTACACACCTCAACGAATCTCACAAGTGTTCCTTTTATTATAACTCCAAAAGTATTCAAACAAACCTTGTGGTTGCAGAGACATACTCATTTAATTTTGAATTGTTATACTTGATTTATCACTTTAAATACTTGTTCAAGAAGATTTATTTCGTAGTATTTCATTATGGGTATGCAGTGTTTGTTCAGAAACCTAAAAAGTAGTTAAAAGGTTTAAAGGGTTAAAGCTGTTTGTTAATAATCTACAGAATTTTTGTGCCTTAAGAGATTAAGCTCAACTGTGTTTCTTCAGAAAATTGTCGCCTTCGTTGTGGGCCAGTGTTTGTGTCAACAGAACTTTAGGATTTCCATCTTAACATTTTAAGTTAAAGTGTTTTCTCTGTAGGTGGATGAGGATGAGCCGCTGTTCATGAGTTTGATCAGTGATCTGTTTCCTGGCATTGGTAGGTTTATCTCTCCTATTAGTCAACTTTCTGATCAGAAATTTGGTGTTTGTGCGACCACAAATCAATTGGCAGATAGTTTATTGTACATTCTCTAAACCAGCTTTCCTCCTCCTCTCCTTCCTGCTCTGTAGTTCTGGATAAAGCTGGTTATCCAGACTTGGAGTCGTCCATCCACAATCAAGCTCAGCAGGCCGGTCTTATCCCTCATCCTCCCTGGATACTCAAACTGGTTCAACTTTATGAGACTCAGAGAGTCCGACATGGTACAGATCACCACAGACTTTAAACTTTAAAATCCTCCAAAGACATTGATCTCGATGACAAAAACTCCTTATTTGCCGTAACAAATATACGTGATCTGCAGCCTCTGTATGAAATCTAAATATGGTGAGCATCTTTTACCATCATCCTCGGTAGGTGAGATGGTGAGGCTAATAGTAAAATCCCAGGCACACTTGACAGTATACAAGCTGCAACAGCAATCACACCAGGAATTTCAAACTTCAGTCCAGATGTTGTGTTTCAGGGAGTTTTTCTGTAATTGTTTAGAACCCATCTCAGCATTTAGTACCAGATGTTTGTCTTTTCTGAACAGTCCTTGGAAATGATTTTTGTTAAATAAGGTCAGTAAATTGTTGCTATTTTGTTTTTTATTACAACAAATGTGTACATATTCTTCTAAGTACTCTACATGCTTCCAGGTAAAGGATACTGCTGTAGAAATGGGAAACCCATCCCCTAAAAGTAGTCAAATTTGATTAGACAGGGAGTACAAATGCAGTATTTGTGGCAGACGTTTCCAGAAAACTACTGAGCTCAGGCACAGCTTTTAAAATGTGCAACGCTGTCCTGTCCTTGTGCAGGTATGATGGCGCTGGGTCCCAGCGGTGCAGGGAAGACCACCTGCATCCACACACTGATGAAGGCCATGTCGGAATGTGGCTCCCCCCACCGGGAGATGAGGATGAATCCCAAAGCCATTACAGCCTCGCAGATGTTCGGAACGCTGGATGTCACCACAAACGACTGGACGGATGGCATCTTCTCCACCCTGTGGAGGAAAACTCTGAAGGCCAAGAAGGTTGATGAACACTATTCCAAAAATTCATAAACTCATTTTATTTACCTTTCACTGTCCAGATTATGGTACATGTATGTTTCTGTATGTGTGTTTCAGGGGGAGTACATCTGGATTGTACTGGATGGTCCAGTGGATGCCATCTGGATTGAGAACTTAAACTCAGTGTTGGATGATAACAAAACTCTGACCCTGGCGAATGGGGATCGAATCCCCATGGCTCCTTCTTGCAAGGTGACAACAAAACAGAAGGGTTTATCTTAGGAGCTAATCTGTTGTCAGCCAATCACAACTCAGTGCTGTTGAGGTTAACGAAGCCAGAGAAGACAAATTATATACAGCAGAAGTAAAGATGCGTGATTTGTCTTCTTCCTCCAGATTGTCTTTGAACCTCACAACATTGACAACGCCTCCCCAGCCACCGTGTCCAGGAATGGGATGGTATTCATGAGCTCCTCTGTGCTCGGCTGGAGCCCCATCCTGCAGGCCTGGTTACAGAAGCTACCAGAACAGCAGGCTACTGCTCTGAGGCGCTGCTTCGACTGCTGCTACCAGGTGAGGAAGAGGAGGAGAAGCCACAATTTGGAAAATCACTAGATAGTTCCAGATAAGCTTTGATATTTTTTGGTTAACATATCAGGATCTTTGCTAACTTTATTAAGGTATCTAGTTAGTGAATTCACATCTAAACTACTTGGACAACATCTCACATCTTCCTTGCACTTACACCGCTTATTTTGGATTGTTTTACCACCACTTTGTTAGCCAGAATTATGTGAATCTGCATAAGTCATTTGAGTGATTACAAACAACGTGACGTCTAGTGGTCATGAGATGAACAGCATCTGAAATATGAAAATGGCATCAACACGGCGATAGTCTCTCTGTATTTTTGTCCTAACATGACCCTGTTCTTGCCTAAACCAAACTAGGACATGACAAAAAAGTTTTGCCAGTTTATGTGTAACAAGGAGGTTTTTGAAGCAAAGGCTTCAGTCTGTACCCTTTAGTTTTATTTTTTGTTTGCTTGTTTGTTTGTTCTTCTTTTGTTTTGTTTTTTGGTTTTTTGGCACATATGTTGTGCTTGATGTTTTTAGTGTGCTTGAATAAAGTAAAGTAAAAAAAAAGAAAAAAGAAAACAATGTGGAAAGTTGTGAAATGGTGTCAATGAAAGTGAAGGTTGCATTGTAAAAAGAATGTTGTACTTTTGTGTAAGAATGTTTGTTCTAGTAATACACCGTCATGTTATTATGGGATCTCACAAGGGGCAAAGAGAGTGGAGACCAAAATAAAGTTTAAAAAAAAGATAACATAAGACTCATCTGTTGGACATTTGAAAAAATATCCAGAATCCAACTGATTATCAGTGAAATGGGGAGAAGAAAAATGATGATGTTCTGTATTTCTGCATTACATCTTCAGGACTTGCTGGACTTTGTCTCCACTGCTGTGTCTCCGAAGATGCAGGTGCTGGAATGTATGTACATCAGACAGACCATCGACCTGCTGCAGGTAAGTAAAATGCTGTATATGAATTTTTGCTCATGTGACCTGCTTGGAGATGCTGTCTTTAGGGAGGAAAAAACCACATTATTTATGTATTTGACTTGGGAATTTTTTCATATATGTGTTCAGGGTTTGCTTCCTGCAGCAGAGGAGAAACAGGGTTACCTTGGAGACGTGGGTCGGCTGTTTGTTTTTGCAGTCATGTGGTCTCTTGGTGCACTGCTGGAGCTGGACAACAGAGCCAGGATGGAGGCTTTCCTGAATGTGTGTGAATTTATGCCTTTGTTTAGTCTCGTTGTGGGTGATGTCTCAATGACTGCCACCCTGTTTCTCACATACCTTTCTGTGAACATTTCAAGCTTAGCTTTCAGCCCCAGTAGAAAGCAGACAGGCCTCAATTGATCTGAGACGATCAATCGAGGTGTTTGATGCTGTTCGTTGTATAGAACAACACTGACTTTAGTGCTAAAGGTTTGTGCTTGTTTTTCTGTTCTGAAGACATACAGTTCATCTCTGGACCTGCCAAAAACTCAGGAAGACCAGAACATCTTTGAGTTCACCATCAGCGAACAGGGACAATGGGAGCACTGGTCCAACAAGGTCTGTAGGCTCATCTTATTTCCTTGTCGAACCTCCTACTACACTTGAGAATTATAGACTCAAGGTCTGAAAAATAAAGCCAATTAAAAATGACCTGCATTTCATTTAATGGGCTGCAGGGGACAATCTCTGAGGTCAAAAATAGAAAGTTTTTGTATAGGATCCTACAAGAAGACCTTATCAGTTACCTCAGTGAGCACTTATAACTGAAGGGTACACGTATGGTCTCTTGCTTAAATTTGTTTTAGCGAATTAGACAACAGAGAAAGGGATTTTCTGAGGACTAGCCATAACTGAAGTCCATTAGTCCAGGTCCAGTCCTGGCTCATAAAATTGGGTAAAACTTTAAACCATTCAATGTTAGCTGTCAGGAAGCTGTCCATCCAGAAAATACAGTTTGTAATAAGAACATGTCTCGTCCAGAGCATTTTGACATGTCTGAACTCCTTTAATCCTCAAATTTATTGTTTATTTCAGGTCCCAGAGTATGTCTACCCCAAAGACCATGTCCCTGAATACTCGTCCATTCTTGTTCCCAACGTTGACAATGTAAGGACGGACTTCCTGATGAAGACCATCATGAAGCAGAGAAAGGCTGTTCTGCTTATTGGAGAGCAGGGTACTGCCAAAACTGTCATGATAAAAGTGAGTGTAACACTAAAAACCAACATACTAACTGTCAGAGAACAAAACTGTTGGTGATGTCTTCACTTTTTCGGAAACTGTTGCTCATGGAAAACTTTCTATTTTAAGATTTAAAGTCTGAGCCTCAAAATGATCAAACAGAGGTAGTCCTTTTATCCTGCCTGGTTCCTCCCTTGCAGGGCTACACTGGTAAGCTTGACCCAGAGCTCCACCTCGGTAAGACGGTGAACTTCTCGTCAGCAACTCAACCTGGAATGTTCCAGAGAACCATTGAAAGCTACATCGACAAACGAATGGGCGCCACCTATGGGCCTCCAGCAGGACGCAGGATGACGGTGTTCGTAGATGACATCAACATGCCCGTAATAAATGAGTGGGGAGATCAGGTCGGTTATAGAGTCTCTCTGATTGGTCCATTTTTTTCTTTTTTCAGGGTTTTTACTTTTTGTTGATCCTTTTTTTTTATATGTTTCTGTTGCTCTGTCTTTTCGTGTTTACATCAAGAATCTTCTGGATGTTTTTGTGTACTTCTTTATCATTTAAGTATCCACTTCCACCAGAGCTCATTTGGCCCATACTTATTGCTTCCAATGTGCAAATGACCAATCAGACCATTTGTGTCTTTGTCCCCGCCCCCTCAGATAACCAATGAAATTGTGCGTCAGCTGATGGAGCAGGGAGGTTTCTACAGTTTGGACCGTCCAGGGGAATTCATCACTGTGGTGGACGTTCAGGTAACAACGTTTTTTCAGGGAAGTTAAGTTAGTAAGAAGATTTAGTTAGTTTCACTTGATGTGAAGACAATCTTCTTCTAAAGACTTGTAGTCATTTTTATTCACCTTTTATTCCTTTATTTCTTGTTTTTAATTTTAAATTCAAGGTGAGGCATTCATCGTGAATGGTAAGTTTTGGAAGGAAGGTTTGTTTAGAAGAAAATCTGTGAAAAGTTGTATCAAGTTTTGATTTTTCTTACTGTTCTTGAGGAAATTTGAATGGTGGCTTGCAGAAAACAAGATGCTGCATCAGTCAGTACACTGGAATGACAAGGAGAGGAGGTTTCTTTTTTTTAACAGGCTTCAATGACCAGTTACTTTATCTATCAATCAATCAAACTGTATAAAGCACTTTTTCATCCACTGATTCATCCACTTAATAATAAATGTTATCAGAGCTGAGCGAAACTGGAGCATCTTTCCTCTGATTGCTCTCAAAGCCCATTGTGATTAGAATAGAAATAGAATAGAAATACTTAATAAATCCCTTCAGAGAGCCCTCAGTGAAAATTGATGAAAGAATGACCTTTAACAGTTGGTGGCGGCCATGATTCACCCTGGTGGCGGTCGGAATGACATCCCTCAGCGTCTCAAGAGGCAGTTCTGCATCTTTAACTGCACACTGCCCTCCAACTCCTCCATCGATAAGATCTTCAGCACCGTGGCTCAGGGATACTTCTGTCCAGAAAGAGGCTTCCCTGACGGGGTCTGTAGGCTTGCCACTGCCCTCGTACCCACCACCAGACGGGTGTGGCAGGCCGTCAAAGCAAAGGTAAACATTCTCTTCCTTTTTGGTGATTTGGATTTTTGTTTTTTTTTTGTAATTTATTTAATGTTCAACTATAGGCTTATCACGTTTATTTTTGTTTTAATAAAGCAAGGCTGATTGTTGCCTGGTGTGTTGTAGTGGATGTGTTTGTCATATATCTCATTAACCTTGCATAATTGCAAAAGTCATATTTTAAGATTTTATAGGCAGTGATGCACGGTGACTCAGCAGTTTTAGGAGAGCAGAGTTGGGCAGATATCACAATTTGGCCAAAATAGGAATTTGGTTATTATATTATGAGGCGAATGATATGTTTTTAAAAGTATCTGCAACCTCATTAGATGCCACATATAAAAGCTTTTTATATAATTTGACATGCATAGCAGTTCTTCTGTGTGTTTCCTCAGATGTTACCGTCTCCTGCAAAGTTTCACTACGTCTTCAACCTGAGGGACCTGAGCAGAATCTGGCAGGTAGAAAAAATGGCATCATTGTGTTTACTCCTCTATAGAATCTTTCCCTTTTGACACACTTCCATTTTTCTGAAAGCAATTTAAATGACATTTTTCTTTTTTATAATTGTTAGTTTCTTCACATATGTAAAGGAAATACAGAAATAAAAAGAAATCAGTTAACCCAGCATCATAAGATTTTTACCTCCCTACTAAATCTTCTGGCTAGATCAGAGTGTCAGTGTGTTCTTGCTTCAGTCTGAGATGTTAGCTCATGTTATTTTTATTTATGAAGCACTTTAACCGTTCAATGTCATATGTATCATATAGGATACATACAGTTTCTGAGAACTTTTGCATCACTTAATGGTAAAACCTTGGCTCAAAACTCGGCTGTTATACACAATCTGATAGTGGTCTTCTGCCCCCTGGTGGATAACTTATGCACTACAATAATTTTAATCTATCACATTGTAATAAATGGTAAATATACAAATTTACTCTTTTTTACATTTTGTTGTAGTGTCAAATAAAGACTTAAGATCAAAAAAATTATTTTTTCTTGGTTCAAGCTTTAAAGGGTTAAAAACAACACAACAGCCAGGTGCTACACAATACCCTATCATGTTGATGTTCACTTTAAGCTGTAAGTGTTGTGACATGCCAGTATGTGTGTGTGTGTGTGTGTGTGTGTGTGTGTGTGTGTGTGTGTGTGTGTGTGTGTGTGTGTGTGTGTGTGTGTGTTGGTACATGTTTTAGGGCATCCTGACGATAACGTCTGAGGTGTGTCAGAGCTCCGAGCTCCTCTCGGCTCTCTTCCATCATGAATGTTGCAGAGTGATCGGCGACCGATTCATCGACAGCAGCGACAGACGAGCGTTCAGCTGCATCATGGAGAAGGTCTCTGTGCTGCTTTCAAAAGCCACTTGCTAGGTTTTACCTTTGTGTCCCTGATGATGTCGCAGTCCTGATATTATAGATTTTTTTCTCAGTTAAGTTTTATTCCATGTCATCATCTTTGTCATCATCTTCAACATCATCATCATTGCTGCCATCTCCATCATTTTTGTCTTCATTTCATCTTCATCTTCTTTTTAATCTTTATCATATTTGTCTTCGTTATCATCATCAGTTCTGTCATGATCATCATCTTCAGCATCATCATTTTTGTCTTCGCCATCACCGCTGTTGCTGCCATCGTCACCGTTCACACACATTTATGATGTTGATCATCTTTTGCAATTTTTGCATCTTTAATATAACAATGTGCATTACTGATTTTATCATTTGGACTCACTTTTTGTTACTCCTTTTGAATTTCACTACAGAGATTGTTGCACATGGATGGCTTTATATTGCCCTAGTGTCCATATGTCTTTACACTTTTAATTCTGTTTAACTTTATACTTTAGTGTTAATGGTGATAAAAAAACAGTATGTTGTGATTCTCTTGTGTGTCCTGCTCATATAACAAGTTTGCAATGCAAGACTTTCAACCGTATGCAGATTAAATGTTTTGCAAACAAGACCACAGCTGATTATTCTCCTAACTTTCCTCTCTCTCAGGTCACAGTAGAGGATCATGGGAAGGTTCTGACTGAGCATGCTCAGTGGGACAGTTGCTTTGTGGACTTCCTGCGTGAACCTCCAGAGGTGACGGGTGATGAGCCAGAAGATTCTGAGCTGGAGGCGCCAAAGGTCCCAAAAATAATGCAGTTTAATAGTGTAGTTTAGTTAAACGAAATCCTTTAAATCTATTTTTTCTTTTTACACATTCTTTTTCCCCAAAAATATAAACATGATATTTTTCAGTATTCCATGTTTATTTGTAAGACATGACCTGATGTTTAAGAAGTGTTTTTTTTTTAAATGATTGACAGGTGTACGAGCCAATCCCAGCGCTGGACGTCCTGGCAGAGCGGCTCTCTGTTTTCCAGCAGCAGTACAATGAGGCGGTGAGAGGCGGAGCCATGGACCTGGTCTTCTTCAAGGTAACGATGATCATCTCCAGCAGGTGGCCCTGATGGAAGTTTACTGAAACTTTCTTCCGTCCCTGAACCAAACCAACTATATAAATCATAAATCATAAAAAAAAAAAAAAAAGTGGACATTTGGAGCGCAGACTTGTGATGTCTGAAAAGGCACCGACATCCAGGTCTTCAGGTTCTGCTTCAGAATTACAGATATCTACCTCCATCCTTGTTTGTTAAGGACATTGTTTGTGTTCAGGATGCGATGACCCACTTGATGCGGATCTCACGCATCCTGAGGACACCGCAGGGGAACGCCCTGCTGGTCGGGGTCGGGGGCTCTGGGAAGCAAAGTCTGACAAGGCTTGCGTCCTTCATCGCAGGATACCAAACCTTCCAGATCACACTGACCAGGTCTGACACTTCACAATTTGTAAATAAATCTGCTGCACAGATCATTGCAGTCGGATTTACTGGTGAACATCTTGTGGTTGGATTGAACGCATTTAACAGTTTTTTTGTTTGTTTTTCTGTCTTTAAGCTGGTTTAAAGCTTTTTTTTCTTTCTCTGTGTGAGCTGTAGGGCTGAGAGCCTTTAAATATGTATGTTCACTTACACTTACAACTTCAGGTGAAGAAAAGCCTAAACCATGTTTTATTGATTGTGTATTTAAAGTTTTAGTGGTTGTGTGTGTGTTGCAGGTCATACAGCTGCAGTAACCTCATGGAGGATCTAAAGACTCTGTATCGGATCGCTGGGCAGCAGGGAAAGGGGGTCACATTCCTCTTTACCGATAACGACATCAAAGAGGAATCCTTCCTTGGTACATGATGATGACAGCTGATGATATTTTCACTACGTAAACAAAGAAATCCATATTTGGATGCAAAATTTAAAAAATTGGGAAAATCAATGACATTTTCTTTCACAATAGCACATCCCATCATGTTTGGAGACTTTTTTCCCAAAGGGACTCACTTAGAGCTTCAGTAGAGCCAGAACCCTGATGTCAACATTAAATAATACATTTATTTAAAGGACAGAGTCTTGATATAACTGGTCCAGAAGACCAAAGTTGTGTGAGTTTGGTGTGTTAGGGGTATTAGAAGAGGAGGTGCTCTCTAATGATGAGTTTTCAGAGCTTCTAAAAAGCTAGAGAGGGACACCCCTGTTCTGATTTGGTAGGTCATTAAACCATCATGGAACCACAAAAGAGAACAGTCAGGACCTGCAGAACCAGACGATGTTCCTGTGAGGAGTACCGTGGTCAGAATAAGCCGGTTTGACTGAATATTTTCAGCTGTATCTGCATAGCAACCAACTCCATTTTAAGTGTAATAACACATATGTGCTTGTTATGGAGTTAGTTTTGTGTTTTTATTAAATGCAAAAAAAAAATTATCTGAAAGGAAAAAAAAATATTTGATATAAATATTTTTCACACTGATAGC
>JBAFTA010000020.1:19251101-19274535 GCA_036919975.1 Melanotaenia parkinsoni
CATACGACGTTTTCAGGATTTGATCGTACGCCGGATTTCAGTAGAAAATCCACGCAACTCTTAGTACATGAGGCCCCTGGTCTCTGAAACCACGACACAAAGTCTGCATCAACAACTTTATCCTTGGAGGCTTATGTTAGTTTCTGGTTGTTATGCTGCGCTGTTCACGCTGACATCACTGTGTTTATTAACAGATTCCCCATCACTTTCCTTCAGTCCTCCATCAAGTTCACCAACGAGCCTCCACTTGGTACGAGTCTGGTATTCTGTGTTAATTTAGCTCAGTGAATCAATGAATCTCAGGTCATCCTCATCTCATTTACTGACCTGCTCATAAAATGATTTTTATTTTATCACTCTCTTTTGCTTTGTGATTACAATCTGTGAACATGTTTACATCCAAATTCCTTTTTATCTGTCAGGGATCAAAGCAGGTCTGAAGAGAACTTTCAGTGCCGTCTCTCAGGATCAGTTAGAGATTAGCAACCTGCCTCAGTGGAAACCGCTGCTGTACGCTGTGGCCTTCCTACACACCACTGTGCAGGTATCCATCTGCACTAACAACCAAAATGAATGACATTGACAATTTGTCTGACTCCTTTTTTATCTTCTCTTCACATCCCGTGCCCTACCATCAGGAGCGCCGTAAGTTTGGACCACTTGGCTGGAACATCCCTTATGAATTCAACCAGGCAGATTTCACCTCCAGCCTGCAGTTTGTCCAAAACCACCTGGACAGCCTGGATGCCAAGAGAGGCGTGAACTGGAACTGTCTGCGCTACATGTTGGGTAAGCCCTTTTTATATCTGCTTTACAACTGAACAAGAGTAAGTTTCATCTATGTGATTAATAAAAGAAAGCAGTAATTACTGCATTATATTGACAAAATGCAAACAGATGCAACATGAGATGGCATAACAATATTCACAAGAGCAGATACAGCGAGATACATGACATAAAATGAACCCGCATGACAACACATCAAAAACAGTGAAAAACAGTGACAAATATAAAAGATGCAAAACAACAACATGTAAAACAACCACAGTGGAAGAAGCTTTACCAAAGATACAGACAATATGAAAGAACTAAACACAAGATAGGAGATCATGTATCACATGTTATTAGTGAACATGGTGATGGTGAAAGAGATCACGATAATGGACACTCAGAAAGAGACATTAAAAAGGTAGTGCAGATGACAGCGGTGGTCTGCATAGCTTTCTCTTCTTTGTTCCTTTGGCTGGTTACATGTGAGCTATACTACGCGCCACTGCCCCCGTAGTTTCTGATGATACTGCTCTGTTTGCTGCATCTGGGTATGAATCTGCAAACTTTCTGAAAACAGACTGAAATGCACACATAAAGAAAACAGAAGATGGACAGAAGGATCTGTCTATAGATATCTAACATTAGACTGGATTGTATTTCTTTGTGGTGTTTATGAAGGCGAGGTCCAGTATGGCGGCCGGGTCACAGATGACTTGGACAAGTGTCTCCTCAACACATTCACTCACGTCTGGTTCAGCGAGAAGACCTTCAGCAACGACTTCTGCTTCTATAAGGGCTATAGCATTCCCGCCATGGCCAAGACCATCCAGGACATCCTGCAGCACATCGAGGCGCTGCCGCTAATCGACTCACCCGAGGTCTGAGCACGCTCGTTGGAAACTTTATGATGCTGCGGAAAGACTGCTTTCTTAGAGCGTTTGTCTACCTGTCTGCAGGTGTTTGGGCTCCACCCTAATGCTGACATTACCTATCAAACAAACCTGGCTAATGAGACTCTCAATACTATCATCAACATCCAGCCAAAGGAGAGCGGGGGTGGAGCAGGAGAGACCAGAGAGGCCAGTGTGCAGAGACTAGCCAATGAAATGTTAGAGAAACTACCACATGACTACGTGCTGCATGAGGTGTGTGGATGGGTATTCAAATCCAAAGGATTATGACCTAAATAAAAAAGTTAAACATCACTCTTTAATCTGTTGAATATGATCAGTTAACTTAACCTGAAAAAGGCTGGCATGAAAGTTAGCATGTAAAAAAAGGCTAAGCTAATTTAAGCTAATACTGGCAGAAGCAGAGATAAGCTACATGTGCCAAGAAGTCTGTTTTCCAACGTGTCAAACTCTACATAAAAACAATGAAATGAGGTGCTTACAGAGGTGATCAGTTATATTATAAAATTATATATTTTTTGTAGAAATGTGCGTCATATGTTTTTCTGGAGGAAAATTAAATCTAGATGTTTTAAAGGTGAAAGCTCAGCTGCAGAAGATGGGTCCCCTCCAGCCAATGAACATCTTCCTCAGGCAAGAAGTGGATCGTATGCAACGAGTCATCAGCAGCGTACGGAGCACGCTCATTGACCTTCAACTGGCCATCGACGGTCAGTCACACATGAACACATTTTCACTCAGGTTTGGTTTCACTATGATCTGTTTAATCTAAGACTAACTGCTCTACTGAGAGTGGCCCCACATTACTTTTTTATTTTTTTGTTGTTATCTCAGTAATAGGAATTGTTTTCTTGAGAAAGAGGCATCATTTATTTAATAAAATCTAAAGTTTTTGTTTTCATTAGCTCATGATTCATATAAAACCCAACTCAATGGATTTAATGTGACAGATTTCTTTTTGTGTGTGGCTGCAGGCACCATCATCATGTCGGAGGACCTCCGCAATGCTCTCGACTGCATGTTCGATGCTCGCGTCCCTCGCCTGTGGCTGCGGCTCAGCTGGCCGTCAGCCACGCTGGGCTTCTGGTTCAGTGAGCTGCTGGAGAGAAACCAGCAGCTCAGTGCCTGGATCAGCGCCGGCCGGCCAAACCAGTTCTGGCTCACCGGCTTTTTCAACCCACAGGTTGGTTCAGAAGTTTGGCAACATAAGAGTTTGGCAACATTCTGGTCGTATTTACACAGGAATGTTTTTGTTTCAGGGTTTTCTGACCGCCATGCGTCAGGAGACAACACGCTCCAACCTATCCAGAGGTTGGGCCTTGGATACCGTCACCCTTAGCAATGATGTCACCAAGATGATGAAGGAGGATGTGATGGCTCCACCTCTGGAGGATGTGGGCGGGGTTTACATATATGGCCTCTTCTTAGACGGGGCGGGGTGGGACCGACGTGGCGCCAGACTTACCGAAGCCCCACCCAAAGTTAGTTTTCCTGTTTTTATTCTATATCCAATCAAAGCTTTGAAATATATATTTAAAAATCTATTTTAAAATGAATAATTAAAACAGTACAGTTGTATAAATTTGTATTAATTAAAAAAATCCAATTATAGATTTCTGGCTTTTTTGAAGAAAAAGGATTAAAAGAAATTTTATTTATGAACTAGAAGCACGCAAAGAGGGAAGACCTCCACCAAGCCATTGTTTTGTTTTTTTTTGCCAATGACTGGGGCATTATTTTTAGTTAGAAGCTCTAATGGCAAAATTATCCACATCTCCTCATACTAAAGAATAATTTTAAAGATTTCTGAATCCAGGCAGTAATCTGGATAACTTCTAAAACCTAATCGCTTGTTCCTTATTCCATTTCAGAGATTTCCTGAACATTTAATCAAAATCCATCCATAACCTTTTGAGATATGTTGTTAATAGACAAACCAACAGCACCAAATACCTGACCTCAGATAATCCTCAATGAAATGATGTATCTGGCTCCTCAGGTCCTCTTCACTGCCCTCCCAGTGGTGCACATCTACGCTATCAGCTCCGCCAACATGGCTGACAGTAAGCGGCAGCCTGGAGGGGGTGGCACCATCAGCCTGTACTCGTGTCCGGTCTACAAGAAACCGCGTCGCACGGATCTGAACTTCATCTTCTCGCTGCAGCTGAGGAGCGTGCAGCCAGCTGAGTACTGGACACTGCGAGGCGCCGCACTTCTGTGTGACTGCAAGTAACCTACTGACCACGGTCACATGACCAACATCTGCTGTTCCAGTGCAGAGACAGTGATTATTGTATGTTGGGAGAAAAGCAACAAGCTTGGCGACCTTTGATGAACTAAAAATGTGAAAATTCTTATTTATCCAATTAAAATCACAAAATCTTCTGAAATTTTTAGATACTGTAGGTTTTAAGAGGTTTCATAACACTGAAAGTCGAGATAACAGTTGAATTATTTTTTAAAAATGACAGAGAGGCCTTTCTTTCTTAGAGTTCAGGGAAAACAATGTCAGGAAATACGAGTCTTCATTTATTGTTAAAGGTTATAATTGCCACAATTAAATTATGTGCTAACCACTTATTTTTTAACTCACCTCAATAATCTCATGACCTTGTGTGTTCTCTACCCACACATTTCGCTGTGTTGCCCATTCCACAGAAGCATGATCCTTACAGGTTAGACCTTGTTATAATTGTAACTAATTTGGCTTTCCAGTGATGTATAATACAACACAACCTATGTTATTAAAGGGGAGAAAATGTTGACCAAACACAAGTTTTCATTTATGTGCTGAGTTTAGAAAAACCTTCCAACAGATTCATGAGCAGAGCTTTAAGAAAGACAGCGACTGGGAAAAAAACGCACATCAAGAGGAAAAGCAAAACATTCCTGCTGGTTTTTATAGTAAAATGTTAAACTAAATTCAGTAATGACACGGAAATCAATAGTAGAACTTGTGTATTGATGTACTTAAAGGAAGAGCCGACTTTTCTCTGGGTACAGAAATGATTCAAGTAAACCTTTATTTTCTCATGTCAAACACAAACTGCTGAAATGTTTTATTTCTGACTATCTGCAGCCATGCAATCACTCTAACTTAAGCTAAAAATAAAACAAAAATCAAGATTACAGTAGAGATGTCAGTGATCAATATGTCAAGCTTTACTTGGAGAATAAACATCAATCACCAGGTTATTTGTTAGAGAAAAACCTCAGAAAAGGCTAGCTTTATTTTCAGCCTGATGGGATGTGCTGCTTTTCTGCTGTTGTAACCGACAGGAAGGCAGCTTTGGTTGAAAGTTGGGGGCGGAGTCAAATATGCAGCCCTGCCTCTCTTCAGGCTGCGCTTACATAACATCTGCATAATGACCTGTGGGAACGTTCCTCAGTAACTTTAAAGATACTTTCTGTGTTTCTACTGAAGGAACCAGAAACTTAAAGTAATATTAAATATAAATTTTAAACCAACCACAGTTAGAAGGAAATTCTTTTGAAAGTACTCTGTCAAAACATTTACAATTGGTTGAGTACTTTTCGTCTTTTTCCACCTTTTTGTCATATCTCACTTTTAGTCTGTCACAGCTTGTAAAACTGTTCACTTTTAGATATACAACTGTTTGTAAACAGAATGTTTTATCACATATCTAGCTACTGTAATGAGTGGCCACATCACAGCACAGCTGGTGGGGTCAACAAGCTAAATAATAAATGATGAAGGGAACCTGCAAATGTGAAAACAAAACAGAGATAATTAGCAACCAGAGAATTCAAATGCCTTTTTTGGGGCTTGTCTAAGCACGAATAAAAAATAAAATAAAGACAAACCAAAACAAAACTGCCACATCTCAGCACACCCCTGCAGGAAGGTGCCACACTGCTGATTTCTGCAATTGCAGAAGACTCATTTTCCTAAACTTCCCAGGAATTTAGATCACAGTGGAAGCATGACACCCATGATGTGGGTACTTCTGGTTGAAATGTTGCTTCGATTGTAGATCATGTCCTGTAAAGTAAATTTTAAAAAGGTCTTGGCAGGGTCTTACAGGGACGTTGAACTGACCTAATCTGATTCCCCTGAAATCTTTTAAACTTTCTACAAAACGTAAGTTTATTTTATTCTCTTTAAGAAGTTTTTGCTGCAACTTTTTTCTTTTCCAACCATCCATTTTCTATACCTGCTTGTGCCGACATAGGCTTGCAAGGGTTCTGGAGCCTGCCCCAGGGGCTACTAGGCGAGAGGCATGGTACACCCTGAACAAGTCACCAGGCCACTGCAGGGCCAACATAGAGAGACAACCGTTCATGCTCACACTGTGGGACTGTGGGAGGAAGACGGGATACCAGGAGAACCCATTGGGAGAACATGCGGAGTTACTTTCCTACTTATTGCAAATTTTCAGAACTTAATTTCATCTGGGTTTTTTTTAATGCCATACTCATCAAAGCAATGGAAAATGTTTCTACTAAGAATACAAACTAGAGATCTTCACAGGTCTTCTGTCTCTGAAACCAGATTCAAAACTTTAACTGTGACAGTACAAACTATATTTCTGATCTGGTCTCACTCTAAGCTCTCTGTGTCATCAGTCTTCCACAAGCCAACCTTAGAACCCATGAAAACCTCTATGGAAACAAACCATCCAATCCTGGCTATTGTTACCAAACATAAAGTCCAGTTTATTCAACTGGGTTTTCTCTCTTTTTTCCAACATGTTACAGAACTAAATGTACCATATAACCGTTCCATCTTCATCATCCAACATTTAAACCTCGTCAACATGCAAGCAAGTGAACAGCAACGGTGTGATATGAGAAGCTTTGTTCATTAGTTCAGAGTCAGTGTTTATTGGACACAAAACAAAAATTGACCCTCTGTATCTTATGGATTCGGGGATAATTGTCAGTTCAAGAGTTTAAGAATCTGTTGGATTATTGTCTTTCATGTTCAGTCAGAATTGATCTGTTACCGGCCCGTTGTCTGCTCACTTCCCTCAACAATCTTCTGTAAAAGGTAATCTTTATTAAAACACCTCTGCTCCTCAGCAGACATACCGGAACCTTCTTTCTCTCATTCAGTGTGGTCTCTTAAGTCCAAAGAAAGGGGCCCAGATCTAGTGGTTTATGACAGCTGTTTCATGTCGTACATTGGCACTTCGGACTCCTCAGCCTTGCCCTCATCATCAGCCACCCTGGCAGCATGCGGACTGCTCTTACGGCCTTTGGGAGGAGGAACGGGTACGGCTCCCTCTGCGGCTCCCTCAGCTCCTTCCTGACCCTCCGCCACAGTCCTCTCCTTCTTCAGGTTGAGTTTTGCTGGGACGCTCTTGGTGATGGTTTCCTTCAGCCTTTCACCTGACTGCTTCAGCCTCTCTCCGGACTGACGAATCTTCTCGCGCCTCTCTGCCGTCACGATTCGTTCACCGAATTTGCCCAGGTTCTCGCGGGTCTTGCTCATGTTCTCCTTTGAAAAGGTAGCTTTGAAGCTCTCAATGCGTGTCAGCCCTGTCTTCTTCGCACGGCCAGCTGCTGAGGAATCAGCCTCTTCCACCACCATGTATTCTTCATCAGACTCTGGAGGGAGCTCGAACTTATCCGGTTCCACTTCAGGTCTAGCTGCAGCACCACCACTAGATTCTGCTGGTTCGTTCCCTGGTGTGACAGCTTTCACCTCCTGGTCACCCTGAGGGAAAATACAGGACAGAGTGTGAACATCCTCCTTTTATCTGAACTTGAATACATTGTGCTTAGTTTATATCATTCTGTACATAAGCTTTAAAAAGTTTGATAGTGATGTCAGGTTTAAATCCATCTCTGAGTAAAGTGTGTCATGCACACTTGACTGGTTTGTGTGCGGGCCTTGATCCTGTTTCCATAAATAAACTGCAGCACCTGTTCCTGCATCTCAGCTCTTGGCTGCAGGAAGCTAAACATATCAGCGAGTAGAAGCGGATGGTGCGAAGTTGGGTTTAGCTTTAGCTTCAGGCTGCATCATGGCGTGCATCTGTTGTTAGCTCTGAGATCAGGTTACACTAAAATCTTGAGGCTGGAGCTGCAGAAAAGGCTAACCCCGATTCACAAATAAACTGTCCTCACTCATTCATAGTGAGAACTGACAACTACAACCTGATGGGGTCCTACAGGCAAATAGAAAAGTTCAAATGGCAAAACGTCAAAGCACAATTTTTATGTCTCTGCACTTTACCTTTATACTAAAGCAGTTGTGGTATATTGGACTTGCAAAGAAGACACTCGACTTGAACTGCTGATAGTGTTCAGGATGCAGGACAGTTTTCTACACTTTGATCTGTGGTGAAATTTGAGATGTGAACTTTGAGACACTAAATCTACAACCTCCTCCATGAAGGCCCGTCTGAACCAAAAAAGTAAAGTGACATAATATTAAAAGATGAACATCTTAATGTATGGCATCAGGAATGTGTCTTCCATGATGGAAAATATTCCTTTCCAACGACTAGCCTGTAACATGCTAATAGCAGCATCTGTATCTTTGATTACTTGCATCATCGGCACAATATGACACCTGATAGAGAGGCTGACATTTCCAGAGCTTTCACAGAGTGCATAGCACACATAACTGAGTTACGTAGCGGGAACGTGGAGATGGGTTTGCTAACAAGCCAAAAGTAAGCAAAGTGAAAAATACTCCTCAAAAGCGCACATGTCCTCTTCATTTCTTCTGCACAGAAACATGAATGTGAACAACAGTTTAAGGTTTGGAAGGAACTTATTCTGTGTTACACAAAGGAAATTCTGCTAATCTTTTGTGCCTTTAGAAGATCCTTTGTTCATTAACTGTATTTGATTTTACATCTGGAGATGAAAATGCTGCTAGGCAACCAAACACACCTCTTCAAAGTAATTGCCAGAAAATCTGTGAGTTTTAGTTATTGGAGGCATACTTTGTCTTGTTTTAAACCTTAGAGGAGCCAGGCTAACTGTCAAGCTGTTTTCAGACTAAGCTAGGCTAGTCATGCCCTGATATCAGTGTCGATTTCAACAGGTGAAAGAAAAAGTTTAGAAGTGAATCCGCATGGGAATCTTGAGGTTATTTTCAGTGCATAGTGCTGCAAAACCCATCCAGTAGGCCGTCCCAACTCAAGCAAGGCAGAGTGATCAAACATGAAGGGTGAAGGTTCATGATCCCAGTTTGACCTCTTCATCGGAGCATTTCCTTCATCGGTCTAACTTAAACCTGCTGTCAGAGCAAGTAGCAGCCTGTTAGCAGCTAACAAATGATCAGACCAGGGATACATGGGGATGAGCAAACAGCTATATTAGGAGATGGTGAAGGTTCAGACTCAGAATAACCTGGTCTGTCAGCACTCAGCTGGCACAGTCACTTACAGTACAGCAGACCCACAGAAGCTCTGAGAGCTCAAAACATGCTGTTTGATCGGTGGGTGTAAAAGGGAGTAGGGAAATGTTTTTATTTGGTTTCTATTCTCTACAACAAAGTTACGCTTATTAAGTTAAAGTTTGCATGTACAATAATCAAACACAGTAATTCAAACAAGTGTGCTGCAGGTTAGCTTTTCATTGCCTCAGAATGGAACAGGGGGAATATCTTCTCAGTATAACATCAGTATGAATAAGGTCCTGCCCCAAGTGGAGGAGTTCAAGTATCTCGGGGTCTTGTACACAAGTGACGGAAGGATGAAGTGGGAGATCAACAGGCAGATCAGAATGGCGTCTGCAGTGATGCGGACTCTGCATCAGTCTGTTGTGGTGAAGGAGGAGTTGATCTACGTTCCTACCCTCACCTCTGGTCACCTCTGGTCCGAAAGAACGAGATCGCCAATACAAACGGCCGAAATTAGTTTTCTTCGCAGAGTCTCCCTTAGAAGTATGGTTAGAAGCTCTTCCGGGAGGGGCTCAGAGTAGGGGTGGCAGTGGCTCAGGTGATAGAGCGGGTCATCCAATAACTGGAAGGTTGGTGGTTCGATTCCCAATCCCCCCAGTCATCTGTTGTCCTTGGGCAAGACACACCCTCCGCGCCTCTAGTGTTGGCATCGCTGGTGATGAATGTTCGGTGATGGTCGGAGAGGCTGTAGACAGTTTGGCTGCCACGTTTCCATTAGTCTGCCTCAGGGCAGCTGTGGCTGCACACGTAGCTTACCATCACCAGGTATGAATGAGGAGTGAAGGAATAATGAATACAATGTAAGCGTTCCTTGAAAAAAAAAGCACTATATAAATCTAATCCATTATTATTATTATTATTATTATTAGAGTCGCTGCTCCTCCTTGGGTGACCCTGGGGAAGACCCAGATTACATTGGACGGACTACATCGCTCGGCTGGCCTGGCAACACCTTGGGATCCCCCTGGATGAGCTGGTGAATGTGGCCGGGGAGAGGGAAGTCTGGGTTTCTTTGCCACTGCAACCCGACCCCGGGTAAGCGGCAGAAAATGGATAGATGAATATAACATCAATATTGGATCATTTGTGTCATGGTTTGCATCCAGGGCCAGCTTTAAATTTAATTTTAGTAATTAGTGGTTGATAAACTGATGCTAGTAACTGAGACATACACCGGTAAAATAAGAAGGTGACTACTCGCTTAGCCTTCTAATGGCTTTGAAGTCAAGGGTAAACACATTGGATGAGACTGATGATTCATCTGATGTTCACATAAGTTTGCAGTGGGTGTGTTTTTATCAGCTACCAGCGTTAGCCTGTTATTGGTCATATATGTAGCAGGCTTTAGCAAGGATGTACTTCCTCTTCTCAGTACTCTGGATTTGTTTTACTTTGTCATATGATCAACATAAAGCAGAGAAAATAAAGCTGTGGTAGGGGTAATGAATGCCGGGTTAGTAGGTTTCAGTCAAAAGAAAAAATGTTGCACTATGTGATGCTACAAGCTAAAGAGTCCAGATTGTGCTCCATAATAGACCTGCAAAGAAACCTAAAAATGACCCTAAAGATTCTTCGCCACACTGATGTAGACATAAAAATATATTGTAGTGCAAGAATGGGGATCATGCATTCTTCTATCTGAAGTTGCTCAGAATATGAACTGAGCTAAATCTTTCCCATTTCTTCACATAAAGTCCAGATTACGACAACTAAACCACACCCTACTGAGTTATTCACACATTTTTTAAGCCAACAAGCTAGCTAACATGCTAACCCCAAAGCGCTATTTGTTTTAACTGTTTGAACATAAAGATATGCTTTTCCTTACTTTTCCTTGATGTCAGGCTAGATAAGTTCACACTAACACAATATCGCCATCATAGACTATTAATCTAAGCATGTGAGAAAAAACAGCTGTTAAAACATATCAAAAAAAGGCAGCAAATGAAATTTAATTCCTTCATTTTATATTAAAACTAAGTCTGAATTTTCTAAATGAACTAATTATTTTGAAGTGAAAGTCAACACAATGAGCCCAGGTCTGTGAAGTAACCTTTCAGCATGCTGACGTTTATGCCGGGCTAAAATAACCAGGTCACCAGCTGCTAACTGTGAAGGCCAAAGAAGTAAAATGAAGCCTTGTGTGTGCGTGTGTGTGTTCAGTTGTTGCTATTTCAACCCTATGATGAAATGAGACATTTGTCAAATGTGGATTAACAGAGACATGTAGCACAAAGAAATGTTTCCCCTTGGTTATACGTGGATCAGTGTTGCAACGTTTGGGTCTGGTGGGGTTGAAGACTTTGTTTGGAACAGGACTGATTGTCCTTTTAGGTCAGATACAGTGTAATTTTTAAGAGTCCATTTAAGCATGTTTGGTTCTGGGAAGACCTATGGACAACTTTTATTATATGTGCGATGGTAGACCACCTCTGAATTCTCCCTGCAGTGAAAGCACAGTTTGCTGCTCATCATTTAGTCATACTTAAACATGATGCTTCACATCCTTCCCAGATGACAGTCGGAAAAAAAACGTTGCCTTTAACTGATCGGAACTTCAGGGGTTGTAAAGGATCATAAGACATCAGACCAACAATCACTAAACTCTAACAGTTTCATCAATGATTCTCACCTGATAAATGACCACCCTAAACTTGTTCTTGGCAAGCAGGTCGCTCTGGGTGGCCTCCACCTTCTTAACCCTGATGTTCTGGTTCTCCACACGCACCCGGACATCCTTGATGTGGCGGCCAACCTTGCGAGTCTTCTCCAGCAGCCGGTCAACAGTGGAGCTGGTGTTGGCGTGGTCACTGGTGAGCTTGACCACATCAGCCTGGATGGTTTTCACCGTGTTTTCCAGCTCCAGCTGACGCTCCTCCATGCGCTGCTGTGTGGTCTGGACGCTGTCCATGAGGCCTGCCACGCGCTCCAGCAACGCCATGATGCTACCTGCATCATCTCCACCACCTGTTGGCAAGCCCGGTTTATCTGTCATACTTGCTCGTTGGTTTGTCTCTGAATTGCCTGGTTGGTCACTCGATGGTTTGAATCCAGTGATCCAAACAAAAAATGGAGGAACAACTTAACAAAATCCAGCAGAAACTTCTACAATTTTCAGAAAAGTTCACCAGATGAGGTTTGAGTCTAAAGAAAATTAAGGGGTAGAAGGGAGGAAGAGGAGAGGGAAAGGAGGAGGACAGGAGGACTGGATCACCTCTCTACAAATGGAGGTTCACCCTGAAACTATTGAGATCAACTAATAGACTCCACCCTGCTGGGCGAGGGGGGAGGGAGGAAAAGGGAGGGAATTATGGGGGGACTAAATTGAGATGAGGAAAAGAGGATGAACGCTGAGAGGATCAGTGAGTTTTAACAATATTCACCACCAGTGAAGTTGTAGCTTTTTCAGATAAGACTGTAAAGGCAAATATATCCAAGTGATAATCTGATTCCGGTTAGCTTTGTTCAGACTTGGCATGAAGAGTTTATGAGTTAATCCCAAAGGATCCGAGGAACACTGACTTGCCCATAAAGAACTTTAAAATGGAAATGGATCATGCAGGAATGTATGTGATAAAGGATCCCAGCGTCTCCCTGTGTTCTCTGCTTCTAAAAATACAGTGCTGGTAAAATGACTCCCTGTGCTTCTTTGGGAGATGAGTGTATTAAAAGAAGTGGAAACCCCCTCCCACCTATTCCTCTATCATCCATCTATCAGCAATCATTTTTTCACTGGTTCTGTCTTAATCCCTTCCTTCTGCTTCAGACCTTTCTTTGCTCTGCCAGACCTCCAAATGGAATGATAGGTTTCTATAAACTCATGCTAACGCTTGCTATGGGTCCAATCTTTGTTGGCGCTAAGTGCTTGTAATTTAATCTAATAGGGTGGAGCCATGAGGTGGGAGGGGCAAATGGCTTGCTGTAACAAGTTAGGCCAATGTTCAGTCAACGCAACATCTTTGTGTAGTTAACTAACTGAGCTTGACCACAGGTACTATCAGACTAGTATCTGGACGTTAAAAGATCAGGTGAACACATCTGATTCTTTATGTTTCTTCGATCTTTGCCTACGCAGTTTTTGTAGAGTCCAGTCCTGTTCTGTTTGGGTTACGACTACTATAGGTGAATTTTATTTCCTTATTGTGAAGTGAATGGCTGATCTACAAAATGTTTAGGTGGTGAGTGCCAACATTTAATCTATATGAACGCCAAAGATGCAGGTTTTCACCTTAATATACAAACATGCGGCTGTGTTTTCTGACCAAATATCTCCACGTTGGTCCAAAGAACATTGTTCCAGAATTCTTGTGGTTTGTTCAGATGCAGCTTTGCAAATCTAAACTATGCTGTCATGTTTTTTCTTTTTCTTTCTTTTTTTTTTTTATCAATTTCTTGTTTATTTGTCAGGGACCATGTACAAAAACATTGTACACCGGGTAAAGAGGCTCTGTACCAGATTATAGCATCAGCGCTAATTTCCGTCTCTAGTCCCTTTAGACAAAAGAGGCTTTCTCCTGCAAACCTTCCAAACAAGCCTTACTTGTTTAGTCTTTTTCTAACTGTGCTGTCATGAACTTTAACATTTAACATGCTTACTGAGGCATGTCGAGTCTGAGATGTAGCTCTTGGGTGTTTGCAGTTTCTCTGGGACTCCTGGGAAGACTGGCAGCTGTCTTGACTGTTTTTCATTCGTGAATAATCGTTCTTTGTAAATTGATGGACTCTAAATAGTTTGGCAATGACCTCATAACAATTCCCAGGTTGATGGGCAGCAGTTGCTTCTCTAAGATCATTGTTCATGCTTTTGCTCCTTGACATTGTGTTAACACACACCTGAAAGCTGCAGATCAGCAAAATGAAACCTCTACTTTAAAAGACGAGCTCAAACTGATAATTAATAATCAGTGCATTGATCAGATGCACCAGTTTTGCACATATTGTTTCCTCATTTGGTCTCAGTTTCTGTTAAATAATAATATAATGTGTCATGTACCAGTCTGACTATTTACCTAATTTAAAACTTCAAAACCAAATTGTGTTTTTTTTAGAAAGCGCTGATTCATAAAACCGATAATTGATTTACTGGGTACATCTCTGAGTATATACTCATCTTGATTTGATATTTAGACATGAGGGGAATGAGGTGAGGTTGGAAAGGAGGGATGGAATCAGACAGAGAAGGGGACTGCCCACCATTTAAAAACCCTCCACCAGCTGCTGTTTATAATTATCCCACCGTCACCGCTATATTTAACCCCACCTTCCTCTGAAAGACATGGAGACTGACTTGACTAAAGAAGCCAAAGAGTCCTGTAACTAACCCATGAGCCAAAACACTGGCCAATTAAACCACACCAGCCAAATCGTTGTAGTTCCTTGAAAAAGTTCCTGGGGCTAAAGGTACTGGGGGCTTCTGGTAGAAATGCAGCTTTAGACCCCTGTATAACAACCTGAACAAACGAACATGAACAAACTGAAACAAAGACACAGTGGTTCAAACATCATAATTTAATTCTAGTTTAGCTACAACACAGTCTAAACATCAACTTCACTGGTTCATGCAGTACGCAACATCTACAGTAAAATCAGGCTGGATTCCTGCAGGCATCGCCTGACCGAGATCAGGTCACGACCATCTCAGTTTGTCGTGCTGAAAAGTCAAAGCCATCTGATCTCAGTGCAGCGGCACATGAAGGAACCTTGGCCCAGCTTATCGATCTACGCCTTCTACCACAATAGAACAATCAACATGGACACTTTGTACCATTGTTACAAATTACATTAAAAAAAACTCAGCCAAGTCATTTAAATTATTCTCGACTTGTTCAAACACGCACGCACACACACACACACAGAAAAAAAAAGAAATCCATTTCCGGAATGGCGTAATCTGAAAATAAACAATAAAATAATTATAATAACCTGTACACGTCAGCTTGTACCTCATTATTTCATAAGTAGAAAAAACAGCATTTTGGTTCTCAGGTGCATCTCATGACAAACACAAAACAGATAAAATAATGTTGACATGAAAAGTGATTTCTGTCCCTGTGAGACACCGTAAAACAAAAGACAACCATGAGGGCTTCAGTGGTCCCTGATAATCCTGTAGTCCCAGTGCAGAGCGCCCCCTGGAGATTTAAGGCGTTATAACACGTTTGTGACAAAGTAAAGAAAAGTTGAGCCAAACGTGAGTTGCAGAGCTTAATGGGAACAACCTACACGTTGAATCTTAATGGTTTGTCTGGTAAAAAGCCAGATTAGAAATTAATTGTCTTCGATATGGAAGAAAATTTTAACATTTCCAATTCAATCATATGACTGAGCCCCTTTCAGACTGGACATATGTAACATTAACATCCTGACCAATGTAGTAAGATGACAGCATTTAGACATGCCCATGACGGTGAGGCTAAGTTTCTTTAAAAAATGATGCACTTCCATAAAAATCCATGTCATCACGTCCATGTCAGCGTGTGCTGGGTGAGGACGTCACCTGACTTTCCCTATTTTTCCATGTTTCTGCTGCATCACACCTGACTCAAACGAACGGGTCATAACAGGCTTGTGCAGAATTGGTCAAGTTGTTGGAGATCCATCATATTTGAGTCTGTGTTGCAGCAGGGAAACATCTAAAGCCTCGTTTCCACCAAAGGGTCTGGTTTGGTATAGTACTGGTTGGTACACGTTTTGCATTTTCACAGGCAAAAACTGGGAAGGAAACCAGACTATTTGACCCGAACATTCCCACTTTTTAGAACCTTTCTGTTGGAATCCAAATCTTACCGATCCATCTCAAAAGGCTGGAGCTAGACACACTGCAATCCGTTGATTGGTGGAAAAAGTCATCACTTCCTGTGTGACATGGTACTAAGAACAAAGTGGTAACACATACGGTGGACTTTTTGTTGTTTAAAGCCAGAAAACAAGAACAAAGAACACAAACTGCTGGATGTCCACCATTCTCCTCCTTTGTGTGTGTGTTGCGTTCTTATGTTATAATTCAAGGAAGGCATCACACTGCTATGACATCACACTATTACGTAGCTGCCATGAGGTGACTCATCTGTCACTATCCAACCGATATGCTGCGTACTAGGTAAAGGTATTTTAGGCTGTGGAAATGCCATAGAGATCAGGATTTACCAAACCAAACTGCATTGACCCGGACCAGCTGGTGGAAACGCGGCTTAAAACCTGCAGGCCAGCAGCCCTCCGAGGACCAGAGTTGCTGATCCCTGCTTTAGAGAGTTTATAGCACTCAGTAACGAGTGTAGCTGTTATCTGCCGGGAAAAGACACACCACTAATCTGAGTGTTTGTTAATGTAACTGCAGCAGAATTGCATTTATATGGATTTGGAAATCCATGTTGACTCGATCAGTTGGCATCAGATTCTTGGAAAGTGGTGTCTAAAAGGGGCTTTATAATATCTGACTCTGAAATCCATCCGTACACATTTTTACAATGTTTGAATTTCATGAAACTGGAGCATTTTTTTCCATTTTCTTTAAGATTCCAAATTTCAGACATATGTTGCACATGTTAAAAACAGCATCTTACAAAGCTAACATCAGTCCAACACCCAACAGCATATTGATCAGAACAAAGTCTGACTGCAACGTGCATGTAAACACCTGCTGAAGGACTTGCAATGTTTACAAAGCGATAATAAAACCAGCAGTGCTGCTGCTGCAGCGGCTAAATATTAAAGTGTCTTCTATGCAGTTAAACCTAAAGACTAATTCTGGCTCATGAAATTATATCAATCATGTTAAAATTCAGATCAATTGCATCTAATTTCACTAAGCTGGCAATTAACTTTCAGACCTCATGATTTTGGTGGTAGAAGTCTAAAATAAGGATTAAATTTCAGATTTAGGTGTCAGAGTTCATTCTTAAACACAGGCCATGTGAACAAAACAAATATTACTGAGGAATAATTAAAAAAAAGCAGAAAAATAGCATGAATGTGCGTCCCACAGGTTGTGGATGGTCCAGCATGATGATACAATCAGATAACTAATATCTCTGCTTCCTGTCGGAGGATCCACAGTGTTCCCAGTCTGAGAGGACGGCAGCAGCTCGGCAAATGCAAACCGGACGGTACCGTCCGCAAACAATGCAAAAGAATCAAACGTGGAGGGAGATCTGAAAAATAAGGCCCCTTCTGAACTTAGAAATTAGGTTAAAAAAAACAGAGGGGGAAATAAAGAGGCACCAAAAAGTCGATATAAAACTGTCTGTGTGGTACGAAAACTGGACTTGTTGACTTTTTATAAAAAGATGAAGAGGAAAGAAGGGAGCAGCTACATCATCCTGGAGGAGGTTCCTGACGGGAAGTGGCCGAGATGCTGCTTCTGTCTGCGGCCGCGTTTCGTCTTGTTGCATCGCCTGCAGGACACAACAGGAAGTACACGTTACCATGGAGTAAGAGTTGTTTCTATGGTGTTAGGATGTTTACGTCACTGAACGATCTCAACACTATATAAAACAGTATTTCTCATCCCTGGTCCTCAGGACCCACTGCCCAGCAGGTTTTAGATGTTGCCTGGGTGAAATGAATCGCTCATTAACAGGTGTGGAAAGAACTGGATGAGGACGTCCATTAATCTGAATCAGGAATTGGAAAACATCTAAAACATGCAGTCCGGTGGGTCGGGAGAAAGATGTCGCCAACACTGAAACTACTGTCTTGTAAATCCTTTATTTCTAAATCACTATTTTGCTTCTCAGGAGTATCTCATCATAACAAAATCAGATTAAACCTGATTTGCAGTAGTATTGTATGTTAATGCGTTACCACTGATGACCACTAGGAGGCTGGTTTCAACTGCATTCACTTTCCTCAACATGGTAAATAAAAACATTTTTCTCTAATGTTATGATAGTGTGATCAGACAGATTAACTCTGGATCATAATTCTAAAAGTAATTTAAAAGTAAAATAGATATTAGGCCTTAAAGATATGTATTTAGTTTAAAAGCTTTATAACAAAGTTATGGAATAACCAGAGTGCCAAAAACACGTAATAAAAATTGTGTTGAATAATGAAAAGAAAGAGGGAATAAACTCAGAACTAAATGTGAAAAAATGAAGATAAATGAAAGAATATACAATAAGATAAATCCATATGAAATTTAATTTTTTAAATGAATATTCACATTTGTCCATTTATTTTCATTTGTTTTTTTTTTAAATATAAATTAAAGATTTCATTTTAAATAAATGAAAAACATATTTGAATATGAATAAAAAAAAGGTTATATTAATATTAATTATTTTAAATTTTAGTTTATAAATTTATAAACTTTATTACATTTATTTATGTAATATTAATTGCTGTTTTTCCATATAAATAGACATTTTCTATCCATTTTTTTTCATTGAGATTTCAATATTTTTTTTATTTCCAGTAAGCTTTTGCTTTTTAATCACATTTTTACTCGTAGCCCATCGTTTTTGAGCCATAGTCAGTCTCTGCCCCCAAAGTCCATTAAGCCACTATAATTTGAGCATGAGGTAATAACAATAATAACACATTTTATTTAAAAATGCCTTTCAAAAACACATAAATACACTATACAATAAAAACACTGTACATTAGGCATAACAAGTCAAATACAGAATTGTAGGATAAAAGAAAAAAAATCTGGTTTATCTGTTGTATGAGGAATATTACTTTCACCATCCCTTATTTCACCTTAACTTCAACATCTGTTTCAGAACACATCTGAAGAGACAAATTGACACTGAAGTTTGTAAAGATTTATGTAGTTACATATTATATTGTCTCAGAAGACATGCCGTACAACAGCCAAGTCTGTAAAAAAACATATGAATTTTAGTGTGGCCTATAAAGCCCTTTTAGATGTGATGTGTCACATTTTCAATAGCTCAAATTCCTCGACCCAAACAGGAAGTCAGTGAACTAATAAAATAATAATAAAATAGTGAACACTACAGTGTTTGTTAGTGACTTAAACTCACTCAGAACAAAAACATGACAGAAAAGCAACGATTACCTGGAAATAATGATTGCTTTTCAGGCTGCGTGTAAAATGAGGAGGAAAAATAAAAATAGTATAGAAAAATAAATAATACAGAAAAACAGACTAAAACTTAGAAAAAAATTAAACTATTATAATAATAATAAGTTAAAATTCAGTCTGGTTCTAAATGTATTAATTTCTGTATACATATGCTAATATATTTAATCATTCTTTCACAGATTCATTCGTTTTTTTTTTTTGTTTTTGTGGCACTCCTGTTTTTCCATATTCCAAGTTTTCTGCTCCTTCTGTCACAATATGGTCATTTCATGCTTTAAAAAACTCAACTTAGTTGCAGATGAAGGCAACCGTCTAAAATTCAAGACAGCCGAAACAAATATCTTATTAAACTTTTAAACAGAGTGTGTGACGTGCACACACTGACTGTTGTGTGTGTTGTACTGTAGCTTAGAAAACCTGAACTCAGCAGGAGCTTCATGAATAATGTAAAATGATTTGAAAAATTAAAGATGGGAGGCTTTTATTTGTTTTCTCAGTGGTTGTGTTTTTCTGCTCCTCCCAGTTTGGTTTGTTTGTTTCTTTTTTCTTTTTAGCGTCAGCTGTCGATGAATGAACTTCCATCTGTGCAGCATTGATCAGAACCCTGATTTCTGTCAGCTGAATGAGACGTATCATAGAGTGTGTGCCCCCTGCTGGCCAAGAGTCGTCACTGCAACCACTAACCTAGCTATTTACTGCTGTTCACCTGAGTCCACATCACCTTAGCTAACTAATATAATATGTTCTATCGGTAATGGAGGATCTATATATTGATAAAAAGTCACCTTCAGGGAAAGAAAGAAATGTTTAGTCTCTGATCTCTGAGATTCTAAACTTCTCATATGTGAAGTTGTGAAACTGCAACAGTGATGTAACTGCGCGAGTACCTGGTGAAGCACATCACCACGGCAACAATGACAGCGATCTGAACGGCTCCAATGATGGCGGCGATGAGGACGTAGTGTAGCTTCTGACCACTGGGCACCACATAGAGGATGTTGAAATCCAGCAGCTGGTCACAGTGAGGTCCACCGTACGCCGCATCACACCTGAGACACACACACACGCACACACACACGCCCATGGTTAAATGTGCAAACTGGGAAACTCAGGACGATCGTGGAGAAACTTAAGGTCAACAAATAATCAGTATTAGGCATTTTCTGGGTCAAAACCTGAATATGAGCCATTATTAACTGTTTTTATTTCTACATTTTTTATTTGAACACAAAATGAGAAAATGTGAAACTTTTTATGCTTTTTTGTTTTAAAACTGAGTTTCCTTTAAATTGATTTAAATTTTTTTTTTCATGTAATATCTGACAATTTTATGTTTTCCATCATTTTAGTTTCAGTTAGTTTGAATTTTTTAAGTCTCTTGTAAAAACTTGCCCTGGATTTAACCAGATACTTAAATATTCATAGTATCTGCCAACGTATTTTTTACGATGGAAAAGATGGAAGCAGCCTTAAAGATTCTGGTTCCTCAGAACTCAAACTGAGGTCTGAACTGGGTCAGAGACCAGAAACAGGTGTTACCTGCAGGTGGGCCGGTTGTGTCTCATTTCACACTGGCCGTGTTCACAGAACTGGGCGTAGTCCTCAGAGCAGGGGGTGGGGTTGTCTACAAACTCCTCCCCCTCACCAGGCTTGGGCACAGCTGGAAAACAGAAGGGGAAAACTCTGGTTGGTGATTGGCTGCTGTAATAAAGGCGGTGTAATCGCTGAGTGAGGCGGCAGTGTCTCACCATAGATGTCTGGTTTGGACCTGGTGCCGTCATCCTTCCTGCTTTTATCTGAAACCACAGAAGAAGAAAAATGTTTTTCTCTTTTTGTTCCTAAAAAGTCTGTGATGGACTCAAGTCGATGAAATATTAATAAGATAATAGCTTTCCAGTTTTATGACTATGAATAGAATCCTTAAATGATTTGAGTTGCTGGTTAAAGACAAAAACGAAAGAGAAGTAAAAAAAAAAATCACAGAAGACAAAAGTTGAAGTTAAAACTTAGTTTGACATGGTTCTAACAAAGCCTTTAAATTTGCCCGCAGCTTCGTCAGTTTGATGGAAATTTGTTTGCTGATGCTTTAATCAGGAAGTCATGACTGGAGGACCGAAGTGTGTTAATGTAATGTGACGGAGCAGCGAGGAGAAAGGCTCAGCACACACACACATCAACACTGCTGGAGGGTGAAGCCATGTCTGCAGGAATGCGCTGCTACTTCTGATGACGATGATGATGATGAGATCTCTGAATGATTCAGAGCAAGTCCAGGAAATGTTTGGTGGTTTAATGTTCTGTCCAGAAAAATCTGTATTTGTTATATTGAGGGGATAAAACTTGGAAAGAGTTTCTACCCTGCATCAGTCAGAATGCTGAACTCTCTCCTCTGCCTGTTCCCCTCATACGATACAACCAACAGTAACAATAGATAAATGGCACATCAGTGCAAATTTGGACTCACTTTTTAGCTCATATTTCTATCATCTACCTCAGTTTATGCACTTACCTATTTTTCTATTGATTTATTGCTGTTATTGTCTAATTTTTTGCTTCTATTGTTTGTTAATCTTTTTAATCTCTTATTTTTAATGTTTGGGGTTGGGGAATAAGTGTGAGTGTTTGTGTATGTGAGCCGTTCTTTGTAGGTTACGCAGTGAACTTACGTTATATGTGAGACATGCAACAATAATAAAAAGCATTCTGATTCTTAAAAAGTTTTATATGAAAGGATAAGTATTTTACTACTCCTCTGAAGAGAAATTATGGTTTTTAAATAATGAATTGTTAATACAGGTATTTCTAACACTCATTTATACGCAGATGATACTATTCTGTTCACCTCTAATCTATCCTTAAACACTGCTCCGACTTCCTTACAGCCCAGTTTCATCCGTTTGGAGTTGGCTTTTTTAAATCTTCATCTCTCATTAAATAAAAGTAAAACAAAATGTATAATTTGTACAAGAAATTCACCAGAGATGCAATACCGTGGAATCTGGCTTGATAGTTGGCTCTCCTTTTATATGCACCCCCTATCCCACGGCCATCTGAACTGCCCGTGGACTTTTTCTTTTTTAATAAGATCTTTTACACTGTATTTATTTATTGTATGTTTGAAGATGTCTGCCTGTACATGTGTGGGTGTGTAGGTGTGAGTGTGTAGTGAAGAGCTTTTTAAAAAATTTGGTTGTGTGCAATGAAAATAAAATAATTGTTATTATCAACACCTTACTTTCCAAATTAAGGATTTTTTTTGTATAGTAACAAATCATCTTTTAAACACTGCAAAATAAAATATCAGTTCTTCTATTATTTGCTTATGGTGACATTATCTATGGAACTGCTGCTGAGAATCTCCTCATTAAGCTGGATGTTATCTTCCATGCATCATCTGCTTTGTTACTGGCGCTCCCTTCAGCACGTATCACTGTGATTTCTATTCTCTTGTCAACTGGCCATCACTCCCGATGCTGATCCATTGAGAGGGGTCTGGCTGCAGAGCTCCACTGTCAGGACACCTCAACCATAATGCAGGAAAAAACTAACTTTATCACGCCCACTCTTCCCCCACCAACTGCCACACGGGAGCCGACTAGACAAGAAGAAGAACAGACTGAACTGGTAAGACCCTGTAACAGTGGTCGGTTTCTCTACAGCTTCATCTGCAAAACATAAAATGTGGCTTTTCTGTTTGTCAGCGACGTATCTGTTGCGTAAATTAAATTATATTTAAAGCAAGTAAGGTTGAATTAGAATACAATGAAATGGCAATGAGCAGAAAGCTGAAAACTGAAATTAAAGGTGATAAAAATAAATAAAAAAAATTGGCAAATACGAAACTATAACTGCTCATGTTGTCATTAGTGAAAACACGTAACAATCAGATCTTAAGAATGTTACGTCTTAAGATCTAAAGGCTTACAATTCAAATACATATACTGGGCTGATCATCGGCTATCAATATTTTCCATATTAAAATTGGCTGATTGTGCTGAAAACATTCAAAATGTTATTATTAATAAAAACGTATGTTGTTTTTAAGAGAAAGACTAGAGACTGTATGCTTGTTTGATCATTGTGCTTAATTTTATTTACAGCGTGAACAGCAGGACGGGGTTAAAAGACTGTCTGCCAATTTGCCGGTGCACTTTATTTTGAAAATGTTTAGCTTCACTATGGAACAGCAATGGTTTTTGTATGCTCCAGGTCCTTCTTTTTACTTTTATTGCTGCTCTCGTTTCTCCTCGTAACCGAGAGCAACGCTCACAGCGGCAGGCCCATTGTTTACTCTCGCGACCAGCTGTTAGCGCTGAGTAA
>JBAFTA010000020.1:19279373-19292757 GCA_036919975.1 Melanotaenia parkinsoni
CCGATCTTATATATATGATATTATATATATATATATATATGATATCTCATTTAGTTTAAAAGTTTAAAAGTACTTTAAAAGATGTGGGTCACACAAGGAAAAAAAAAAAAGTAGGATTTGGGCCACTTTTTCCTGCAGTATGAGTTTAGCCTTACTGTTACCAACACTGCTGAATAGTCCTTTAATTCTGGCTAAGAACTAAGCCAGCATTAACATTATTGAGTTCTTTTGTTTTTACCAGTTTCTTTTGGTAAATGCTACCTTGATTTGCTGGTTTTATCGTTGGTTTACTTGTGTTCAGTTTTTTCTGTTTTTCCCAATTGTCGCCTGTTATTTACCCCAGATGTCATCAGTCCGCTTTGTTTTTCAGATTCCCATGTTTTACCTTTCCTTTCTCTTTGACTCACTTGCATCCCCTTATAAAACCACCCTGTCCTGTATACAAACTTCCTGGTTTTTCTTTGCCAAATCCCAGATGTTGATCCTTCAGTGTCAGTCCTGCTGTGTTTTCTGTTTTTTACCAGTTTTATATACTATGATTACCCAGTTGTTAATATTCCAGCACCAGCAGCATTTATCTAACTCCTCTATTTGGCTGCCAGACATGCATCAGCATACTTTTTTTACAAACTTATATATCACCATATTTCATGTTTTCCATCAAGGTCTTGGTCTAAAGTGAAATTTTTCTCTGAGTAAGGTAAAGGACTGAACCAAGGTGTGAGCTTGGGCCAAGGAATGCCATAAGTGGAGACTCCTCTGATGTTTTAGGTTGGAAATATGACACTGAAGCTCCCTCTGGTAGATTTCACAAACTGGGAACTTCTGAGTTTATATGGAAGTCAACATGAGCCATCAGGAAACACACAAACACGCTGCAGGAAACTGACACACACACTATTATTCAGACTTGTAATTTCCTGATGGCAGCTGATTGGACGTTGGCATGCCGGCCAGCCAATTAGAGGCTGTAATTACAGTGGCTGTGACCTCAGCCTGCCCTGTAATTAGTAAATACTTCAGAGTGCTGAGCCAGCAACATCCACCTGCTCACACCCACACAAACAAAGTGTGTCTTCTCAGGACTCTCAGCCTGTTGTTGTTGAGCTTCCTGCTGCTCACATGAATCCAGAGGAAGCTGTGAGACAACTGGTTACCTGGATCTGCTTTTACTGGATCTGTAAAAGCCCTCGTTATCACCGCGGTGAGCTCAGCCTGCCACCCTCTGAGTGTTTTCCCTTTTAAAAGAATTTTCAGGCCTGTAAAACTTGTTGGTGTTGATAAAATCTGCCACGTTTTCATCTTCCTGTGGAGAGTTTTGACTTCTCCACACACTAGCCACACGGTGCTGTCCGGTTGCTATAGTTACTGACTCCCCATCTTCAGCTGCAGCTTGTTTACAGACAGGCAGGTCTACAGAGACGTCATCAGGAGGCTCCAAGGGGAGTCACGGTGAGGAAACCCTGAACTCACACCTGTCAACAACACACAAACCTGAGTGTGTCAGGAGCTCCAGTTCAGCACATCTGAGAGCTGTGAGGTCACATTAACCCAAATTCTGGTTCAGAGCAAAGTTAATCAGTTTAACTTCATGCTGAGTATGAACAGCAACAGACCAACGGAACAGACGTTAGTTTGCTCACTTTTACTCCCATAATGCAATTTTTATTTAATTCTACATTATTAAAAATACACAGTTTGGTGCTGGCTGGCTCCGTGATGACTCGGCACCGCCACTCAAACAGAACGAGTTCCTTCGACGTTCTACGTGGAACATGCAGCCGTCTGACCTCACCTTCCTGACTGTAGGCGGCAATCTGCGGATTCAAACATGAAATCCTCGGCCACAGTTGTAACTGTTCATTCTGATGTCGTCAAACGCTAAGGAAACATTACCAAAACCACAGGTTAGACATCAGGGATGGATCTGGGTTATTTTTGATGGGGGGCAAAGCTGTCCAGGAAAAGGTTGGCACGTGGAAATGAGACCTTTTAAAGAAAGGTTGTAGATTTTATTAAATAATGAGCTGATCTTTACGTCTAAAGTGTTCATCTAATGTAAAAAGTAAAGCTAAATTATTACGGAGGCTCCTGCGTTGTTTGGCTTTAATCCCAGTTGGAGACGCTTCTATTTTAATGGCAACAAGGAAAACTTCACTTGAGCCAAATCACAAGTTTTATCAGTGTTTCTTCAGATTAATGGCCGTTTATCTTCATACAGCCATCACATCTGGTGGTTTTTAGGCTTTCACACCTTTTTTTTATAAAACTGAAACAGTTTAAACAAATATTTTTACCCATCTGAGCAGTGAGCGAGATGATGCCGTATGAGTGCTGCTTCATGATCAGGAACTTAAGAGTTCTGCTGAAGAACATCATGAAAAAGTACATTAGATGCTGCCGACACTTGCATTTTCACATATAAGGTAATAAAAGATAAGTTACATGGAGTATTTGTTAGAATTTGATTACTGGTCTTGGGGTGGTACCTGGGAGGGGCAGTCAGATTTTCTGGCCCTAGTAGGCCCTGGTAGGACATTTTTTCTTTCTCCGAGTCATAAATATATTAGATTCTCCTTCCTCTGCAGTGATGGTGGAAATGTGTTTCTAAAGGTGGAAGTTGTGTTTGGTTCTGTCTTTCCACTGTAGATATCTTAATCTTTCCTTTGAAGTTTGATATCAACCTATTTTTCTTTATTTCTGACAGTCATTACTCTGATCCTCTATCATTACCTGCACTCTATCCTTTCTTCTAGTGTTTAATCTTCTATCACTATATTTGTTTCTGTTCTTGAACTTTTCTAAATGTGCTTCAGATATATTTTTGTTTTAGTCTGAGTGAAACACGTCCAGTTGCCTCACGTCTGAAATGTGCCTTAATAAATAAACGTTAGCTTGACTTGAGCGACGTAATTAAAAAGAGATGTTCGGCTGGCTTCAAACTCAGCAGCAGAGGAGAAAGAAACAGTTTCCATGTGACTTCTAAAGAGATGTGGTGTTACCACACCGGGCTCATTTAGATTTCTGAGTGAAAATGACTGTGAGGGATGACGAGGGTTCAGGCAGCTGTGCGCCATGTGGAATTTTCTATACATCCATTAATTTTCTATACCACTTATTCCAGTTCAGCAGGGAAGCTGGAGCTGATCCCAACAATTAGCGGGTGAGAGGCAGGTACAGCCTGGACAGGTCGCCAGTCTATCGCAGGACTGGTCTGTGCACGTTTGATAAATAGCTGCATTTTTATTGTATCTGTAGGATGGAGTTTAGAACGGTAAATCCGGGCCCTGGTTGGAGAGGCTGAGCGGTCCTCTGACCTAACAGGCTCTGAAAGTGTGTCACAGCGATGAGAACTGCATCTCAGTCACTGAATCTAAACTCTGCCATCCCGAAGAGTCAGTGAACTGAACACCATCGTCTCAGAGCGAGATGGACCAGAGACACTCAGTAGTTTAACAAGAACACAAGGGTTTGCTTTCTCTGGCCTGGAAGTCTCACCCAGCGAGGGTAGAAATCTGTCATGTTAGATGCAAACCAAGCTGCTACAGCACATTTTCCAGTCACACCGCTACCAAAGCTGAAGTTCTGAATCTTGACCAGCATCAAAGGTAAAAGACGTTCTTCAGTAACATTTACATAAAAATCTGTTCATTTATGAGCTCAAGCTGCGTTACATATACAAACACAACTAGTTCTTCCAAGCGGACATCAGAGGTGGAGGAAAACAACGATTGCTACCGTTGGTTAGCAGGGTAAACAAAAACTGTGCAGCTGAATTTCAGGAAACCTGTCTCAGACTTGAAGGATGAGCAGAAGAAAAACATATTCTTTCCTGGTTCTGATCACTTTAGTTAAAACTGTGAAAAACACTGAATTTGGTGAAGGATTTGCTCTCTGAGAACTCCTGCAGAGCTAAGAAATAACTTTATTTTTTAAAAATGGTACACATCCTCCATCCGTTATGTTATTTAAATCATTAAAAATGACACAGATCAAGGTTTTTATAGAATTATCTTATAAATAAGAAGATAATTCTGCCCCAATATTCCCATGAGATTCGGATAAGTAAGTTTTCAACTATAGTTTCAGTACTGCAGACCTGTGGTCAGATTCTCATCCCGACCTTCATCTTTTTCTAACTCTGGAGGAATCTCTCTCTGTACTAGTGGCATTTTCCAGCAAGCTAAAGAATAGTCTTGAGAAAAAGACTTTTTGAGGGGATTCTCATGGCTATTTGCACTAGTTTCAACGAGTTGATGGTGGAAGCCATCTTGGTTTGATGTTGAGACGAAGCCAACCAGCTGGTTAGAAATGGTTTCCATCCTTCGGGGACAGAATGTTGGATGATGCAACGATAGTCTAAATGGTTGGATGATGATGATTAAGACCCGGACACTCACCTGAGGGAGGAGAAGCTGAACTTCAGCGTTGAATTGAAATGAAGCTCTGAGAATCAGCCAAGAGACCACAAGAGACTAACCCTGTTTCTCTGTATTTCTCAATCCTGTTTGTCCGCTCACGCTCTGATGAATTCTTCATCACTCTATTTGTTTTTTTATTGTCCCTTCATCTTTCCTTCTCTCAAACATCCAGAAAAACACAAGCATGTCTCCAACAAAAGTCTAGGGATGCCTGAACATCCCCTCATACATCTTCCATCAGATACTTCAGGAAACTGATCCCACCTCAGACTGCAGATTTTAAAGCCTCAGCTATTCCTGAGGTCACCATCTTAGCTTTTTCTTCCAGAATAAACTGAGACATCGTTTAAACCTTCAGCCAAACAGTCACGAAGAGACCAAACCAGCACATTGTTTCAGCCTTTGGCCTGATTTCTGAATCCCTGAAGGTTTTACTGTAATTCAGACTCAGATTTGGTTCCTCGGCTTATAACTAAAGGCTGGTACACACATAAAGATTATCAGGCTGTTTTTGTCCCAATTTTGCCCCTTCCCATCCAAGGACGGCAACCCCTGATTATCCTGACTCTTATAAGTTTTTTCTGTACAATTATCGTTTGGTCTGAGGTGTGTTACGAGCAGATTTGTCCCGATAATCCACCACGAAACGAGTCGTAGCCGAGAACTGGAAATATTAAACATGTTAAATATTTATGAACTGATATCTTCATGTGAAGCCGATGACTCATGAATTGTGACTGTGCGGATGGTGACATGGAACGGAATGTAGCCAATCAGATAGCGAGCTGGCTGGGGAACAAGATGGGATATAAGTAAGGGATAATGCCCAACAAGGTGTCCATTACCATAAATTAATGGACGACGCGGAGGTGTGAACCATCCAACGTTTATACCATGGTCACTTACGAAAGAAAAAATATTAAATAAATTATTAATGCGTTAATGTTGTTTTTCACCGTTAAAATCGTAACTTTTTCAGTGCCTGAGTGGACCATTTCGTTGCCAAGGTAACCAGCTCTGACACAGTGCCTGCAGCTCGGTTAGCTGCAGTTTTGTTACGTGACACAAAGATCATTTCAGAGGGCGGGTGCAGCTCTTACAGCTTGTGTGTGTCCAGAGGATGATGCGACATTTTGTTTCAAACAGTCAAAGTCCACAGATAGTTTCCTACATCGTTTTTATTGCAAGAAACATTATCAACCATTCACTCTGATCAATAAATGTGTATTAAGCAAGTTTATCCTAAATCATTTTATAATGTTATCCATCATTCACTCTGTATCTAGTATGTAAGGTAATTAATAGTTTCTGTTGCCATGGCTACCAACTACCGTTTAGTCAACGCAATAATTTACAACAATGAGTCTATTTGACAGGAACTTCTTTCATAGGTGTCTATTATCACTTTTTAATGGACACCCTCCAGCCAATCACAATCGAGTATTCAACCAGACCATGGTATAAAGTCCATGTTCACGCCGTCTTCAGTCTGTTATTTTTTCAGTTCTGGCTTTTTCTACTAACAATAGTCCCAAGACCACCATCATTCCCTCGTCCTGTATATCTTCTTCCATGCTGGGTGTTGTGTTTTCCGGTTGTTGCTATGGTTCTTCTTCCACGTTTTTGTTAGATCACGTTTGGCAACGTGAGATGTCCGGCTCAGAGGACTAGATTGTTATCAGTTGTGGGACAGCATTGTTATGTGTGTGTTGTTCTGTGATTAGATTATCGAAGCACACAACACACAGTACGATCAAAACTGTTTAAAGCGTGATTTTTTCATCTTGACATGTCTTGACCAGATAAAAAAATCTCATAAGATTAAAAAAATTCCTATGTGCCCACCAGGCTTAACACAGAGGCAGAGTAGAGCGTCTTCCCAGGAGAACATCTGTGATTAAGCTGAGGCTTTCAAAAAACCTCTGAAAATAGAAATCAAACAAGTCTTCCTTTAGATCTTTAAAAACAACAAAAAAAACTCAAAGCCGACCTCAAACAGATGGAAGTTATTTTAGGTTTCTGCATTTCTACATTTAGATCATAAAAGCCTAAAGTTCCACATAAATCCAGCTCCTTTGGATTTTTCTCTGAAACAGAGGGACTACTTTCTGCAGCGGATGAAACTAAAGTGGCAGCACGAAGCATAATTTATCAAATATAACTGTAATTGATAAAAACTTTGGACTGAAAACTTTGTTTTGATTTAATTTTATGGCTGCTGCTGCCTGTTTCTTTTTTTTCCTTTGTTTTTTGCATTTTTTCGGTAAAAACAGTGAAATCTGATTGAAATTTCAGCCATTTAAATAACTGATAATTCATATTGATTACAAAATACAAATGACAAACTTCTGCTGGTTGAAGCACGTGGCCATTTGATCCTTTAAGAGATGCCACTTCCTTCGATCCAGGTGTGTAGGACAGTATCACATTACACTCAAAAGAGGAGGATCCTGTTCAGCATCACATTGATCTCATTGGGCTCCTCGGGGCCTTTTAGAATGAATCTTCACTCTGAGTCAATGCAATGTGAAACAGTAGCAATCTGACACAAATATAACTTCATATTTTAGAGTTTTGTGGATATTTTTGCAAAATGTTTTAAAGAAAGACAAAACTAAAGGAAAATGACCTAGTGGTGTGACATCAGTTTGATACTGGTAGAATTTTTTTTTATGTATAGTGTGCTTAAAACATTTTTCCCCCAAAATAAAATAATTCTAAAAGTCCTGAGCTGTATATGTTGGGATTTTCTCCTCTGCTACCTTGAATAGTTTTAAATTTTACCCATTTAAGGGTTAAATTTAGGTCACAACTTCTGAATTTGTCTCAGGTCTGCCACAGTTTTGGTGGAGTGACCCTAACTATTTGTTCAGCATTGGTTCAACCAGCTTTGAGCAAAAAACTGGAGTCATCTGACTTATTACGTGTCATCTTTTACAGTCCACTTTCTAATTAAAAACACGTCAATAATTTTACCTCTTCAGCTTATGTTCATTCATCCACTATTAACTATCTTTACAATTTTTTAAAATCCAACAGTACCGCCATTCTCAAGAATTCCTGGTAATCTGCGTGGTTTAAATTTCAACAAAAATTTATTTTAATCAGCCTGATACCACTTATTAGTATGGTGATCAGACACATTCCGGCAATTGTGCTGCTTTTATAATCTTGTTTCTGTGTGCCCTGGATTCAGCTGTCCCAGCTTGTCCGTTATCTTCCAGACGCTCTGTCAGCTATTATTATTGTTATGGAGAAGGTCGTCCTCTGTAAATTCGCTCAAAAGAACCTGGACATTGTCATCTGTCCACGTCTCAAAGCTCCATTTTCAAATGATAAAACACAGACTTAAGTTTGTAAAAGTAAAATAAACATGTTTACTGGCTTTAACACACAGTTAACAGAAGTGCAGAACACTGCAAGTATGTTTCATCAATCAGAGTTCAGCAGCCCCGCCCATCCAGACCTCTCAGATCCTCCATGCTATCTGCTCATATCTCAGCGATGGGGTTAAGACCCTTCAGCTGTAAAAAGCTCTCAACTATGAAACTCCTCAAACCTGCACTATTTACATTAGCCTGTAGAAGTTATTCCGATCATGACATGCTTTTACATTCAGTGCATGTTTGAACAGAATACATTATTTTGACAAGCACAGAATTGTCTTACTTTCTGGAAACTACCGTAAAAACTGTGATTTGTGATGTAAACACACAGCTGCATATTTATTGCAGCCTTACCAATTTCATTTTCTCCCCTTCTTAATAATTTTAAATTCTTTTAAAATATCAAGCAATGTATTTGTATCACAGAGCAATCTGTTGTATTTTGGGCCAGCCATGTCCTCCACAAGACCTAACGTTCTTTCTTTCTTTTTGATAGACGTTATTGAATAAAGCCAACAGTGCAGCACAAGAAGTAAAGTAAAGTGTGGGATTATGTTACGCTGACATAACAGGCATGTGCAGAAAGAACAATTTCAACTCAACATGAGGAATGTGTTTTTATGTTTGTCCAAAGTTTGATCAGACTGACCATGATCAGACCAGAATCTTCTTATTTGTATGTTTATATGAAGCATTTTTATTCCGATCAGCATTTAATAATTGTCCTTTTGAACATGGCTATTTCCCTGCTTTTAAAGTAGCACTATGTAACTTTCCGACCTTAAAACTCTACATTTTTGACTGATTTGATGGCACAATGACTCTTATTAAGCACATTTCTGAAACCGTCGCTGCCCAGCAGTGTCTCAAAGCTGAGAAGCCGCACTTCACATAGTTTCGCTTCCAGGATGCTGCGTCATGTTACAGCTGAATTTAGCTTTACACATCAAGTAACACTCCAGCAACTGGATATCAACACACTGGCTGTTTTCAATGCACACCATGGGTGACTTAGCAAAAAGTGAGCACTATGGAAGGAAGAGTGAAGAGTGAAAGAAAGGGTCTGAGCAAAAGATTAGACAACAATAAACATCAGACTGATTTTTGTTGGCTGGTTAGAATACACGCAAGAAAAAAATGCCAAATATGCCAAGTTTCCACAATGCTTGTTTAAATCTTCTCTTCAAGCCCACCTTTGTCGACTGACCTACGCCACATAACTTCTCCTTTAAAGTGAATTGTCAAGGAGCCAACAAATTAACAATGATCAGCTGGACTCACAGGAGCCACCATCTCCATGTTTCATTGTGAGGATCTGTTCATCATCTCCGGGGGGCCACATTTGGCACGCAGACCCCTATCTGCCCCCTGCTGCTATAAATCTATGAGTGTGTGACTGCAGTTTGATGAATTTGGATGTACATATGCACTCACACACACAACTTCCCATTTAACCTCGCCCTGTTCCTTCAGCCTGTAATTAACCCGAGAATAGAGCAGCTCAAAGTGAGGAGTGGTCAACACACACACACACACACACACACACACACACACATACACACATCTCTGAGAGCAACATGGCTGCTCTGGCAGGTTAAACATCTGTTCAGTCTTATTACATCAATGCACACAGGTGCTCTTATTAACTCTCCTGTTGCCATGACGACTGCACTGATATTACAGAAGCTTGAATCTCTGTTATCCTTGAGATGCATCCTCTTTCATCTTTCTGCGGTAGTCATAACAACTGGAAAAAAACCAAAACAAAAAATAAAAAACACCAAGTTGCATGGAACCACAGCAGCTGGATCACGTGATTACTAAATAAGTGATGGGAGGGAAACAATAAGGCTGCCTGTGACCTCTGACCCGTAGCTTCAGGTGTGTGTGTGTGTGTGTGCGTGCGGGAGTAAAACAGCTCGTGAAGGCGGAGATGGGACTCACCTGGGCAATTCGCGGCCTTCCCGGGACCGCAGTCCGCGCTGCTGCTGCCTCCGCTGCGGGGGAACGAGCTCCGGACGGCGGGGAGAAGCAGAAGGATCAAGAGAGAGGAGAACCAGAAGGACCGGCACATAGAAGCCATGATGGTGGGAGGCAGGGACAGATGGGGGATAAATGAATAGATGGAGAGGAATGGAGGGGAAGGGGGTGAGATTTAGGGACAGAGATATAAGGAAACAGGTAACAAAACGGAGACGGAGGAAAACAGCAATAAAAATACTGTTTTCCGGGACTCTTTAAAAAATAAACAATAAAAAAAAACAGCCTAAATATAAAAACTCTGACAGAATGAAATGTTGCAGCCAAAAAAAAAAGAAAAAAATTCCTTAGATCCTTCTTTTGCCCATGTGTTTCCTTACAACTCCTGTCCGCTCTCAGGATAAAAGCTTCATGGTGAAAGAGGCTGAAAAAACGACGAGAAAGCCGGGAGAAGAGTTGCAAACTGCAGACCAGGATAACAAAAGCGACGCAGGGCCTGGGGCTTCAAACACACACCGACCCCCCACACCTCCGCCACCCACTGAAAACAGTGTGCTCACAGCCCGGACCGAGCCTCCATCCCCCAGCCCCGCTGCCTCGCTCTCAAACCGGCGGGAAGAAGCGACCGCGAAGCGCAGCGGAGGGAAGATCCAGGTGAATGTCCCAAGGGGCTTTCAGCAGCATCCAGACCGAAGCGGAGCGAGTGTGCGCCGCGGAAGCTGGAGCGAAACAGTCGGTGGGTCGGACCGGGACTTTTTTTTTTTTTTTTTTTTTTTTTTTGTCTTCCCGTTCTTCACTGAATCACATCAACAAAGGCCCGAACCACGTGACCTGGAGGAGACCACTCCCACGGAGAAAGAGAGACAGAAGAGAGGGGAGGGGGACAGGCACATATCCCTGCATGCTTTGCAGCGGTCCCGATTCAGACAGCAAGTCATTAAAAAGATGACACATGCAATAATCCGCTCTCTGCTGCTGCGCTGCAATCTGCTGCGTTTTAATAAACGCTCATCCTGGTGTCATTCACTCTTCACAGAAATCAGGCTGCTGGACGCATGATGATGGGACTGTGTGGGGGATGTTCACAGAAAACATGAATCAGAATCTATACTTATTTACATAAGATTATACCTGGTATTATCACTGAAAATGGGGTGTGGGAACAGATTGCAGACACATCTGGGCTACTTTCCCCTCATTTCTGGTTTTGACAATTAGGCCAAGCCTAGCTAAAAAGGACCCACCCTCCACCCCACAAACATGCATATTTGGGCCAGTTCTGGTGGATGTGGTTGAATTTAGGAAGCAACACCTGATTTAATCCCACGAGTCACAGCCAAATGTGAGCCAAAGATATCATGGGCCACATTTGGGCCAATGATTCTTATCCTTGCTGTTTGGATGTGTTCTCTTTCCTGCACTGATCCCTTTTCTACACGTTCATATGAATTGGTCTTAGTTCATGTAAAGGGAAACATAAAATCAAACATTTGTTATGGTATGATGCGTTATCTTTAAGGTCTTCTGTGCTGCTGTGCAATCTCAAATGACAATATTTGCTATCAAGTAACGAATTTAAAGAAATTCAGACTCTTGTTGGATTTTGTAGTGTTCAGATAAGACATGGAAGCTCTTATATGTTTAAGTGTAAGTCTAAAGCTGAGAACACTACATCTTCATCAGACCCACTGGAGCAGCAGTCAGTCTATACTCGGCTTACTCACATCAGCTTGTCTGGATCTTTGTGACAGGAACAGGACTTTTAGGAGATAAAAGCAATCAAGATACTTCAGCATTGGGTTGTCTGACTTGTAATTTACTGTTTGCTTGTTATTTATGTTTATTACACCAGGTGTGTTGATTGTATCTTAAAGAACCTGAGTTTACCCAAACCATGTCATACGTGTAATAATCCATCAATCTACACCAGTTCATCTTTTCAACGATCAACAAAAATATGGATCACAAATTATTTCAGTAATAATTCAATTTCATATGTTCTTTAGAGAAAACACTTGGAATTATTTCCATTTTCTTTGTTCTAACTACAAAGTCAGAATGTGCAACTTTAGTTGTTATAACTAAGTTAAAGTATATTTGAATAGCAGTAAGGTTTACACTATATGCTGCTTTAATGTGTATAAAAAGAAATGTTTTTTTTTCCTTAGATATGAACACTTTAAAGTTTAATATATAAAAAGCGGTCAAGTCTGTTTTTGTTAAAAGAAAATACATTTTTAATTAAATTTCAATTTTTATTTGAATGTCTGATTGAGCTGAGTAGAAACTTAGATCTTCATGTTTTAGTTGCTTTGTCATGCAGTACGAATGGAAGAGTAGTGTTAAATCAGCATGTGGTGTCCATATCGATCTCATATAATATTTTATCATGATCAAACTTAGGATTTACACCCCTAGTAGCTATGTGCAGACAGTCTGTTGGTGGCCATAAAAGGCATCTGTAGAGTGTTTATTGAGCATCTGCTGTTCCAGAGCTGCAGACTTGCATCACAGAGCCTGTGTGGTTCTTACTGCAGGACAACAACTGCTCAACCAGACCCGGGTTGCCTTGACTTTTCTCCTCAGGTGAACCTGATTGAATGGAGGAGAACTAATGAAGAGAAGACAAGAGTCTCTTTACAGCTTCCTGTCACAGAATCCAGGTGGTTAATTTGTTTTTTACTTTCTGTTACGTTCCTTCAGTTTTTTGAGGGATGGGACTGGTGGTCCAGTTTTTGTTGCTTTGATTCTGTTTGACCTGGCTGATGTGGGTTAAGACCGGAGTGTCCCAAGTGACGGAAATTTAAACACAACTTCTTATCTAAGGGCTTAAATAATTGAAATTATTGTTCAGTTCCTGGCATTTCTAGTTTAGATGTTTAGTTGTTTAAAAATTAACTTAGTTTTCTGTCCACTGGAATTTTTTTTACACTGATAGTTTTCATTGAGCTGTAGTTGTATGAAGAAACAAAACACAGAGACTGAGTTTTAAATCAGGATTCAAAGAAAGACGCACAAGTGAAACTGAAATAAAGAGCACTTAGTATCAAGGAGCCGTGATAAAGCTCATGAAGAAGTGTGTTTGTTGCTGACTAACTGCAGCCAGCAGGGGGCGCCACCTGCCAGAAGATCACCACATTCTCACAGACATCACCAGGTATGAAAACTCGCAAACTTAATGGAAACCGAGCATTAACCAGAGTAAAATAAAATAAAGATTGAGTTGTTGTTTTAAAAGCTGTAAATAACAAAGTGATATTTCCCCGAAACATTTATAATGAAAATAGATGTAAAATGTGTTCAATAAGATTTAATGTGAGTTGATGTTAATGTTGATTTTTCCAACAAGTAAGTGAAGTAAAAACTAAAATGTAGAATTTATGGCAAATGAAGATCCCTTTGTTAAACTTAGGCTGCCATCCCATCAACATGGATGGAATAAATTAGCCACTGGCTGAATTCTACAATTTAAAGTCAGATTTTAAAAAAATATTCTTTTTATTTAACTACACATTTAATATACCGTATTTTCCGCACTATTAGGCGCACCTAAAAACCTTAAATTTTCTCTAAAGTCCACGATGCGCCTTTTAACCC
>JBAFTA010000020.1:19305781-19318842 GCA_036919975.1 Melanotaenia parkinsoni
TGAATCTGACAAAAGTAATAATAAATAAAAATTCTATGAAATTTAACCAATGAAAGTCAGACATTGCTTTTCAACCAGGTTTCAAAAGAATTATTTAAAAAAATAAACTCATGAAACAAGCCTGGACAAAAATGATGGTGCCCTTAACTTAATATTTTGTTGCACAACCTTTTGAGGCAACCACTACAATCAAACAATTCATGTAACTGCAATGAGACTTCTTTCCGCCCACTCCTCATAAGCAAACTGCTCCAGTTGTCTCAGGTTTGAAGGGTGCCTTTTCCAGACAGCATGTTTCAGCTCACCCATGACCTGCGACTGAGACCAAGATTTCTGACTCTGGCCAGCACATTTCTCTCTAGAATCCCTTGATATTCTTGAGATTTTATTGTACCTGCACAGATTCACGTCCAGGAAGGTTGGCTACAGTCCCATGGATCTTAAACTTTGTAAAAAAATTGTGCAACTGTAGTCACAGGAACATCAAGCTGCTTGGAGATGGTCTTATAGCCTTTACCTTCTAGTTGCTTGTCTGTAATTTTTTATTTTTAATCTCCTGAGACAGCTCTTTCCTTTGTTTCCTCTGGTCCACATTGAGTGTGATACACACTAGTCACCAAACAGCACAGTGACTACCTGTAGCCCTATATATTGGCCCACTGGCTGGTTACAAGATTGTAGACCCCTGTGATGCTAATTAGTGGACACACCTTAGATTAACATGTCCCTTTGGTCAAATTATTTTCAGTCTTTTCTAGGGGTGCCATCATTTTTGTCCAGGCCTGTTGCATGAGTTTATTTTTTAAATAATTCTGTTGAAACCTGGTGGAAAAGCAATGTCTGACTTTCATTGGTTAAATTTCATAGAATTTTTATTTATCATAACTTTTGTCAGATTCAAGTTATTTCTGTGACCATTGTGAGTTTTTCTTTCATTAAGGGAAGGGTACCAACAATTTTGTTTGTATATTCAGCTGAGTATAAATGTTTAAGGAAACATACTCATCATCCTGTGGTTCTTAATATGATAAATGTTTGGTATGAAGTAATAGAATACATGAAAATTAGTAAGCCAATATCACGGTATATTCCGATATGGGGTAATAATTTTTTCTTATCGGGCAATTTGGATGGAGGGTTTAAAATATGTGCTAATAAAGGAATAGTCAAATAGAAGACCTTTAGAAGAATAACACTTTAATGACATTTGAGGAATTAACTTTAAAATATGACATTCCAAAAAAACATTTCTTTAAGCTCCTGCAGGTACGAGATTTTATACAATGCAATGGCAAACAGACAAATCAACTTCTCGAACATTCACCTCTTGAGAAAATGTTAATAAAAGCTCCTAAAAACAAGGACTTGATTTCATGCTGGTACAGCTGGTTAGTGCAAACTTCTGGTGAAACTTTAAAAAGTAAACTTCAAATATGGTGCAGAGATTTAAATGAAATAATTACTGAAGAATGGAAATCAATATGTAAAAAAATCTCAGAGATTGCCCACTCACACCAGAGTAAAATTGTTACAATTGGCTAATGCAGACATACATTACTGTTACATTTAATAAATATAATAATAATATACCAGGCGCCGGATCTCCGCCGACCACTCCTGGGTCCTGTGAAATAAGTCTGAAAACTTGTTTGTAGCATGTTTCCCAAAGTTCACAAATGTGCTGCAGTCATAAGTTATCCTGCTTGAGTTGACCTGGGATAACAAAAGTTAGAAAAACTAAATTAAAAAGAAATAAATCACACAGTCTAAGTGCAGCAGTCCGGACAGCATCTGGATGATTTGGGTTTGGATTTAGCTAGCTAGCTATATTTTAGCATTTGCTGCACTCTGACTCTGGGCTGCAAAACACAACTTTTTCATGTTGAAAATTGATTAAAAATATATTTTTATTTATTTTATATACACTTTATTTTTTACCAGGGATACAAATCAATAGTCCTAGAACCTCTTTTACAATGGTGTTCTGGGCAAGATGGCAGCACAAGTAAAAGCTAAATTACACCAAAACAACATAAAAATGACTGTAATAACAGAAATAAGGACTTGCTGAAATAAACATTAAACAATAAAAACAAAACAATATAACACTATCAAACATACACAATGAAACAGTAAAAGACTAATTAAACAAGCATTCAAATAACTACACAAAACTGTGTAAGTTCAGGTTATTTTGCAGCCTGTTTCAGGCAACAAGGAGTAGAATACATAAAATCTTTCCTTCCCAGCTCAGCCCTGACCATAGGGATCGATAGCAAACATGTCCGATGATCATAGCTGCAAGTTAATTTCTATTTTATATATTTGCAAATATAGGATGGAAGAATAGCCTGTATGCCTTCATTAAAAAGTACCAATGTCCCAACCTCTAATTTAAAAAAAGGCCACCCCACACTAGAACACAAGACAGAACTGTTAGTTAAAGATCTGAGAACTGTAACAAATCTTAAAGCCCTGTGGTAAAGAAAATCCTGCTTAATGAGATATTTAATTGGGACATTGATTAAACTAGTAAAAAGTCAGATAAAAACCCATCTTTTCCATGCCTGCAGTGGAAAACAAGCCGCATGTCTGCACTAGAAGCTCAATTTCAGTCAGATTTTTCCACCAAGATGTGACATTTAGAAGTAAAACACTCATTAAACTACATTATAACTGCCTTCATTTCTTCCCATGAGATACCACAATATCAGGAATATTTGAAGGTTGACTTTTAAAAATTTACATTGGAGTAAAGAGATTGATAATTGGTTTAGATTAATTTCAAATTATTTTGAAATTAATTTAGTTTAAAATAATAAGAAAATTCTGCCGGGGGGGACAAAGCTTCAGGAACTTCTCATGCTGGTTGTCGGGGCCCCATGACCACTAGGGGGCCTCAGAGAGCAGCGTCCAGCGTTCATTTATTCACTGAGGTTTATTCAGCTTAATTCAGTCCAAATTCGCTGAATCATAAAGTCTAAATAATTGTATTTCAAAAGTGGAAAAACACACACACAAGGACGTTTTGGTTTAAATGGGTTTTTTCTGCTGTATTTGTGTGTATTTGTAGAGATAACCTCACAGTGAAGAGGTGAGGACTGAAGGCAGATACTTATTATCAGATGTCATTATTTTTATGCTTTGGTTTTGTTTTTTTTCATCATGTGTTTTCCCAGAACAACCTGGTTCATTTCTGTGCTTCTGTTTTTCTTTGTTTGGTTGTTTTTCCACATTCATAGAAACATTAAACACGCTTTCTCTGTCCACGTGTTCTGACATATTGATTTCCACGTCATGTCAATGAAACCAACTGAAGTGGAAGCAGGGAACGAAGAGTGTGGAAGGGAGGAGGAGGAGGAGGAGGAGGTGTGGAGCTGCCTTTGGAGTCCTGAATGCGCTCAGACCCGTCATTCAGCTTCAGCCCAGGAACACCTCCGAAGCTCTGCGGCTGCGATTAATGGAGAATCCGTCTGTCCGCAAGCAGCACAACATTCACCGGGAGGACCTGACCTAAAGAAACATGAAGTTTGCGTCGGGAGGAGCGGCGGCGCTGCTGCTGCTGCTGTTCGGCCGCTGCTGCTGCACCAGTCCCGGCGGGGGAGGTAGGACTGCGCCCGGGGTGAGAGCTCCGGAGGGCGGGTGGGAAGGAGGGAACTGGCACGCGGAGAGTTGAAACTTTGTGACGAAAGTTGGAAATGAGCTGGTTCTACCGCTTTAATGAGCGAGGTAACGATTTTACCTCCGCTATACTGTCCCAGGTGTCCCGTAGATTTCAGACAGAAAAGTTTCCTCTTCAGAAGATTTGATCCCAGTGAAGGTGAAGCTCATGTTCAGCTTCCTCCTGCTGCTGAGGACATCCTCACACAGATGACTGGGAGATTATAAAACTAATTATTGTTTTTTTTTTAATAAATAAAATAATCAAAGATCATATAGAGGTGAGACAAAACAAAAAAGCTGTTTCTTGAAAAATCATATCATGACAAGATAAACTCAGATTATCAGAGATGCTGTTAATGAAAACCTAAACCTCACACTGCTGTCAGGATTTGATGATGGAAAGGAACTTTGAGCCGAGATCCTCCATCTCCTTATTTCCTCTCTGCTGTTTGCTTTGAGCCTGTTGTGAAACAGCACGTGTCTCCCGGCTGAAAAATCATAGAGGTCCCACCAGGAACCTCAGCTGCAGCCTTTACTTCCACTGATGATGGTTTATAAAGTCTGAGTCAAACAGAGGTCAGGTAGAAAAATAATAGATAGATATCATAGAAATAGATATCATGAAATAATTACAAGAGGCAGGAAAATGCAGTTTTGAAGACTTTTGGTGGAAAAATACATTAAATGAATCAACTAAACATCTTTGTTGATGGTGACAGACTTTTTTCTGAGGGGAGGACGATGTTACAACAGATTCACTATTAAAAACAGAATTATCTGTCGGAGTGAGACGTCTCAGCAAGTGAGTCCTGCAGATTTACTGACCACGTCTGTCAAAGAGGACAAATAGTGTCCAAACAAAAATATACTTTTAATAATAAACATTATTTTATATTATTTTATTTCTTATATACTTATTTTTATTCTGTGACCCTTAACTGGGTTAAATGGATGCAGATATATAGATAGATATATAAATGAATGGATGGGCTACGTTTTAACTTAAACAAAAAAAAGGCAACCTTGTTAAAATCTAAAATATTAAAAGATTAATATCTTTTATTCGAGGTTTGTCTCTTTTCAGAGATTTGGTTCTTTTAGTTTGGGTCCCTTGAATGCCGGCTCTTCCGGCTCACAGATGGCTCTGCATTTAGTATCATTTGAAGTTTTTACTTTAATCTAATTTAGAAATAATGAATGGTTTGTGTGTTGGTGAGCAACAGTAATTACTGTTTAACATTATAATAAAAAAATCTAACTTTTAAATGAACTGAACACATAATTTTTAATGACATGCAGCCAGATGCTGACTTCATTTTTGTTTGTGACTGTTATTTGTAGATTTAATATATTCAGGCTTTGACAATGAAATAAAAGACTCAATTACAGAATGATAAAGAAATAGAAAGTGTCCCACTGGGAGAATTAACCTCAGAGAGGAGGCAAGTTCACACCGTGGGTGGAGTCCATCAGAAAGTTTTTGTTCACAAGCAGTGTTTGGCGGTGTTAGGTGTCACGATAACTCCCTGCTGTCATCATATCCTCCATGTTTTCTCCATCAGCTTGTATTTAGGAAAAACAACCAGAACACAGAGAAGGTCAGTGGGAATCAGACTTTTTAGCTCAAGCTTAGAGTTTTTAAATATAACCGGAAAATATTTTGCTGGGTGTGGTCACTGCTGTGCCTGTAACCAGCAGTGTTTTACAGTTTTTTGTTTTTTTTTACCTTCTTATTCAGCATCATGGCAGCAGATTGATGGTGAAGTTGCCAAGAGGAGCTTTAGAAATATGAAGGTTGATACTTCATCATTGTTCTTTATATAGTTAGCCTCATAGCACAACTGCCTTAGTTTGGCTAAGTTGTTACATCAGGCTAACTTTACCCTCCTAAAATTGCTGGTTTACTGCGCATCATTGCCTATAAAACCTTAAAATATGACTTAGATGACTTAGGCAATAATGGCTCATGAATTATTAAATTCTATATTTATTCCTGCTTGTATTGTCTGCTGGAATAAATGAGAAAATGTTAAGAGAACAAAAAGTGAGGGATTGAAAACCTGAAAAGAAGATAAAGATGCAAAAGATACAGAAAACAATACAAAAACTTAAAAACCAACCCAAACAGGAAAACCAAACACCAGCTCCTAGAGACACAAAAGAAAAAAACATTTATGGCCGCTGCAATATTCCAAGTGGAGAATCATCAGGAGCACCTACAGGAACACAAACGGAGAAAACAGAACAGAAACTAAAGCAACTGCAGAAAGTAAATGAAAGCGTAACTAGCTAGAATAAAACCTGCAGGACAACATAGTTACTGTATAATAAACATGTGTTAGTCAATAAATGAAGTATTTTCATTTGTATTTATTGGGGGGTTTATTAGTTTAGTTTTTTAAGGAATCTGTGAATGCGAACAATGTAATTCATGTGAGTATCATTCAGTTCATCTAATTTTTAAGGGAAATAGTTGCTGTATTTACTTTGTGTTACACAGTCCTCGTCCCTGTTCAAGCTAGAGATGGGCGATACCATTTTTCTTCCCGTGGATTCAATGCCTTTAGTTTATGGCACTTTTTCATCAATACTGATATCAATACTTCTCGACCCTTAAACGAAAATTGTTTTTTAATTGATTGTACGTTTTCCATTAATATCTTTACTGCAAGGCCAGTATGAAATATAAATACAACTCAAGAACATCAGTTGGTGAATGGATTTTCTGCTTGATGGATTTTCCTTGTTTTTTCTGATCTCATTCTGTAAATATGATCTTTATAAAGTAAAGAAATGAGAAAATATCAGCCTGATTGTTGTATTGATTAGGTGCAACAACACTGAAAGCACAGTGGGATTGACACAGATCAGCCATAAGATTAAAACCACCAGGCTAAGATGGGGGAAGTCTGTGTTTTCATCTTCGTGAGATCGTGGACACCTCAGGTGGGGGTTCATTCAGTTTCGGGTCACTTGTCCTGTTAGTCGGTTTGGATTACTGTAAATCCATTTAACAGTTACTTTTATCCAAAGCAACTTGCAGAGGCAACGGCTGATGTTCCTGATAGTTTTTGTTGCTTCTGTCATTCCTGAACAGTTCTTTGCTTGTTTTGTCAGCTGGAATAAATAAAAGAATTGGTGCAAACCTGGGAATTAAGAGCGATGAGTGAATTATGTCATTTGAGTGAATCTTAAACTAATCAGGCTTAAATACGAGTTTTGTACTAAAAAGAAAGGGAATAAGTGACAAGAGGAATTGCTGAGCTCAGCTGGCCAGACTGTTATCAGTGTGTGTGTGTGTGTGTGTGTGCGTGTGTGTTTTTCAGTTCTAACTAAAAACAGCTGACTGCATTCACTCTTTGTCTTAACAAGTATTTGATTATGAGAAGCATTTCCATGACTGAGTATGTTTGTGTGACTTTCCCCGTTTTGAATAGACTGTTGTGTTGTTACACTGGTTAGCAGTCAAAAAACAGCATCTGCAGGTCAAAGCTGAGGGTTCAATTTCTCCTCAGTTTGTTGGGATGAAATGTTAGTAATACTTAACAAGAAGCTGTTCCAGTTGGGATTATTTTGACCTTGTGTAGAATAACTGACTGTATGGTCCTTAAGGGTCTTGTGGAAGTATTTGAAAGGTTACATAGACCTTGAAATGGTTTTTTAGGAGTTTTTTTTTTTCAGATTATGAGGATGTCGAAGTGCTTCAGGGGTGAAAAAGCCATTTAGACGCTTTAGAAGGACTTGAAGAGGTTGTAAGGTTACACATAAAGAGGAGATTCTCAAAATGACTAAAGAATTTTCACGTTCTTAAAATGTGCCTTAAGTCTTTAATGAGCCTGGGATGTTCATGGAGGTGTTTGGAAGAATCTCTATGTAGGAGGTTGTTTAGGAGTCTCTGGTGGTGCTTTATAATAGTATGCAAAAAGTCTTCAGGTTCCTGATATCTCACAGAATCTCACAATCCGTTTAGAGCTTTGAAAGTGTTGGGTTATTAGTGTTTAGACGTCTTCAGGGAGGTTTAATAAGAACTCTGAAAATAGGTTTAGTTACTGAAAGGGTTGCAGAATGCTTCTAAAGGGCAGCATGTGAAGGGATAAGGACACAGATTCCTCAGGGGGTTACAGATCCTTAAGGATGCCACAGAGGTTTAGAAGGTCTTTGCTTCTAAAGAAGCTGAGGTCCACTGGGAGGTTTCAATAGTTCATGAAAATTACCAAAGAGAGAAGCTTGAGGACAAATAGGAGAATATTTCAGTGGTCCTTAACCAGAAAACAAAGCAGAACATCATCAAGAGCACCAACAGGAAGGAAAATTGTGAAAACACAAACAGCACCAGCAACACACATGAAGGCATAACTGTAGCTATTGCTGATTAAACCTTCTGGATATACTTAATGATGTTTCAGGCAGGTAAAAAGATTTATGCAGGAGGTTCCAGATTTCAGACTCCTTAAATGTCTCACACTTTCAGGAGACGAGTGCAAGTCTCACTACAGCCAAAAAACTGAAAACAAAACCTAAATTAAAGCCCAACCAAATTACAATACCAATCTCTACTTATATAGGTAAAAACTGACTTATATGGACTTGGAACAACAAGGGATGTTATTTAGCATGAAAAAAAGTCAGATATGAAAGGGCACATACACACATCCTCAGTACAGCACACACACACATACAGCCATCCTGGACTTGAAATCAAAGACCTTAGAGCAGGAACTGTCTGCACATCGGGGTAAAAACATAAGTACACAGCTGTATCTTCATGGAGGAAGTAGCTGTTTCATCTGTTGCATGGTGTTAGAGATCATTATTATACATCATTAAGGTGTACTTGCATCAATGCTGTTGCCGTGGTAACATGTTGCTTAATGCACACTGAGCTATAGGCCATTTTGTCATTGAGAAAGTATAATGTCACTTCTAAAAAATTAAAACATATTTGTCTTTGATAACACAACCCGCCTCTGATTGGTCTGCAGAGACGGTAATCGTCATATTCAGCTGCTTTTCTTGATTGGTCATTGATATGAACATGACGGTGGAGTGTTTGAGTGTGAGCTGAGAGTCTGCTGGATGTTTGTTGTGTTCATGAACCTGAGATTCATCTGCAGTATATCATCAACATCAACTGTTGTGACTGCACTGAGTGTGGGCTCGGAGCTGAGAGATAAGACATTCAAGGCTCTTAATAATCCTGTGGTTGCGTGTGTGCGTACATGTGTGTGTGTCAGCCTTGTTCCCATTGAGTTTGACTTTGTAAAAAGACCATGGCAGTGTGTGTGTGCTTGTCTTTGTTTGTGCTTCTTTGGAGGCAGTTGACTGAATCTGTACATGGACAAAAAAACACAAAAAAGTTGGAGTCCCGTGGTAACCATAGCGATGGCATTAGCATAATAAACGGGAACCTTACAAAGAATAATCGACCCGACTGAAAACACACTGGAACTGACTGAGATCTGTGAGTTCCAGCTGATTTTTGGAGTTTTGATTGGCTGGTTAGGAGGAGGCGGGGCTTATCCATTCTGTCCTTTTGTGTTTCTTTAAGGTCAGGTTGTGCTTGCCGTCACATTTTGTGGCTGTCTATTTCTTTAGTATCTCGATTTTATGTCTCATTGACGCCATTTTCATCACACGTGAAAATACCTGTTAGAAAAGTGGAATTAAACAAACATTTTGTTGCCATAAAAAGCTGAAATTCTCCGAGTTTTTGTCTTCATTCAGATATCAAGCGCCGTGTGGTGAAATGGGGAGCAGCAGGTGGGCTGCAGGCTGGTCTTGAAGCCAGTGTTTGGTGTCTTTCTCAGCAGTGACAGGTAACAGAAGTCCTATGCAGCTTGTGGGATTTTCACTGCTGGAATGTGAAGAATGCCAATACTAGCTCAGAAAGTGTTCACAGGGTTACACATGCAGTTCGGCCAACCTGGTCTCTGCACTGCTACATGCAAACCTTGTGTTTGAAACCGGGGAGCTGCCCATGACAACCCGCTGTCATGCAGAGCTGCAGCTGGATGCCAGTTATCTGTTTTCAGCATTTACATGTTCATGGTTGTTTACAGGAGTCCTGAAGTGGCTCCACTTACATGCAAAGCAACATTCTGAATATATAACATATTTTTAAAAAAATCAATTCAACATAAATCCTATGTCAGCTATTGCAATAATGCTCCAGTTGCATATCCTGATGAAGGACCTGCGCCTGCAAAGCCTTCATGATGTCCACATGCCTCTGAACTCAGAGCATTATTCAGCTTTCTTTCTCAATTCAACAGTTCTTTCTCTTTTTTCCCCACATATTGATCTGCACGAGCTGCTGGAGCTTATGCTGCTTCCAGTGTTTACTGGAAACTCACTACTTCTGAATTTCAATAAGGGCTAATCCAGGAAACTTCTTTGGTAGTGTGATTTGTAAGGAGCACTTCTAAAGTTTTAAGTCCTGAGTTTTGCATTTCACACTATCCATACTGGAAGTTATTATCATTCTCCTTTATAATAAGTGCTAATAAAAGTGAATTAAATGATCAATTTGACTGATTCAGTTCTCGGGAAAATATGGAATCATAACTTTTTTCTCAATCTAAACAAATATTACATGATTATCCTTTAGTGAAGAGAACTGTTGGCAAAAATATTTTGTTAATATCTTGGATGAGATCAGGTTTATTAATTCCCTTGAAGGACAATTCTTGTACCACCAAACAGTGCATACATTCAACAATAAATGGTCATTAGAGAAAAGAAAGTAAGAAAGAAAATTGTAATATTATTGCAATATCAATATGCACAAGAAAGATTGCAAAGGCATCTGGAGGGCTGGTGCAGGTGTGTTAATGAAGCCTGCGTTCCACGTCTGTGCTGGTTAGTTGTAGGAATAGAAATCAGAGCGTCCTCTAACTGGAACGCTGCCCTCATTAACACATCTGTCCCGTTTCAAGTCCACATGTAATCTCTCTGTAATGTTTGTAACCCTCAGCCATCAGTTTAATTAACTATGTCATTAAGGACAAAAACCTCCCTTTCCAAAGAAACTGCTGTAAAACTTTACACATAAATGTTTTCCTGTTTTTATTTCGGCATAAATCCCTTAATTAACTTCAGCACCTCTAAAAACATTAAATGTCTACTCGATTACTTGACGTCACTGTCAAAATCAGTTATTTCCCACATAACAAATATTGAATAGCAAGGATGTTTTTATGTTAAAAATGAGTCAAAAATTAATTTTGCTGCACTTTAAGTTTTTGTGTAGCCTCAAATTTCAAATTTACTACCCTCCTTAATTATTTTTTATTTTATAAATGCAGCCGTAATGTCTGCATAATAACCCTCATATCTTAAAGGGATCATTGCGTCCTTTGAATATGACCTCATTCAGATTAAGGTCATCAAAATATTTCGTTTATTTGGTAGCTTCATCTTGACTGGCTTAAAAAATTATTTTTGATTTGCATCTAAACATAACAAGTTATCTTGGTTGCTGTGCTATTATCCAACCATGTGAGAGGTGTTTAAAGATCAAAGATCATTTTTTGTAAACTCTAGTTAGAGAACAATCTGGAAAATTTGCTGTAAGTTTTGCAGGTGTTTGGTTTCTGCCGTGCAGCCCGTCTGGAAAATGTCTTAAAAAGTGTAGGACTGCAGAGCATGAGTAGAAATAAAAACTTTATTTGAACACACCACATCCTTCTGTTTGTGTGCATTTTAATTAGTATGTATTAATGATTGTATCAGTAAAACCCTCACTAAAACCAAAACATGATGTTATCCTGTACACATCTGGGGCAAAACAACGTTATTGGTTCTTTGTCTTCCCGTGAAGGGAAATGTTCATCAGTCAGTCAGAAATGTGGTTCATCGATTTTTATCTTTCATGTCTCATGTCTGTGGCGCCTGCACAGCTTCCTGCCAGCTGTACGTATGACAGAACGAATATCAAACGTTTTCAGATGAACTGCAGCAGCATCGTCAGACAGCGGCGGACTCGTGCTGCCTTCACTGTCCACCCACCGTTAACCGTCAGAGAGGAAGAACTAGTTTGTGGAATTTTCCTTCAGCAGTTTTGGAGTGAAAGTGAAGCAGCTTCAGACTGAGAAACAAGCACAGTCTCGCTCTGACCTGCAAACACTGCTGCAGGCAGGACACACACACAGAAACACACCGAAACACAAACCTGAGCGTGCATGCAGACGTGTGCACGGAGCAGATTTGCTGATAGACACAGACTGCCCTTTTATTTTATCCAAGTGAATTGAAGAAATAAAGGTTCCTGCTGCATGTGTGGAGCAGGTAGTTCCTAATGCTTGGTTCTGATCACAGAGAAGTTCAGCAGGGGTTGTAAACTTTTTCCAGACGCACATATTTGTTTACTCGCATCATGTGACTCCACTTTGTGACTGAGCAGCTGATGAGATCAGATTTAATCTTTCTGTGTCAGTTCAGACTCAGCTAAGCTCAAACCTGCTGAGTCCGTCTTCAACAAGACGACAGATTCTCAGCTGGTTGAGACATTCCTGAGGCGTGTGTGTGTGATATGGAGAGGAAAGGTCACTGTTCTCCTAAAGCTTGTTCCTGCAGAAAGATCTGGAACTGACCTTCATTCTTTGTATTTTTTAAAACCATCAGTAAACTAGAGAGAGTTTCCTGCCGTCTTCTCCCACGTTCAGTCTGATAACTGAGGATGAACTTGGACATTTAAAATAAACCCACCGACTGCTTTGATTGGTTTTTCTGTTTGTTCTTTATTAGCCACAGAGATGTTTTTAAACATGCATTGTATCAGACATAATGCAGGTTTCAGGCATACACCTGCAACATGCTCATTTAATAAAGCACACATAAATCATGCTTTAAAGATGAGGGAGCAATATTAATCAGCTTATGGAGCACTTTGTCTTATCTTTTCTACTTGTGATAAAGCTGTGTTCAGCCTGCCAGGAATATATGATTGTGATTGGTCAGCTGTGGTAAGCTATGCCTTTTTACATGAATGTTATCAAATCCAGAGAAAGAAAGAGTAACAGATGTCATCACCTAGTCAGATCTCCACAGTTTGGGTTACTGCAGTTAAACCAGATCACTCAAACATAACCTGGATATGCTGAACCTGCTTCAGTGTTCAGAACCTGGATGTCTCTACCAGCTTTCCAGTTTTGTTCTGTCTCTATGGCTTGTTGAGCCCTAAAAACATCCCTATTTAAATGCTCTGAAGTGCCTACAGATCAGTAACTGAACACAACAGCATCACCAGAACCAGTTTTGTCTGTTTAAACTTGTCAAATTTTTGGATTTAGCCCTGAAAAGCTGCTATATATGTGTATGTGCTATATATGTGTATATATATATACACATGTATATATACATATATATATATATATATGTATATATATATACTCATTGTG
>JBAFTA010000020.1:19336399-19350853 GCA_036919975.1 Melanotaenia parkinsoni
ATATACTTATTACAGGATTAGGCTGACGGAGCTATCCTAGGACGCGTCTTACTCCTTCATCGCTCAGCAGCGCCCCCTGTTTGAACCGTTTTTAACCCTCAAAATTACAATTTTTTCTCAGATAAAATGAAGTCAACTTCAAGTTTTCATAACAATAAAATTAAGTAATATTGTGTTAAGGTCATAACTTTCTGTAGTGTTTTCACCGTTTGGAACAAAGTGGAAATAGCACCACTTAGTGGCTTTTTAGAGAAACTACAGCTGACCATAAACCTGCGTTTGTATGTTTCAGTGTGTCAGGGAACAAGCAATCACCTAACTATGCTGGGGAATCGTGAAAACCACTATAACAGAATGGTGCGGATGTACTCCAACTGCTCTGTGGTTCTGGAGAACCTGGAGATCACCTACACCTTGGAGCACCATAACATGTCCTTCCTGGAGGTGTGTGAAAATTTCTATATTCTGACATGAGTCATGTGTGATTCTGGTTTATAGCAGGAAAATCTGAGCTTAAGATGTTAATATTTTAATGAAAACTTTTAGTTGCAAAGTGAATTGATATATTAAACAGGTATTAAGATTTTTTTACAGGACAAAACTAATAAATTCCTAATAATAACTACATTGCTGCTGTCTTCTTTTTCTTTAGTCTATCCAGGAAGTTGGCGGCTATGTTATGATTGCCATGAACGAGGCGAAAACCATCCCACTCAAAAACCTGAGGCTGATCAGAGGACAGAACCTGTATGAGAACAAGTTCGCTCTCCTAGTGTTGTCCAACTACAAGAGGGACAATTCGTCTACATCGCTCAGCTACGCCAGCGGGGTGAAACAGCTGCTGCTCAGCAGTCTGATGGGTGGGTGCAGAAGCACAGGCACACAGCTGAGATGCTGCAGTCGGACGTGTAAAGACCAGGAAACTCCACAGTAATAACACCATGCAAACAAAAGCACGTCACTTTTAGTTCCTTGTTGACAAAGAGCTCCTCATGCGCTCTACAAAACCGTTTCCTGCTTCACATGACCCAACTTGCTGCTGAGGCGTGGCAGTGATGGTGGATTCAAGCTCTGCTGGCAGCCAGCCGGTGGGAGTTAGTCTGTCGTTTAAAGCCTTTCAGTCAACACCTGACTGAGATGTGGCTGAAGGAAGTAGATGACTCCCAGGCCATCTTATTTAATAAGTTGTAATTTAGATGTTTATTAATAAAAATAATAATAAAAATAATATATTATGATATCTAATTATATAGATTATTACAACACATTATTGATAAGGTTAACAATTTGATTGTTTTTTGTCACAGAAAAGTGTGTGGATTTAGTTGCATTTGACCAGAACTTCTAATATTGTGAGAACACCTCAATCTGCATAAAACATTCCAGCCTATTCCAAGATTAAATTTAGAACAGTTTTATAACAGTGACAGAATAAATGGTGACAGCAGCTGAAATGACAGTGATGATGTAATGATTGGAGTAAAGTGCAACTGTCATGGAGCTGACAGGTTTGACTCAGAAGAAGGCTCAGAATCCCAGGGATGGGTTACAAACACTTATTTGTATACAAATGATAGAAAGCGCAGTCCTGGTCTTCTCTATGGTCTGGCTTCTGTGGATATAGGAGACAGGAGTTAGAAGGCAGGGAGCGGCAGGTGACAGTGCGCTATTGTGTGGGCTGACGTACCAGCAGAGTGAGATCCAGCAGGTGAAGGAGGATTGTCTCGGGATCAGGGTCGAGGGAGTCCAGGGAGGAATCCGCTGTGTGATGTGGGAGAAGCTGCTTAGCAAAGAGAGGTTAGAAGGTGGAATATAACCAACAGTCTGGACTGCTGACCAGACTGACAACTTGGAGTCCAGAGTATCCTTGTGGGAGCAAGGAGAGTTGAGTCCAAGATCCGATATCTAGGTCCAATAAACAATTCCAGGGGTCCAAGAGCCAGGAGATCCAAAACAATCACAAGCAGATTACCAGACAGGGGGCAGGCAGAGGCAAAATCCAAATCCAGGCAACAGGGTCAACGACAGACAGGCAGAGAAATAAAGGCTGGATACGTACAGGGATGAACCAAGACGATCTGGCAACTAGGAGTTTAAACAGGCAGGTATATAAAGCGCTCAGCGCAGGTGGAGCGCATAAGCATTCAAGCCAGAGTGCGGGGAAGATGCCTTCGGGGCAGCTGGGAAAACCGGGCTCTGTACCACGGAGCATGACAGTAACAGTTCAAAGATGGTCAGCAGCAGCAGAAATACAGAGTCTGAAGTAGGGCTCTTGTTTGCGATACAGGATCTAGTTATGATCTAGGTGGGAAGCCGAGGGGGGAAGTAGTGAACAGAGTTCACCCTGAAGCTGTTAATCAGTCTTGTGGACCGGGTCCGAAGGCTCCAGTACCTTTTCCCAGAAAACTGAGGAGGGAGTGTGTGGGGTGGCAGGGACCATCAGTGATGCTGATGGCTCTGCCAATGTGGAAAATATCTTTTTTCTTAATCAGTTGCAATGATTAAGACATGTTCTTGTCACCAGGCATGGCAACTCTTTTGGAAGTTTGGTTCTTTTGCGTGTTCTTCCACAGCAGCTGAATGTCAGTAAACATTCCTTGTATCCACTTTGTGACATTTTGTGTCCTCCTCACAGAGATCCTAACAGGAGCTGTGAAGGTGGCAAACAATCCTTTGCTGTGTAACACAGACACCATCGAGTGGGAGGACATTTTGGACCAAACCAGCAATAACAACATAACATATGACAAATTTCCAAGGCAATGTATGAAGAACAGTGATGAAAATTCCTTTATTTCATTCTGTAAGTTCTGCTGGACACCTGCAGGGTTTTATAAACATGAATGTGTGTATTTCCAGGTGAGAAATGTGACCCAGGGTGTGCTAAAGGCGCTTGTTGGGCACCAGGACCGGACAACTGCCAGAAAAGTAAACTCACAATCACACAACCAACTCATTTTTTTCGATTTTTATCAGCATGTTGACGTCTTTACATTTCTGTCAGTTTTCTCACAAGATGTTTCTCACAAGATTTTGCCGTTCTTTTTAACTTTCCCGACTGAAAGGATTTGTTATAAAGAATTCCTCGTTTAATTTTCCAGTTATTGAACAAAGAAAGAAACGCATGATCCTGTTAGCTCAACCTCTCTTCCTGCGATGTAACAACGTCTCTTTGCTTCTGCCAGTTACCAAGTTGCAGTGTGCACCGCAGTGCAGTGGGAGGTGCTCTGGGCCCACACCCAGCGACTGCTGCAATGAACACTGTGCTGCAGGCTGCACCGGACCTCTGGCCTCCAACTGCCTGGTTAGTATCACGGTCCTGTTTAAGGTTGTGAGACAAATAATCAGCAGTAAATGAATGAATGAGTCAGAGTCACTGCTGACCCCTGTTTGAGTCTTGTTATATGTTCTGAAGACAAACTGCTGTTGTTACTCTTGTTGGTTAGCTGTGTCTAACAGTCGTCAGTTTTTCTAACTAACTAATTAAACTACAGATAATTTTATCAAGTCTGACGATGTCATGATGTTTATTTAAAGCTGGTATAGACTGAATTATGTCACTTCCATGGTTCTGCCAAAATAAACCCCAACACCACAGACATTTTTTCCTTCTTAGTTAACACAAATACTTTATGTTTACTGTAAAATATGTTTGAGTTGTTTTTGAGATTCTTATTTTGTCATTAAGCACAATTCCCTCTGTTCTCTCCTACAGGCCTGCAGGAAGTTTAACAACAGTGGGACGTGTCAGGAAAGTTGTCCTCCTCTGACACTCTATAACCAAAAAACCCAGCAGGTGGTCAACAACCCAAACGTAATGTACACCTTGGGGCCCAAATGTGTCAAAGCTTGCCCAAGTACGGACTATTAACCTCTTTCATTCATAGATGTCAAACCTTTTTCTGAATCTTTTTATCCTCACCTGCTGACACCCCCTGTTGTTAATACAGACGTTATGAGAGCGAATAGAAACTATGAAGTGAGGTTTAGGAAATGCTACAAAGCCATTGATTGGAAATTCATCTAAAACTATCACCAATAAATAAAAATGGGATCTTTAGTGGCTCCTAGTTATTATGTTCTAGTTTTATAACTTTTAACACAGCTCTGTGATTTTTGTTAATGTATTTTTTGTCCTTTACAAGTCAGGGTGGGGTTCAGTCTCCCCACTCCGTTTCCAACATCAACGTATAATTTTTATTTTGTATTGCCGGATTTAAGTCAATCATGGACTTAACTGTACATCTCTGTTTCTACTGTTTTTGTTCTTGGAACACTATCTGCTCGAAATAAATTAAGTTTGGTGACACATGCTAAGCTGCCACCAGCAGTTATATTGTAATCAAAATATCTGAGTTATATTTTATCAGTAATTGCTAATCTTATCAGATTTAGTTTGAAAGAAGTAACAAATGTTCCGCAATGTTTCACTGAAGCCTCGATTCATTCATTCAAACTGTCCAAGAGACAAAAATAAAACTACCAAATGGGGAATTAGCAGAAATCCTTTTAGATATTTAATGATTATGTTTGCTGGGTTCATGAAATGAAACTAAATTGCCTCCATGTTTGCTTGGCCAGGAGCCAGTGGCAAGTGTGTAGACTAAGAAGGAAGCGTTGTTGGTTGTCATATGCTTCTTGTCTCTGCTGCAACCTGAACATCTGTGGGTTGGTCTTTTTTTTGTGCAGGTCACTATGTGGTGATAGACAGCTCGTGTGTCCGTTCCTGCAATCCTGGGATGTATGAGGTGAAGGAGCAGGGATTCCATCGCTGCAAAGAATGCGACGGACTTTGTCCTAAAGGTAAAGGCACAGAGACACTCAAACACACCTGAATCCTCCAGAACCAGTCCCAGCGCCCGGACATAGAACCAGCTGGGCAGTTAATTGCTGTTGTCCCATTTTTTAGGTGAACTTTGGATTTATTTATAAGAGGACAAATTCCAGTTTAATAATTCAATATCTGACACACGTCAAGGCAGATTAGGTATAAAATACACTTAAGAAAAAGAATTTGCCAATGTTACACCAAAATCTGTGACCCATTGGAATCTGTGACCACAGGGGATGATAGAGTACATTTCTCTGCACGTACATTTTAGAAGACGAACTACATCTTGAAAACACTTGAGTTTATTGTAATGCAGGTACAGTGAAGTCATATATTCTGATAGCTTTCAGAAATGGTGAGTCCAGAAGAGGCAGAAGAGTCCAGACTACAAGAGGGATGATCTAGGTCACAGATTTTGGTGTAACACCGACACTTAAAATGGGATCCAGCAGATATCAGATGCAACGGGACAGATTTACCAGAAAATAGAACATTTAATTTATGAATAACAAAGTCAATTTAGTCATTTCAACCAATAATCAGACTTTAGAAATAAATGACAGACTGTCAGAGAGAACCTAAACAGTGATATTATGGGAGATACGTTCAGATCCATGGATAATATTTTACACAAAACAACACAAAGGCTCATGTTTCCATCACGCTCTAACCACTGAACAAACTTCCACATCTCAGCCACAGAGGAACCGTGGTGGAACACTCAGTTATTAACCTGCACAAGTTTACATGAGTTCGTCTTAGAAAAAGGCAACTAGAGCTCAACTGGTCCGGTTTAATTTTTTGCAGCTTCAACTCTGTAAAACATCAGCAAACATCTGCAGCAGACAGAAAACAAAACATGTAACTGCGATAACTAAGGATGAGTTTAATCCATCTGCAGGCAATACCTTCAGAAGAAGAGGAAGAAGAGGAACACATGCACCTGTGGTTGCTATGGTTACTATTTTGCTAGGTCTCGTCACATTGCTGGAATCATCCAAACTTCTGGAAGTGGTTGTTCTTGCTGTGTGACACCTGAAACATGGTCCTTTCTTCACGTTATCACTCAGTCTGCGACTTCTTTATTGAAGCTAGTTAATAACTTTGCGCCAAATATCGCGATAACTTAAAGAACGCATTCCATTTTTTAAGTTATTGCAAGATTAGGTGATTACACGCACACAAACATTAAATATACAAACACATACACAACTTGCAAGTTTCTTGAGCGATAAGTCTCCTCAAAGCTAAAAAAAGCTGTACAAATAACTGTTAAATAATTATAAATAAAAATTATATTCAAAAGTATATAAATTTAAATAAATAAATTAAAAGGCTGGATGGGAGGGCCTTGCCCACTGGGGCTCAGAACCAAAGCTTGAGTGCAGTTTGTTCTTCCCGCAGCCTGTGACGGAGTTGGGATTGGCAGTCTGGTCAAGACCATCGCAGTCAACGCCTCCAACATCGACTCCTTCAAGAACTGCAGCAAAATCAACGGGGACGTCATCCTCCTCTCGTCCTCGTTCACTGGGTGAGATGCTCCTCATCACTAATCCTGCAGCTTCTCTGATTCAGGGACAGCTGGATCATCCCAGCTGAGACCTGTGCTTTTTTTATTACTTTATTACTTGAGTTTGTTTTTCATTTAAAGATGAAGAAAGTAGAAGTTCAGGTTCTTCTCATCCACGCAGACCACACAGACCTAAGAACTTCAGCGGATTCAAATTAATGTGTGAAACATAAATATTAAGAAGTAAACTGAGTGTTGTATCCCATCAACTCGTTAGACCTCGAGCTTTCTGCAAAGATGTTTAAAGCTTAAAAAGATGAAGTAATTCAATAATGGATCAAACAGTAGGTTTCAATGATGTTTCAAAGTAAAGGTTATTTTGATTGGCTGTTCCAGGGATGCACACTACAAGATCCCGCCCATGGACCCAGAGAAGCTGGAGTACTTCAGGACAGTAAAAGAAATCACTGGTAGGTTTTTACGGACTTTTCTTAGAGAGTTCAGACTTGTGAACGACACCAGTTCAGTCAGTGTTTCTGTCGTCCAGGTTACCTGCTGATCACGGCCTGGCCCGAGAATCTGACGTCTCTGTCAGTGTTTGAGAACCTGGAGATCATCAGAGGAAGGTCATTATTTCATAAGTGAGTCATGTTTTGGTTTGTAACTCTATCACATATATCTGTTTAATTCAAGATTTTAGAATCAAAATTCTAAATTCAGGATTCAAGATTTAAAATCTTTATTGTCACTACGCAAGCATCTCTTGGCTTAAGCACATATAAATATCAGGCACACAAATAAGTAAAAGATAAAGACAAAGTATAAAAGAACACCTCTCTCTCTCTCTCTCTCTCTCTCTCTCTCTCTCTCTCGCTCTCTGTCTTTATATATATCACAGAGACAAACAACCCTAACCCTAACACTCACTTCTAGGGTCAGGTTAGAAGCAGAAGATTAACCCAACAGACACATTTAATGACTGTGATGTTTTTGCACAAGTACTTTTTATAACTTTTAACAGATCACTTCAGATTGGTTTTGTGTGTGAATGGAAACCTGACTGTCCTCTCCCCCCTCAGTCTGTACAGTCTAGCGGTGGTGAAGTTGGCGCCCCTGCAGTTTCTCGGTCTGCGTTCCCTGAAGGAGGTCAGCGCTGGGAATGTGCGGCTGAATGGAAACCCTAAGTTGTGCTACGCTGAAACCATGCAGTGGTCCCGCCTTCTCAATTCCACAGAGCAGAAGATCACAATGGACGGCAACCTTGACAGCAATGCCTGCAGTGAGTGCTGAGTTCGGAGTTTACTCCACCGCTGAGTCATACGAATATTGAGGTTATAAGAAAACGCTTTTTTCTGTCTCACACAGAGATGCAGAATCAAACCTGTCACCAGGAGTGTTCAGAAGACGGATGCTGGGGTCCAGGGCCCACCATGTGTGTGTCCTGTCGGCACTTTAAACGCAGCGGGCGCTGTGTTGCTCACTGCAACCTGCTGCAAGGGTGAGAATTATTATCATCAATAATAGTAATTAGTAATAGGAATAGTAATTGTAGCTATTCATTTTTAGTTAATATTGTTTAAATCATTTTTAGCATATTTAGTTATTTAATTCAGGTTATTTTAATGCATTTGTTGAATTTGTAACATAAATGATCACAAAATTTTAAATGTTTGTGTATGTAAAGTAGATATTAACTGTGTATGCTGAATGGATACGTGGGGTAACCTGTAGATGCAATGTGGGGATAAATGTAATTGTATATCTTTTGTTTATTTTTGTATTTATTTATTTATAAAGGGACAATGTATATTGATAAAAATGTACACGTAAACATGCAAGATTATAGCCAAGGCTAATTTCCATCTTTAGTTCATTAGCAGGCCAAAGTCAGCAAGACAGCACAATACATACAATAATATTAAAAATAAAAATGCAAACAACAATCAGATTTGCTACAATACTCAAAAAAGGCTTCCCTGATGTCGTACCATCTATAATTTAGTAGTTCTCACCTTTTTTGCTTCTATGTATGCATCCTTTTATCCTGAAGTTCACTTCACCCTCTTTGCCTTTAGTGGATGAATGTGTTTGAATGCTCGGTGGTGGATGGCAATAAGCTGGATTAGTTGCCACTTCTCATCAGTCTGCCCCCGGGCTGCTGTGGCAACCCTTGTAGCTTACCATCACAAAGTATGAACGTTGTGGAAATAAATAATGGATTCACTGTAAAGCGCTTTGGGTGCATTTAAAAAGTGCTGTAGAAATCCATCCATCCATCAATCCATCCACCCATTATCTATTATTACCGCTTCATCCATTAAGGGTCGCAGGGAAGCTGGAGCCTAATCCAGCATTTAGCAGGTGAGAGTCAGGGTTCATCCTGGACAGATCACCAGTCTATCGCAGGGCGCTATAGAAATCAATTCCATTATTATTATTACTAATGTGCCTCCCAGTGAAATTCTGCAGTTACAGGTAGCATGTATGTTTGGCAGCATGTATGTTCCCAGCTTTACCTGCACGCAGCAGTCGGCACAGTCAGCTTCAAGAAGCAGGGAGGTAACTAAGCTACGAACTGCCAACAAGGTGAAGAGCAAATCTTCGCCATTCAAGCTTAGTAGCTAGCTTAGTACTGTTCTGGTGGTCTCGTGGTATTTTGGGATTTTAATTTTTACAGTCTTGTAGAGATTTGGATTAGAACAGCAGACTGTTGAATTAAAGCTGATTGGAAGCTGCTTGGCAGTGATTGATAATAGCAACATGATGCAAAGTTGATTACCGTATATGTGGTGTCTGCTGAAAACACTGTTACACTTTGAGATTCAACCTGTTTAGATGGAGAAAGTTTTCTCTTCTCCGTGGGACCTGCTTTTGCTGCTGATTTATTACGTTGTTTTGGTATATAATAGTCAATGACTCCTCAGACACTGGCTGCTCATTAGATGTTCACAAAATCCTACTTCAAAAATCGGAAATATCCCTTTAATATGTTCTAATTTCAACATCAGTAATTCAGCAGCAATCTACAATAAGGGGTAAACGTTTTGCATTCAGACTTCAGCTGTAATTAAAGGATTGAAGCATTTAACCTAAATGATGTAGCTGAGAAAACCTGACTCATCATGTCTTTGTGTCATCCTGCAGCGAACCCAGAGAGGTGAATGTGGCCAGCAGTTGTGTAGCATGTCACCGAGAGTGTTTGCCGATGACAGGGAGCCTGACCTGCAATGGACCAGTAAGACCACCTACTGGGGGGGGGTTGAGTGGGCTAAGGGGGAGGTAACCAGTGCTAGTACACAAGTCTGCTCCAGACCAGGATAACCAGCTATTAAGAACATTTGACAGGTGGAAACAAGACAAAAAAAAAGACAAATAAGTTCCCGCTCACACTGTTCACGTCATGTAATAAAATAATATTAAAATCTATTAAAATTAAATAGCTGCATTTTCATTGTTACTAAAATAAATAAAGACATTAATATTGCAAAGTAAAACATTATATGCAACAAATTACAACACAAAGTCTATTTAAGATTAAAAAGTCTTAGTAGCATTTACCATTACTTCAAATACTGTATTTGGGAAAAAAGGTTTGCATTATTCGTACAGATCAATCAGCAGCGTTTAATCTGCTGATGGCAGGAACAGAGCTTTGATTTTGCTTTTAGTCTCATGTTCACGTTTTGTTTATCCATTCACTGCTGCACTAAGCGAGACTGTACAAGTCTGGAATCAGTCTGGATTAACAGAAGGCTGAACTGCTTTTGTGGAACCACTTGAGGTTTAAGTAGGAGACATTGTTAGTTTGAGCCTGACTTTTTTCAGGTACGCCTCGCTTTGTTGAGCAACTCTCATGGAACACCCAGCTGGTGTGTTGCAGCAGGGAAACATCTAAAGCATGCAGGACACTGGCTCAAGGAGTCAGAAGTTGGTGATCCCTCTGCTAAACGATGAGTTGTGAATATTGAAGATCAGTTTTTGTTTGCACTCATTGTTCCGTGTAGGTTTTAAACCGAAGCTGAAACACTTGTTCTTCATCAGCTGAATATCAGTCAGAGCTTTTATGTGTTTCGAAAGTAATTACAATGATCAGAAGACACATTGCATTATTTATGTTTACTATACGTACAGCTGTTAAAGATATTTTTACACCATTTTCTAAAATAAATGCTGTTGTCTAAAGATTTTTTTCATCAGGCATGTTACAACTTTTCATCAAGTAATAACTCATAATAATAATATAGTAAATATAACTCATGTTACTGGCGGGTGGTCAGTTACCATTAGTTGTCAAATGCTCCTCCACTTACTTACTTTTTCAGTCTTTTGTTGCCCATGTTTTAACTTTTTTTTACACGTTACTGCGGTCAAATTCAAAATGAGCTCATATTTTCAATGTCATGTTCAAATGTCTCAGTTTCAACATCTGATATGTTGTTTATGTTCTACTGGGAAAAAAAATGTGGGCTGATGAGATTTTGAAATCATTGCATTCTGTTATTATTTACATTTTATGCAGCATCCCAACTGTTTTGGGATTTGTGAGGTCAAAATTAAACTACACAGAGAGAATATCAATAGAATTCAGCCACGTGAGGAGGCGGTGATGTTTAGAATAACTGTGTAGCTCAGTGAGTTGCAGCTGTGCCGTCCTGCTGAAATCTTGGCTAAAAGCAAATGTTTAGAAAAAACTAAAATTTACTGTGCTTTATTTAATTACTTTGTTTATTGTTAAAAATTCATAAAAATGTGCCTAAATAATTTTCGAGTATGGATCCATTCTCTGTCCATCTGCAGGGTCCAGACCAGTGTTTGCAGTGTGCCCACTTCAGCGATGGCCCCCACTGTGTGCAGCAGTGCTCCCGGGGTTTGACGGGAGACAAATTGATCTGGAAATATGCTGACAAATTGGGCCAGTGCAAACCATGCCACCAGAACTGCACCCAGGGGTAAGACATGTTGCCTTTTCCAGTCCCTGAGGTCGGCTAACCAGCTGCTCCAGGTTCAGGAGGAAGCTCAGAGGGGACAGGGTCTTTTCCACTGTTGCTCCACAACTGTGGAATAATCTGCCTTTGCACATTAGAGCGGCCCCTTCTCTGTCTCCTTTAAAACTTGTCTTAACCCTCCTGTTATGTTCATTTGTCTGGCACAACAATGATGTTCGTGGGTCAATTTGACCCAATGTATATTTAATTATGCAAAACCAAACAAAATATACTAACAAGCATTATTAAAATTTCGTTACTAACTCCATTACTAACTTTTACTATCAATATTTAGTGCAATGGTGTTCCTTACCTCTCCCAGGTAATGGTTCAATTAGGATAATTCACTTGTTTTTCATAAAAAAAATACATGTTCAAACTAAATGTGTTTTGTCCAGCTCCTTCCACTTTTCCCCACAAACACGCCTCCCTTCTAGATTAGTCATTTACAGAATGATTTTCTGTATTGAATAAGGCATGACCAGCTCAAAAGCTGATTTGATGTCTTTCATACGTGTCACTGCCATCCTAGTCGGCCCTGGCACTGCCTCTATTATGTTTTCTGCAGACTGTTTTGCCTGACGCATATTTGGGGATGAAGACCACTGTATTTCACCATTTTTTTTACATTAATGTCTTGCTTGGAGGAATAGGAATATCATTTCCCTCATCTGGTTCAAAATCAGAATAATTAGAATCAGAATTTAGCTCAAGATAGTCTTCATCTTCAGACACATCCTCCTCTATTTCAATCATGATGAAAGACAACTTCCAGAGCTTCCTGGACTGCCATCTTTTTGCTTCTGCTGCTCATTTTGTAAAGGTCTGCCTGACAGAGTGTAACCCCTGCTTTACACCTGGTGTGTGTGCGCTGCGACCTCCAATTCTATTATAACATTATAACATTAGAAATGTCCATGATAAAGTAGCCTTTTTGTGTTTTGCCCCTGCTCTGTTGAGTGTCCACTGTATGTGGGTGGAGTTTTCCCACAAGAGCATAAATGGTTCCCGTCGAAGCCATAACACCTGCACCTGTGTGTCTGTGTGTGTGTGATTGGGGTGAAATATGTCTCACAGTTGCAAAGAAAGAAACAGTCTGACATTTCTGACACCCTTTTACCTCCACTGTGACTGCTGGGTCAAATTGACCCGAACAGCATCTATGTGATTTCATACTTTTTTTTCCCCCTAGATCTTAAACCTTTAAAACGGGTCAATTTGACCCGTAACATAACAGGATGGTTAAAAGCCATTTTTATTCTTTGACTTTCGGTCTCAGCGAGACTTGTTTTTATTTGTTTTAATTGGTTTTAGTGTGTTGGTTTTGAATTGTTCTTATTTCTGATGATTCATTTTTCCTGTTTGTTTTATGTGTATCTTGATTTTACTTGTGTTTAGTACTTTGTTGAGCTGGGGGGTTTGTAAACTGCTATATAAATAAGGTTGTTGTGATATGTTTTGGTATGTTACCAAGTACCTGTGGTTTGAATGATGTCTGCCATGTTTAACACTAAGAAACATACTGAGAGCCTGTTGTGTCTGCAGGTGTTCTGGACCTGGACTGTCCGAATGCATAGGGTAAACTACCACTTTGTCTTTTACTCACCGACTTAAAATAATATTGAATGAAACAGACATTTTATAATAATATAGAAACGTCAGCGTGTGTTAATCTGGTGTTTAGATTCTTTGTTTTAAATTAATTAATTAATTAGTTAATTAATTAATTAATTAATTTATATAAATAAGGATTTCTTTTTTATTTGTCTTGCCTGGTTAAATAAAGACTAAATAAAATTTAGAAAATAAAGTTCATCGTGTGTAAGATGAAAATCTGAGGACCTGCAGGTTCCCTCAGCTTTTATCAGTTAATGAAAGGTAATGATAGAGATTGCAAACAAACCTGAACGGAAGTCAGTGGAAATCCACTATTACCTCAGGAGGCTTGACTCTTCTTTGTGTCCTCTCAGAGCTAACACACACTCTTCGCTGGCGGTGGCTGTGGTTGGTGGACTTCTGGTAACTGTCATTGTGTCACTGCTCATCCTACTGTTGCTACGGCGACGGCGAATCAAAAAAAAGAGGACCCTACGTCGCTTGTTGCAGGAGAGGGAGGTGGGATATTTTGTTTTTGACAAACAGAGGAATTTTATATAGATTAGAAGACTAAATATTTAAAGAAGCGTTTTTTTTGTTTGTTTTTTTTTTTAACGTTATTGTAGCTGGTGGAGCCGCTTACTCCGAGTGGTCAAGCCCCCAACCAGGCACTGCTGAGGATGCTGAAGGAGACAGAGTTTAAGAAGGTCCGGGTGCTTGGCTCCGGGGCCTTTGGGACTGTCTTCAAGGTAACAACCTTTGGTACAAATATGCCATCACATCCATGATACACTAATTTAAAGCTCAATCATATACCAAGATGTTTTGAGATAGAAAAAAAGTCTAATTTTTAGACGTGTGTGTTTGTGTTAAGGGTTTATGGATCCCTGAAGGGGAAAATGTCAAGATCCCAGTGGCCATCAAAGTTTTGAGAGAGGCCACATCACCCAAAGCAAACCAAGAAGTCCTGGATGTGAGATGTTTCTCTGTTTCTTCTCCTCTCATTTAATTATTCCTGGCACAGTTTCACAGCAAACTTCTCTGTGCAGCTGCAACCTGCATCTCACGCACTGAGGAGAATCTGTTTAAAGCAGTAGTGTCCAGCTCCGGTCCTCGACTCCCACAGTCCTGCAGGTTTTCCAACTATCCCTGCTCCAACACACCTGAATTCAATTAATAATTCATTGTGCAGAACTTTATAGGCGTTTGGATCAGTGTAATCTGAGTCAGGTGTACTGAAGCAGGGAAATATTGAAAACCTGCAGGACCGCGGCCCTCGAGGACTGACCTGTATGTTCTGTCAGGTGTTGAAAGACAGACAACTTTATTTATCCCCGAAGGGAAATTGCGTTGTTACAGTAGTCCAGTGTCATAAATAGCATAAACTAGGAATAAAAAATAGAAGTAAAATATACGATATAAGTAAAGTAGAATAAAAATAGAAATAAAATAAAAATAGAAATCCAGAGTGGAATAAAATTAGAAATAAATAAAATATGAATATGAATACAGAGTGGATTGGCAGATAAAGT
>JBAFTA010000020.1:19358939-19378369 GCA_036919975.1 Melanotaenia parkinsoni
CTCTTTTTAGGAAGTCCTGTTAAAAGACCATTACAGTAATCCAGCCTACTGGAGATGAATGCATGGATGAGTTTCTCCTGGTCTAAGCTAAAGACGCATTTTTCTTTCAAAGTGTTAAAATGAAATTAACATTTATAATTTGCTGAATAAAAAAGAGGAATAAAGATAAAGATAAAGAAGAATAAAGATAAAAATCACTGAAATACAAGGAAATGTAACGGCGTGTTTTCATATTTTTTACTTGTAAATAAAAAGTGTTTTGAGCCACAATGCTAGTTCCATGAGGATAAAACCTCCAAACAATAAAAAAAAAAAAAAAAATACAGACGCGTAAATTTGTCTTCATGGCTTCAGACTGCTAGCAGGATTTTAAGGTTCTGCTCGTCGTGTTTTCTCCATCTTTTGTCATGTTTCAAACTAAAACCGTCTTTTTTCTTTTATTCTCAGTGTCTACAGCAAAAATCATTGGAACAAAGACATGCAAAAGATAATTTTTATCAAAATAACAGAAGCAATATTTCATTTTCTGCTTCATTAATAAGACTATTAAAGAGAGAATAATCAACACCACGCACACACTCAACAAACCAGTGACTTATAGAGAATTTAGCTGCAGCTTTATTTGAATAAAGTCTGTCCATCTTCACAAATCCCCCAATTCAACTAGTGATTACAGGTACGAACAAAGCCTGGACAGGAGCATCAGAACTCATCTGAAGCTGACAGGGTGGGTGTGGACGTCCCTCCATCCACATTGTAAACTGCTCCATCAGCATCAGCATCTGAAAACAGAGGACACGTCCCACCTGTTTCCTTGTTTTGCTGTCAGACCAACTCAAGTCTAGCAAACATCAGGGAGACTCACTGACAGCACACCGAGTCCTGGTTGGACCAGCAGAGCTGAAGACGTCGTTCTGGTCTACATCACTTCTATTAAACTGGAAAGTTGAGTTCTCTGAAACAAGCTGCAGCATGTTGTTGGCGCGTCTCATCTTCTCTGTTTCACCAAAATATGACCTGAAATTTTATCAGTAGACAAAGAAAAAACAAACACAACTGGCTCTTTATTCAGAGACAAGTAAGCAGGCGGGTCCAATCCAACTTCTTCCATCTACGGCCAGCTGGCAGGTAAATCCCAACCTTCCCGCTAACGTCTCTAAACCTGTAATCATCTGTTCATCACTTTGCTGGGATCAGTCCTCTGTCCATCGTCTCCAGCTGGTCCAGAATGAAGCGACTCAGGGAGCAAACAACCCCGGTCCTGGCATCTCTGCACTGATTCCTGTTTCTTACAGGATCCAGCTGAAAATCTGACCTTTTGTTTTTAAAGCACTAAATTACCGAGCTCCTTCTTACCTGTCTGAGCTCCCATTTATCCTCCCTCCATCAGCTTATGACTGGCTTTTATCACGAGAAGTTGTTGTAGTCATTTTAAATTTGATTTTAATTGTTTTGTCTTATTGTATTGTTTAATTTTATTGCTCTACTATGATGCAGTTTATTTTATTTTAGATATACTTTAGTTTGGAAGCCCTTTGGGCAGCATGTGCTTCATAAATAAACTTGACAAAGTTATCTTCTGCCACTTTTCTGACTATGAAATTCAGATCAGGTGAGATTTTAAGGCAGCCTTCCTTTATGAAATAGAAATTTAATAATAAAATGAGTGTGGCGATTCACAAAGACCTCAAATCAAATAAAACCTCAACATGTGTACATCAGCGAGTTCTTTTTTGTAGTTTAATCGTAAAAAATAAAAATTATACAAAAAGGAACTTAGATTTTAATTTCTCTATTAATCAAACAGTGTAGGTCTAGTGGCTCCTGATCTGCTGTGCTGGTAATAATTTAATGATCTCAGTCTAAGAACCAACCAAAATTCAGTTTTTTCTACTGCAACACAGAACTTTTTCAGCATAGAAATGAAACGTCTTCCCAAAACTAAAATGACTGAGAGTTAAATTGCAATAACAGAAAAAATGGCCACAACAAACAAGAAGGAAAAATTGATTTTGCTCGTGAGTTTTGATAAATGAATGGAAGTGGTTTTTATTTGAAATATAGTAAAATAAAAAAGCGACACTCAAGTCCATATAAAATGATCTGACAGTATTTATTTCAATATACAAAAAGATTAAACTGAAATAACCTTTTTTTCTACAGTGATTTTTACTCTTTTTATCAGCTTGTGTGTCTGTGTGTGTGTCTGTGTGTGTGTGTGTGTAATTGGCGTCGTTGCACTGAGGACTAGAACTACATTCATTCATACAATAATGATCCTGGCACTGAGTGGAGAGAGAGGAAGATATCAATAGAGAGATATACAATACATTTATGAAAATAGTTACGAAAAGAGACGCCGCACACGCACAAACACACAACTTTTTCTTTTCTAGCAGATCTAACGAGCTCCACGCGTGTTTTTCTCTACAAATCACCACAGTAAAAAAATAAAAACAAAGGGATAATTCTTAATGAGGAGATTTCCATCAGATCGTAAATTAAACGACGATGTTACAGCGATCTCAGAGTTAAAATGAGAAAATGAAAACCACCGCTGGAACCTTTAAACAGCTCCTTATTTCCTCCCTCTGCTCTGTATTCAATACACAAATATATTTATATATTAAAAAGACAAAAAACAGCCTTCCCAAACATTTTTCTTTTCTTTTCTATCCTTTTTTTTTTTTTTTTTTTTTAACAGTAATGGAAACTACTTCTTAGCGTTTACTTGTTTTTATAGCATATTAGTTAAATCAGTAGTACATGTTTGTAACCAGAGAAACATAAAGTACACGTTTTACATTCCACATCACCTCATCATCATCCTAATCTGGGTGAAAAGGGGTTGGTAAAGATGTCCGCCTCTCAGACTGATTTCTTCTATGACCTGGGAAGAAACTGAACATAAGGCCATGAAGCAGCGTTCTGTCTCTTGAGCTGATTTCTATGATGCTTTCCTCACAAAGTCGCTCCTCCCAGTGATGACGAAGGTGTGTATTGTTTGCTGTAAGCTTTTTCAGAGGCCTCCTGTAGGATCCTACATGAAGGTGGAGGGGTAACAACTGTCACAGACGGAGGAAGGATGTGAAGCAGTATAATGACAAGTACAGTAAGACACTTTCCTCAGCGAGTCCTTTTAAAACTTCGATGTAAAACTGCAGCCAAACACTTATTCAAGGTTTTGGGTAATAATCCATTCATGTGAAAAGTCGTCGCCATAGCTGAACCTCCTGCTGTCACAGTCTAATGTCGTCTTTCAAACACACCATTGCCACCCAGGAGGCTGTAATGAGGTAATGCGTTCTTGAAAACACCTGGAAACACCTGGATCTTAATCTCTGTCCTGTCCATTTCTTTGTTTGCATGCTGGGATCAGGCCAGATTAGTCTGAGACAAAAAGACTTAGAAGGTAATGGTAATAACAGAAGGTAATGGAGCAAAAGTAGATGAAGACAGAGCGAATGAAATAATAACAACAAGTAAATTTATATAAGTGAAAAAGAGTAACTGACATCTAGGAGAAAGATGTGAGACCAAAGGTGATGAGGGAAGATGAAGTAAAGGACAGAGAAGATTAAAGGAAACAAGACAAGGAGATGAGGAGTAAAGGTAGGACAGTGAGAGGAGAGGATGATGAAGGAGCTCAGTCCAGGTGATTTCCTGATGTTGGCAGTTTAAACATTAGAAACTTTGCATTATTTCCAGGTTTGAGTCTTGCATGTACTATATTAACTTCTCGAATCAATCAATCCAAAATAAAACACACACAATCAAATATGTGACTAACCCAACTAATAACATCTAAAAACAAGTTTAACACATAGAAAAGTCATCTGAGGTATTTCTGCTGTATTGAGGTGATCTGTGCTTCGTGAGCACAGTTGTTTCCACCTAGTTTTACGTTTTTCTCCATCTTTTCCATTTGTTCATAAATCAGAGTTCCTCTAATGCAGGGATGGGTAACTGGTCCTCCAGGGGCCACTGTCCTGCAGGGCTTTGATGTTTTTTCTATTTCAAATCAATGGGTGATTTTTGCAGAACTTGACGCCAAGCTGTTGGATCCATTTATTTGAACCAGGTGTGTTGGGGCAGGAAACCATCTAAAACCTGCAGGACAGGGGCCCTGAGCACCGGAGTTGCCCTTTCCTGCTCTAATGCTTCCCCTTCGCCACACCGATTCCATCACAGAGATGCATGAGTTCGATGCAGCCAAAGTAAAACTAACAACAACAAAACATTTGACAGAAATATATTCATTTTGAATCATCATCATCATCATCGTCATGATCAGCAGCAGCATCATAGACATTCACCGTTACATGTATGGCATCACAGAAGAAACACAAATACAAAAGCACACAAAGAAAGCAACACAGTTCCTCGCTTGTGTTTCCAGCTCATATCGTTAGCGTCAGCCAGCCTGAACCCAAAGGATGAAGTGAGTTTCTGAACTGTATGAGGCGACTGTCACTCGCCTCGGTTTTGGTCCCGGTTGAAGGGAAATAAAATAAAACAGAAAGGGAAAGTGAGGAGGCACCTGATGACTTCTGACTTTTGCAGCTTTTGGTTAAATAGAAAATCAGAACTCATTTTAAACCAGTCACCAAGCATCTCAGTCTGCAGACACGTTTCCGCTCCTGACTGAATGAACGAACAGAAATCTGGATTTTTCTTTATCTCAACAAATCTCACATGAAAACATTAAATGTGATTCCATCCAACAGTCAATTTAAAGGAAACCTCAGAGCTGAAGCTAACTGAAAATGCTCATCAGGCCGGTTTAAAGTGAGTAAACCTGCATCTAGTGAGATCAGTGGCTGCCACTACAATCCACAACAAACAGAGCAGCGGTTGTTAACTGGTAGCTAAACTCAGATCAGAGGCGGAAGATCCAAACAGAACCAGATAAGCAAGTAGAGACGTCGGCAGTTCTGGTTGCTTATGACAAGAGTGTTTGATGTGTTTGTGGTTCAAATTGCAGGGAAGCGAAGGGGAGCCTGAAAAGCCGATGAGCTCCACTGAAAACTCTCATCTGAGGCACTCTTTGGAGAAGAGCTCTAAAAATAGTCCACTTTCAGGTGAGATTTTATTTGATTTCCCGTATGTGACGTCTCTTAAATGAAAAGAAAAGCAATTATTTGTCAGTGTCGTGTGTTTATTTATTCATTAAATTTAAATTCCCCAAACATATTTCTTTACCATTTGAAATGACTTTGCATTGATTCCTTCTGTGATTATCCATGTTTACATTAAATGTTTACATTTATACTTAAGGCCTCTGGCTGGTAGGCTTTTTTAAAAGATGTTTAGAAAACACACTAGAGAAAAAAGTCCTTACAGAGAAGCAAAGAGCCATTATTATGCAAAAATAGCACTAGATAATAATAACTTAGGTCCTTCAGATTTTGATGTGTTGCCACATGTTTCAGTCTCACACATCACTGCTTATCTTCTGTTCGGAGTCTGTACACCTGCCAAGAAAATTAAAAAACTATAATACTATATCTCAACCCGAACAAAAACTATATACTCATGAAAAGGACTTAAGTAGCCGACCCCAGTGCTCATTGGTGGTGTATCACTAAACAGGTCATTACAAGTTTCTAACTGTGGAAAATTAATAAAAATCCCTTTTACAGCCCAGGCCGTGGGTGAACTTATAAATAGGCCTGACCACAGTAATATTTATCATTGGTGTATTTTATGATTTTGGCGATAATGTGAATGCAATTCTAAACTAAGGTGCAGGCGATCATTTCAATGGGACTGACTCACTACAGGGGCTGTGGTTTCAGCACCACGGACAGCAGACTCACATGTTCTGTACTATGTTCAGGTGAATGTAAAAACTTGTTTTTTATTTATTTATTTTTGCTAAATTTAATACATTTTTTCTACGCTGATCATTCCCACAGAAATGTTCTCATATAATACTGTGACAAGTGCTTAAAACTCCTGATGGAAACTTGAGTGAAACTCAATGATGTGTTCTTTTGTTTGTTTTGTTAAGCTGCAAACTCGAGACAGATCCCAAAAAAGAAACTGTAAAACTGGATTTAAAATTACATATTGCTCTGTCCAGTTAAGACATGAGACGTAAGCCTGAAAAGAGCTCATTGCTGCAGTACTGCAGTTCTGCCACATGGTAGCACTGGTGGAAGTCAAAAGTCACAGGCCCCTCGCTCGCCTCCAAGTAATACAAAAGCAGACAATCAGACTAACCAGCAGGTATAGTACAATAACATAAAACAAATAAAACATCTGTCACTTCATGTCACTCGTCACACACACTTACACACACGGACCTAAATGCATACAACACACTATGCACCATGAGGTCTTGCACCAGTTTTGAGGGTAACATGTGTTTCCCCTTGTTTTGGGCACCTTGCAAATTTACATATTCAGGACAGCCAACAGGCTTAAGCACCCTCAGATAAGCCCCTCCCACTACAGGCTTCCATCAGCCATATCTGAAATTAACCCCGCCCCTTCCAGACAGTATAATCCACTCCCACCCGACCCATGTAGACCTGGTTACCTGAGAAGTTTTATTTCTGAGCCAACCAAAATGCTGCGGTTGAGTGCAATCGGCCAATCAGAATCTCTGCATGCACAACGTTTGCCGTCTGACAGCCAATCCCGTCAGAGTTCTCTCAGTCTTCAGCCTCAAAACCAGAAAAGCTGAACTCAAAAACACCAGAAAACGGAAACGTCCTCACTGAAAACAGTCACTGTCCAGTTTCTGCTTTTCCTTCTGACCTCACTTCCTGCTTCCCCTCGTTTTGGATGCGACCCGTTGGATCCGAAGGTTTGTTGTGTGTGAATATTAGCGAATGGTTACGTGGAACGAATAAAAATAGAGTCCAAGAAAAGGTAGAAAAACTAAAACTTTTACAGTTTGCTGTCGGTTTCTGTTTACTGAGTAACAGTCTTTGTGTCCTACAAAAGATTTTGCAGCATTGTAGTAAAATAAAAAAACACAAAACATCCCAACAGTCACCTGATAGTTGGTGGTTTCTAGGTGACAACAGGTAGGTAGATTAAAATCCAGATATGGAGGATGAGTAGAAGAGAGTACAATGAATAAAAAAACAAAGTGTTGTGGCTGAAGTACCTGCAGACAGAAGAGCATTCACTGAGTCGGGACCTGAATGTGTTTCAGCTTTGTTTTCTCATAAAAACACGCAATGAGTCAATACTCAGAAGAAAATGGAAGGAAAACAAGGACGTGCTGGTAGTTTCTGTCCAGAAGAAGAGAGGAAACCACGAAAATTAGCGTTACAAAAAAAGAAAAAAAAAAAGAGATGAAATAGCAGCTGCGTTCACACCAGGTTTCTGGTTCTGCCGTTAGAAATCCACTGAGAAAAGATGATCTGCTGTGTGCACGCTTGTGTTTTAATGTCAGTCAGTTGTCGTTTTTATCTTTTTAAACAACTTAAACCAAAAATCACAAGAGCTCTAATTATAAGAAAAAAAAAAGAAGTGATGTTTCCGGTTTTTCTTGTTTCTTTCTGCATCATCCTCATATACTGGACTCTTTGGGTGGCAGGTCCACATTAGTTACCATGGTGACAGATGTGGTGGAGGAGACCAGCAGGGCGTTGTGGTCAGAGGTAGGCGGAGTGATGGCGGCAGTGAGGCGGCGGGCCTGCGATATCCTCTCCTCCACGCAGCCAGCTGACAGGCGAGCCTCAGCATCGTGATCCCAGCATTCCTCCACCGTCTCGCAGATCTGAGCCAGACCCTGCAGAAAAAACTTTATTTACTCAGTGGCTTATTTCAAGAAAAAAGTATAGAAAACAAAACAAAAAAGCAAGCAGCTGGACATACGTATTATATATATATATATATATAAATATATATATATATATGTGTGTGTGTGTGTGTGTGTCTGGCTGGATAGCTCAGTTGGAATATTTAATTTTAGAAAAGGAATGGGAAGAAGTTTAGATTTATTTATACCCACCCGCTTTGTATTGATACAGTTTACTTGCCAATAACTGCTCAATTCTGCTCAAATAGCCAAAATAAAGTTGCCACAAAAAAAAAAAAAAGAAAAAGGTCACCGGTCAGAGATCCTTAAGCTTACTGTCAAGACCCACTATCCTGCAAGTATTAGATGTCTCCCTGCTGCAACACACCTGATTCAAATGAAAAGGATCTCTGACAAATTCTGCACGAGTCTGCCTTTGAGCCATTAACCAGAGTCGGGTTTGTTGAAACAGGTAAACATGGAAAGTCCTCGGGACAGTGGGCCTAAGGACCGGACTTGGGGATGCCTGCTCTATTATTTCGCTTTTAGCTTTGATTACAGCAGCCTTCACGGTGTCATTGTTTCAATGAGCTTCTGCGTTGTCACAAGATTTATTTCCAACTGCACCAAAATATTTATTTTGTAATGTCCAAACTGTCAGAATAGTACTCACCAAACTTCACAAACTGCCTCTTGTCACGCAGATAGCTCCTTACCCAATATAAAACTATTTCCTTTCATCATATCGTTCCAGTTTAGCGAGTAAGATTTGATCAAAGCAATGTGTTGTTAGCTCAGCTGAATCTATTAAAGCGAATGATGTCGATCTATTTGTTCTGAAACCATACTGACAATCAGAAAGTAGCTTGTGTTTATGAAGTTATCCAGCTGATTACAGATGGGACTGAGTTGAGGACTCACGCTGTGTTTGAGCCACAGATCTTTCAAAACCGGTCGCATCTTTTTGTGGACCACGACCTCCTGCAGGTCTTCCAGCGACGGATGCTGACCGACCTCCTCCTCAAATGGCAGCATGTACTCATCCACTGGACCTGAACACAACACCACGATGAGGGTTCATTTTAAGACACACATTCCTATCAGCAGACTGGTTTTACAGGCTGTGGTTGGCTTACCGTCGACAGCCTTGCAACGCGACACCAGCTCCCACAGCACCAGGCCCACGGCGTACATGTCGATTCGAAGGAAGGCATCTCTCTGGAAGTTGATGGCTCCCTCTAAAACCTCTGGAGCCATGTAACGCCTGGTGCCCACCTGAACAGGACAGCACACACACATGTACACACGCAAGCGAAAGCCAACACTCTGCAGACGGCTGTGGTCAAAGCAGCTCACCTGTCCATGTGTCTCTCCAGGTGGTTTCCCCGCCTCGAAGCAAACAGCGAGGCCAAAGTCTCCAATGATTGCGGTGAGGTCTGAACGTAAAATGATGTTCTTACTCTTAAAATCCCTGAGAGGAATCGAGTGAGAACGGTTACTGACACATTCAGTTTGAGCAACAACCATGCTGAAAGTCCGTGTGGATGGAGGTAAACCTGTGAGCGATGGCTGGTTTGTGTTCCTCTCCCTTGTGTCGAGGAAGGTCCTCGTGAAGGTACGCCAGGCCGCACGCCATCGAGATGGCGATGTGACACAGTTCGGACCAGCTCACCACGTTTCCCTTTAGGAAGTCTGACAAAGAGCCCTGCAGAGACACCCGAGAATCAAACCAAATCCTGAGCTGAGCAGCTCAAACCAAACTTTATTCTAACATCTAAAAGATCCCCAAAAGAGGAAATTTGTAAACGTCCTGCTCCTCTTCCTCACCCTTTCATGGAACTCGGTCATGAGCCACAGTTCAGTCTCCAGGTGACTCCCTCGTCTCTCGGTTCCAATGAACCTCAGGATGTTTTCGTGCCTCATACCTGGCGTCATGAACACTTCTCTCTCATTCTGCCATGAATCCTTATTCTTTCACAGGGAAGAGCGGGAAGAGCAAGTGTTAAAAGGCTTCAAGAAGCAACACCAGCACATGGAGGAAACTCATCACTCCGTACCTGGATGGGGAAGATTTTCACAGCCACATACTCGTTCAGCATCTGGGCCTTCCAGACACAGCCGAAGCGCCCCCTGGCCTTCACCTCCAGGAGCTGCAGAGGCTTGAGACCCAGCAGGGGTGATGCAGGAGGGGGGCCAGGATCCTGGAGGACACAGACTCATTTAATCCTAAAGGCACCTTAAAAATTAAGTTACACTTTTTACCTTCAGGACCCAAAACGGCCCCTCTCATAAAGGTATTATAAAAATCTAATATACATATATTTTCCATTTACTTTGCATAAAATCTTTTCACCAAATTCAAACCTAATCACCAAATGTAAAGCTTTTTTATGCCCTCTTTCTCATAAGAACAGATTTTTTTAAGAGGAAAAACAGAAAATATTTTCACTAAGTTTTTGCAGCCTTAATTAGGTCTATAACTAATGAAAAACACTGATTTCAAGTCAACATTAGGACTGATCTCCAAATGTATTAAATGTTAATCATTATTTTTTTAACTGAATTGCAAATTTGACACTATGTGAAGCATGATGAGGGTTAGGTTTGATGGTTGCTTAAGTGGGCGTGGCTCCTAAATATCAGCCCCTCCCACTAATTTCATCTACTAATGTGAAACTATGGACAATTGTGGGATATGTTTGGGCCAATAAAAAGCCTCTCAGAGAGATCAGCAAAGGCCAACCACGATTTAATTGATAATCATGGTAATCATTTATTAGGTGTTCATGGGAAAAGCATAATATACCAGGATAACAGAGGATCCAAAATATGTGGTTATAATTGGAGTCAATGGGACCGAGTTGTTGGGGTTAGAGTGTTGACATATCTCCTATTCTATAAACTTTGCAATAAAAGTGATCATGGAATTTTAAAAATTCCAATAAAATTTCAATAAAACTATGCTTTAAACTGACTAATACTTATAAAAATTAAACAAAAAATAAAACAACAAGAAATAAACAGAATGTACATGTTTGGTCCCCTGAGATGCCTCGAAGGTTAAATAAATAACGAACAAGCAAAAGTTTGAACTAAAGACCTGCCTGAGATAAATGATCATATAATTGAAGATTTCTGTATTTCACAGCTTTATTGTTTTTCTGTCTTAAACATCTGTTTGTTTAGTGCAGTTTGCTCTTTCAGTGTCTTAAAAATAGCTTAATTGAAGCTTTAAATCCACAATAGCAGGACAAATCAAACACACTTAAAACTGAACTGATTTGTATTTAAAACTAATTAAGCACACACATAAACCCTGGTAACTGAGGAAAACCTGTACAAACTGACTGGACCCAACTCATCCAAGTAGATTTACAAGTTCTGGGCTGAACCTCCCCTTGCGAAAAAACTGACATTTAAACTTTATTTAAATGTGTTTCACTAACAGTGGAAGCTTTGTTTGAAGCTTCCTCCTGCCTTCATGACTCTTCCTCCCTGATGTTGATGTTTTGGTGAACACAGCAGATGGCCACCAGATGGCGGTCTGACACACTGAATAATGTTTCTGGTGTTTATGTTTCGCAGTAAAATGGAAAAAAAAAATCTATTATCTTAGGATTTCAATGTATAATTGGGGCCCGCACCTCGGCAATGTCAACGTGTCCATACGGCGGTTTCCGGTGTCGGTACATCCAGACCCCGGCGAGCAGAACCATGAACAGCATTGTGATGGGCAGAAGACAGTAGATGAGCATGTTCAACACTTCAATGCTGCTGGGCGGAGAATTGATCACTAACACACACATAAAACAAAACAAACAAAAAAATTTTTAGATCAAGTTTCTGGAGACTTTGTTCATGTGTTTCCACCAATCAGCTGTGAATGACTTTCTGTTTAAGGTCAAATATGATGGAATAAAGTTTCCCAAAGTACCCACAATCCTTAGTGCACATTAGGACAGTACACACTGAAGAGAACCCAAAGTTTGTGCAATATGTATTTTAATTTTTTTCTTTGTCCATTGGCTATATTTGCTCATTCCGATACAGGATCACTGGGGGTTGGAATCTATCCCAAATGCCTCGAGGTGAGAGGTGGAGCACATCCTGGACAGGCTGCCAGTCCATCAGAGGGCCCTTAGTTTATATATTTTGACTCAGCTTTGGAGACAGTAATAAATAACAGTAAAACTTACTAAATAAATACTAAAGTGCAGGATTAAAAATGGATCCGAATGTTAAGGACAAGTAAAGCAGCAGGATGACAAAAGGTGTATCCTCCTCCTACAATCCATGACCACCTTCTTCACCTTCCCCACATTAATGCAGAGATTATTTCCCCTGCATCAGTCCACCAGATCTTCCATCTCTATCTCTGATGCACATATTTAACAGGTTTCTAGGACCAACTTCTTTTACCTACATAATAGTACCATAATTATAAGCATCTTATCTCAGGATGATGCAAAAACTAGTCCATTAGTCCAGATTATTTAAAAGAAATCTTAAATAATCAGGAAAACATCTCCAGAAGTGTCATTTTTTAACTCAAATGTACAAATATTTATATTAAACAAAAACAGTGGCAGAGACATTTTTTCTGCTGAATAATTAATAGAAAAGGGTCATTAATGAGAAGAAGACTATAGATAACACACTGTCACAAGCAACGATCCAATCAGGACAGATTCCAGACTCACATGGTCCGCTGACATCAGGCAGGTGTGTGAACTTCTCGTTGCAGAAGTTTCCTTCACAGCAGCAGAAGAAGACCTGAGGACTCTCCTCCGTCGCTACACACGTCTGTCTGCAACACACACACAGAAAACTGCATCAAAAACTAAACACACACACGTTTTACTGTGAATATAAGTTATTGTGCAGAACTGAACCAGAGTCAGACGTTTTAATCTTTTAACATGGTTTTGGTCTACAGTTGTCCAGCTTTCTGAAGGTCCTTCTTGCTTATTAATCATTCAAGCATTAAAAAAAAGGTTCCTAACTCAAGGGATGAACCAGTTTTTGTCGACACATAACAGACAACTTAGCACAGAATCCGTTTTAAATGGGATCTTTTGGCTCTTTGTTACTAGCAGCCTTTCACAAAGACACTATCCGTTCCCATGTTGCATCTCTGAAAAACAGCAAAGATAAGACAGTTTGACAGACGAAAATAGGATTTTAGCAGAAACAAGGTGATTTCCAAACAGCTGTTAACTGAAAACTGAGCATATCTCAGCATGGTGTGCAAACTGTGGATGAGTTGAGAACAAAAGAAATGCCAGGAATAAATCCAATAACAAATTAGTTTGTAAGAGTACAACCAAAAAAACACACAGTATGGAAAAAAGACCAGCTGCATCATAACTTGTGAAAATGAGCTCTCAACAGAGCAGGATTAGTGCATCAAAGCCTCCAGGCTCCGTTTCTGGGACAGTTTCTGACTGGACTTTGTCAGCTGCTTCATCATGACGGACCAGAGGCTGCGTGTCAGCTCTGAAACCATTCATCAAGCTAACACGGCTCAAACTGAACCACTTTCTGGACTTCCAGGCTGCCTTCAGTCCACCATCTTTCCTCTGTTCTTCAAAGTCCAGTTTGCTCTTATGTGTTGGTGACAGTTTTAACAGAACAGGTCACTTTGAAACACAACTCATAACCTCCCAGTCCACGGTCCATCTGTAGACGAGGAAACTGTGAGTATCTGAGAGAAAAGCAACTAGTCAGGTATTTTCCTCTTAGTCTAAAGTACAATCTGGCCAGTAGGTGGCAATAACATTCACTTTAACATCAAATTACTACAGAAACACCAATCTTTGCATGCCAAGAGAGCCAGTCTCCTTTAAGTAAGACCTCAAAACCAAAACAGCCATTTAACAGATACATTTAAACATAAAACTGGGTTTTTCCACAGAAAAAGTTCAAGTAAAAAGTTTCTCTGACAAAATATATTTAGTCATTTTAGCTAAACATCAGTGTAGGCGTGGACAGGGCCGTCACCCGTACGATGGTTCAGAAATCAGGAACATCTTGTCTCAGACTGATGCAGAAAAACGAGTCTGTCCATCTGTTACTTCAGGATCAGACTACTATAATTCATTATTATTGGGCTGTCCAAAACATGCTCTGAAAAGCTTCCAGCGAGGCTTCTGATGAAAATGAGCAGCAGAGATCAGATTTCTCCCACTTTACCTTCTATTCAGTGGCTCTCTCTTAAATCCTGGCTCAGTGAATCTCTTTAGGTATGCTGCTATAGGCTGCGACTGCTGGGGGCATCCCATGATGCACTGAGCACTTCCCTCCATTATTCACTTTGTCTTCTTCATGTAAACATCCTATCTGACATTTGTGTCATCAATGTGTGTTTCTCTTATTCTTTCTCAGCAGGTATCCATGATTTAGAGCTACGCTGCTTGTTGACCCCCACTTTCCTGTCCTCACCACCTCCACCTTGGTGATTTCATTTCGGCTTTATTTTTAAAAGTGCCTGGAGATGACATTGTGAACTGGATCTTGTTTGCGCTCATATTTTAGATCTACTGAGGTTTCTGCCGGTGCTTTTCCAGCATCAGCAGACTCTCCCAAGAAACCAGCCATCATACAAACGTTTTATTTGTGTTATTTCTTCAGCTTTAGAGATTTGATATCCTGAGTGCTCCTCTCCGTCAGTCATCATTGTGGTCTAAACAAACAGCTGTCAATCAAGCAGCATCTGGGGGATGCAAGAGGGCTACACAACCCAAACAGCAGCTTTTTCATCCAACTTAAGGAAAAATGGGTTAGCTATGTCAGAAGAAAAACTGGGAGAACCAGACATAAACTATTGTGTCCTGAGCTGATGGAGCGATGCAGCAGACATCCTCTGAGGGTAAACAGGATTCTCAGATGGTGGAGGAGCAGGAAAACTGAAGCTTTATATCAATGACTGAATTTGAGTCGTCTATGTTTTTCTAATTTATCTGCATTAATAATCAGATGAATGAGTCTCAGAAGCTCCAAGGGGTTTCAATGTATTCAAGTTGATATGCTTAAACTGAAGCCCTGGAGATCATTTGAAAGTCTCTGATCCGCCTTTTATCCTAAACTTCCCCACATGTAGACCAAAAATGACTGATTTAAGACCCAGATTACCTGTTTTTTTCAGGTAAATGTTACCTAAATGTTAACCTGATGAAAAAAAGATGAACGTTATGCGATGCTGTGACTGAATTCAAAGACTCTCAGAACTCTTCAGAACAAGATTCAACCAAAAAAGTTACTTTTCTGCTATTCTGCATTCATTTAGTAGTCACTTTTCTCATTTAGCTGGGACTTTTCTAAAAATATCTTTTAAACACATTAATTGCAACAGCTCAGCGAAGCGTTGCATCGCCAGCCAGCGCTGCTGTCCAAACAGCTCCAGGCTTTTACACAGCACACCGAGATAAATCTGCAGATACTCGCCCTGCTCTGAAATGTGCCTAACTGCAGAAAGAAGCCACTTTCCATCAGCATCACTTTCTACATCTGCAGCACAGATGACTAGATCAGATAAACTAAGGGATGGTATGGATAATAATATCATTCAGTTTGTTAATGTATGATATACTGATTGTAGGCTGCAACAGAGTCCAAAAAAGCTCAGACAAGAGAAGGTTTAGGACTTTTTAGGAGCATGAAAGCTGTTCAGAGGATCTCCAGCTCGTAACTAATGTGAGAAAAACTGTTTTAAAAAATGTTCCTCCAAGAAAGACTGAAAGATCTCCCTCTACACTGCAGAACATCAGTAAACTGTTTAAGCAATCTGTGTGTAAAGGACAAGGAAGCAATTCCGAGCTGGACACTGTGATCTCTGATACCTCAGATGGACCTGAATCAAGAACCATCATTTATCAACAGCTGACTGAGCCAAGTGAACAATGATTACTGTGGAAAGCTTTGATCAACTTCTATAATACAGAGTTTAATACACAAATGCTACTTCAAAGTTCACGTAGCAGAAAAAAAAACACAAGTAAACCTGGTCCAGAGTTCAAAAGTGACTTCCCTGCACTCAGATGCATCTAGGATGGATTGTGTTCAGACTAATTCATATTCCAGATATTTATTTGAATAAATGGAGCAAAGAGCAAAAGGAGCATCCAGACTGTTGCCAACAAGTCCAAAAGCCTGGTTCTGTGATGGTATGGGGTTGGAGGCTGGACCAGAGTTCTGCAGCATTGATGTAGACAATTTTACTGAGATTTTACAGCAACTTGCTGTCCTCAAGATCACGTCTTTTCCAGGGATGTCCTCGGACTTTTTAACTAGAGCCACATTCTGCACATATTACAACAGCATACCTACGGAAGAAGAGGGTATGGATACTTTACAAAAACAACCACAACCCTGTACTGTTGCAAAAATTTAGATGTGTTTGCAGGAAAAAAGGTGACAAAATAACACGTGAAACTCTTCATCACATGGTATCCTTAATGTCAGAACGTCTTTTAAGTGTTGGGAGAAGCAATAGAGACATTACAAAGGGGGAAAAGATTTACTGATGGGCTGCAGGTCTTGGATGTAAAACTGGATGAAAATTAACTAATGAAATTAGGCTGATGAGACAAAGCATGACATATGTAGAGTTCAAAGTGTCTGCATATAAATTAAATAAAGTTATTATTATTATTATTAATAAAAAGTGTTACTGCCACAGCTTAAATAAAACCCCCCCAAAAAAACAAAAAAAAGCCCCACTCAGTCTGAAAGGAGAAATTAGACTTCAGATTGATCAGAGAGAAACACACACCCCTTTAAATGAATGATCTGTTGCTCTGTGTGTATTTTTACCGGTCGTAGCAGTTGAAGTCGTCCAGCCAGCATCCTTTCTTCACCAGCTCGATGGAGCCCGAGTTGTTCCTCCAGGAGGCATAGCAGTGCGAGCGTTTGTCTGTCTCGCCCTCACAGCGCTCCACTCCGCTTTGATTCGTCTTCTCAATCTCATAGTTGACGTTGTAGTACAAACACTCCCTGGTGTCGGCCTCCCCATGGCCCAGCCCTGCAGTACAGAGAGTCAGAACGGTGATCAGTCTGAGCTCCAGGAGGCTTTTAAACACACTTCACAGCCACACCATCACCCTGACTTCGCCACTCCACAGCCATCAAAAACACTATTAATGCCATTTATTCACACTCATCTCACTCAAGCACAGGCCGAAGAAAAGCAACGCGATGCCGACTGGCCGCCTGCATGAAACAGACTGCACTCAAAAGAGAGGAAAACTCAGTCTGGTTCTGATCCACAAGCTCAGTGAGGACTGAAGATCCTGATGAACACAGGTGAAGGTGTTTCGGATGAAAACATCCAGAGTTTACTCCAGTGTGAGATGAATTAGGGAAGAAGAAATTAATCACATTCCTCTAAAATGCTTGAATACTGAAGAAAATTTACAATCTTGCGATTTTTAAAGCAACAATGTACAAAAACAAGAACAATATGTAAAAAAAAACATTGATTAAGCTATCAAGAAATGCTTGGTTCAGATATTTGCTCTGCTTTTATGACCTCATAATGAACTATTTTTATCTAAAAGTGCAGTAAGTTTTTTCTTCACGGCCACATTCTGCCATAAAAGAAAACGAGGAGAAGACTTCTGTTCACAGAGTGATGAAGAGGAGAGAAGATTCAGTGGCTGCACAGCATAAACACATCTTACTGCTTTCCTTTTTAAACCCTCTTTACATTTCCTGAGGCTGTGGCTGCTTGTTATCATGTTAAAAATGTTAGCAGTGGAAGTTGAACTGAGCACAATCGTTCCTGCTGCTTGTCTGAATGGATCAGCTGGATGCAGTGCTGATGAGGAAAGTCTCGTTTCATGTCAACACTCATACTCAAACTGTGACAGCAGGAATTTGAAATGCTTTTCTAGAACAAAAATAACCATCTTTCTTTAGCGCAGTCAGTAGACATCCCAAAGGGAAGACAAAAGATAAAAAAAGACATTTTAACAACAGTTAGAAAACTACCACATGGTATCAAGGTTGGAACGTAAATAGTCGTGGTGAATGGAAGACTGTAGATAAAGTACCACAAGTGGCCACAAAGTGGCAGTAAAGAACTAGGAACAGATTTGCATTTTAACCTGATTAAACTGACAAGTAATCAGTGTAACACCTGAGAATTTCATTAACACTGATTTCTTTTACCAGTGATTGCAAAATATACAAGCAGAACGTTTCTCAGCTCACAGCATGAAGCCACAAACTGAAGCAGAAGTGATGACGTCCTACTGAGACACTCTTCCTCTCCCTCCCCATGATTCCTCTCTGTTTGTCTCCTCTTTAAAACACATTCTTCCATCCCCACCTATAATCTCCTTACACTCGGAGTGAACAAGGAGGATGCGGAGGTGTTCATGTAACTGGACATTAACTATTTAACACAAACACCTAGACTTCTTATTCATAAGGACTGATTCCTTATCCTGATCCTGTCTTTTAAAGGTCCTCACAATGACCACAGCTCACAGCGGTCCTCACAAGTGCATGTAAACACACACCCTACACACACACACACCCTACACACACACTGATCGTCAAGAGTTTTAGTTGCGGAAAGTTTCAGGCACCAGATGTGACCTCTGATCTCTGTGGTCACATCACCCCAACAACAGCAACATGAGAAATGTACGATGGGAGGAAGAGACGACCAAACCAGGGGAGAATGAGCAGGAGAGGTAGAGGACGGATGACAGCAAGAGGAAGACGAGAAGGATTCAAACTACCTGAACGCTGGATGCACACACATCAAGCAGCTCCTGGCAGCGTTTTCCGTCACAGATGTGATAGCCAGTCTGTGCATTAACTGTTGCTAGGCAACCAGAAATGTTGGTAATATCCATGCCAGTCCCACCCGTTACAACCACCCTCAACACCCATTTGAGTTCTGTCACACTGTGACACTCCTGTTAATGTTGCATTGACACACAGAGCCCTGTAGTGACTTGAAAAGTTCTCCATCAGGTTTCAGTGGGTTTTATTTGAGGACGTTTCTTTATGGAGTGGCTGTCTGCAGAAGCTGCTTTGAATTTCGTTCAGCATCTGTGCTGTACATGAATTCATTCAGGTGTTGTGAATTTTGAACTTGACGAAGATGGTTTAAACTGAACGTGACATTAAGGCTGCTTATTTTGCCAAATAACGCTCTTTTCAGCAGTGAATGGTGTTGAGCAGAGTATCTACAGAAACTGAAGTCATATCCACACTGGGATGACTTCATGTGATGGCCGTACCTACAGCCCCACATTTAAAGGCGGTAACCCCCACTACACCAACACATTTCAGTTCTGTTAGTTTGAGTTAACTCTGTTTATATTTGGTTTAAATTAGGTTGAAATGCTTTAGTTCCCTTTTGTTAGTGCGCACATTGGAGCAATATTGTATTTTCAATTCTGTTTAAGTTTATGTATTTAACATGTATTTTCTTTTATTGGTGCTGGGGGAGCCGTATGGACCCTTAGGGGCAGAAGGGAGCTTAATTGGCTGAAGCCAAGGAGCAGGAAGTGCCCTGGGTCTGGACCAAGTTGGCACCTTCCAGAGGGGGAGATCAGTTGCCGCCACATCTTTAAATATTAAGATTTGTTGTTAGGATTTTGATTAGTTTGATTTCTTGTATTATTTTTGAGTAATTCTTGTGTTAAGTAATAATGAG
>JBAFTA010000020.1:19378469-19397807 GCA_036919975.1 Melanotaenia parkinsoni
CTTTGTTTCATGTTTGTTAGGTCAGTTTGGTTCTTGTGTTAGTTTGGTTTCTTTTGAGTTACATGTTAAACAGTTAGGAAACAGTTAGTTTCCTGAGTTATTGTCATACTTTTGTTTAGTTTTGTTCATTTGACCTCTTTTAAGGGCCCAAACTTTTTGTGTGAGTATTCTTTTGGGTAAATAAAACCCGTTCTTGTTTTGAAACCAACTGTGTCCTTGCCTTGTACCAGCTTGATCCATCACACTTCAGGAGTTGTTTATTCTGTCATCATTTATAAACGTTTCAAGAGTCCAAAGTGAACAACCCTGCAAAAGCCACCCTTTCCCATTTTAAGTGTAGAACCTAGACACATCGTTTTTTTAATGACCCGATGACGCAATCACTCCAGAGCCCTTTCACAACACCAGCTGTCAATGTTCATAGTGCAGTATTAACATTCTGTTTCAATAAAGTTTTTAAAGAAACAAACATGAAACCAAATAATTAATAACCTTCAGAAAGTAAAGAAATACCATGACAGAAAAAAACACCTGGACAAAAGTGAAGCTGGAAGTGGTGCTACATGTCCAACTGTGTTGTTATGTTGCCTAGCAACTCATAATTTCTGTAGGCGATTACTGTAAGATTGTGTTGATTTCCCAACATCACATAAATTCAATTAGTCATCTGAATACAGCATGTTGTTTGTTTTGGGAAACCGTAGCTTAAAATGGAGGCAGAAAATTTAACCATCAACTTTTACAACCAAATCCCCAACATGTTGATGTTTACTTCCACAGAGTAAAGTCCACCCAGTTTGGTTCAGGTTAAACTGGTGTGAACGCAGGCCGGTTCGCCAGAAAGAAGAGAAGTTCTGAGACTTGAGAAATTAAGCCGTTGCTAGAACCAGAACCATGTCTGTGTTAAAGCACCTGCACAGGACCTCCCTCCATCATTTTCATCTTTATTGCCGTTGCTTTGCATCTGAGCATGCTCCATGTCTTCTTGTTAGCGTTTGCTGTATATTTGTGGCAACTTTGCAGCACCACTTACAGGACTGATACAACAGCATTTTCACTGGAACTGTGTGGACTTTCCTAGAAAAGCTTTATCTGTATATAAAACTTAAAAAAAAAAACATAACTGTTTCTTCGCTGTGTGGATGTGGCCTGATTTCTGTACAGGAGACCTACAATACAAGTCAAGGATCCTGAGCCAGCTCTCATTTCTTTATATATTACCATGAAATTGTGCAAATATAGAGAGATTGTTTTTCTGGCACCTGGGGCCTTTATTTGGCAGTAGCTGGACAGAAATGTGGGCATAGAGGGGGATGACATGCAACACAGAGTCACAGGCTGAGACTTGAATCAGTGCAACAGTGACGAGGTCATACATCCTCTCTACACGGAGCAACTGGTTGAACTACACAAAACTCAAAGTTTGTACACTTGTGAGCCTAAAAGTAAATATTTAGTCTAAACAGCTTCATTCTTCAACATATTTTGAACCCTCTTAGACATGTTTTCTATCATTTCTTTAAGTAGTCTTCAGCAATAGTTCTCTAGACTCCCTGAAGGACGTTCCTAAGTACATCTTTGGATGTTTTCTGCCCTTTGTTCTCTATCAAGATGATCACACGCTGCTTCTATAATGTTGAAGTCTGAGCTCTGGGGAGGATTCATCCCTTCATCAGACCTGTTGTCACTAATTATTAAATATGTCAGTGACTCTTTCTTCTATTTAACTTTTATTTCAGTGTCGTGGCATCACATGTCTGATTATGTTATTAAAATATAAATTTACAGAACAGAAAACAACTCCAGAACCTGCTGCATGTTGGAGTATCTCGTCCTGCTTCTGGTTCTATTACTCTGGTATTACTCGGCAGACTGCTAGCAGTTAACCGTCATCAGTATTCTGGAGGTCGACCTTAGTTACCATGGAGACCTATGAGCTAATGCCACTCTGTGTGTGTGTGTGTGTGTGTGTGTTGCTTGACATTTACTCCGACTTATTCTGCAATTTAAAAGTTCAAACATAGACACACAGACACACATGTTTGAACTCCTGTCTTTATGAGGACCTTCACTAGCAGAGAATTTATTCTCAGGTCTCTAAACCTGATCCGGACCCCTAAATCAGCCATCTAAGGGTCAGTGCCACACAGATGACCAAGAAACAATTCAGCTACAGTTGCAATAAATCAGGACAAAGATTCAACATTTTGTCAAGAACCACAATTGACCCATTTTTTTGTGTCTGCACACACTGTCTGCCTGTTAAAGCTTGTGTGTTTTTAGCTAACAGAGTATTAAAGGAGAAGTTCACATTGTTTGTTGACCCTATGGCCACCTGTGAGAGATACTGTACCCAGATATCCCTTTACTGCCAAATCTGAAGAAACCTACAAGACAAGAAGCTAAAAGATACAACTCATACTCAGCTTAGCTGTGAAGAGTCACCAGATGGGAGCAGTACATGCTACATGTAATTCAGTAGAAGTTGTTGTAGCAGGAAATATAATGCAAATGTGGTGGACATCCACAAGCGGAAAATGAAGAGAGCTCTTATCAATCTTTTGGGAATTATCAGGACACCCTTCCAAATAGCTAAATTTAGGTGTTTCAATCACTTCCGCTGCCACATGTGTATAAAAATCAAAGACCTACAATAAAGTCAAATGCTTCTACAAACATTTGTGAGAACAGTATGAAGATAGCCCCTTTCTTCCAACATGACTGTGCACCAACCAAGGCCCATAAATGGTATGAATGAGCGACCTCAACCTAATAGAACACCTTAGGGATAAATTAAGCCCCGCTTCCACTAACATACAGGTTGGTAGGTATCTTTTGTGTTTCCACAGGCAAAAACTGACGCATGCCAGAATATTTTTGGGATTATTCTGATGGGGTCCCAGTCTTTCCAATCTGACCTAAAAGGTGGAGCTTGACACACAACTTTCCTTTGATTAGTTAAAAGAGTCATTACTTCCTGTGCAACTTGGCAATATTTAAATATACTCTAGATTTTTTTTAAAGCCACAAACCAAAAAGAAAGAACACAAACTGCTGGATGTCCACTATTCTCAACCTTCGCTTCTGTGTCACGTTCTTCTTTGTTTTGATTAAAGGAAAGCGTCATGCTGCTTTGATGTCACACGATTTTGTATTTTTTTACAGTTTCTCTTTCGTTCATTTGTTTGAAATAATTCATTTATTTATCTGACCATTGACCACTATACAGCCAATACCCCGCCTACTTGGTAAAGGTATGATTAGCTGTGGGACCACAACAGAGACCAGGATTTACCAAACCATCCCGTACTGACTCAGACCTGCTGGTGGAAACGGGACTATAGATCAGAGACAGAGTGCCAGGACTTTTCGGCCAACATCAGAGCCTAATTTCACTAATGTGCTTCTGGAAGAATGGTAAAAAATTTCCATAAGCACACTCCTTAACCTTGTCAAAGCCTTCCCAGAAGGGTTGACGCTACTATAGCAGCAAATGGTGAGTCGGCTAAATATTAAACCCAGCGGATTGAGAATGGGACGTCATTGTATTGGCAGATGTCCCAATACGTTGGGCAACATTGTGTATCATCTGTGGGAAGTTACATTCACCATTTGTCAACTCAGACTGGAAACAGTTGGTGAGTCATATTTGACCATTTCACAGAGCTGTTTTTGTTGGACCTCATAATGGTCTTCTTCTAAACAAACAAAAACATCTAACCCTTCAATGGTTTGGGATCACGCGAGTGTGACCAGATTATCTGATATTCTAAAATAAATGTAGCAGAAAACTAGGTTGCCTCGAGCGATGCATCAACTTTACTCAAAAGTGGAGATAAAAAGTTTCTGAGGAAATCGAGTTTAAAAGATGCCATACAGAGCTGATGATGAAGTGCTCATAGTCGTGGATGCCGGGTGGATTACAGAGACACATGTTTTCACTCTTCATGAAAAACTTTCTCAACTATTAGCCATGTTTGATTCTGGATGTGAATATTTGCCTCCTGATAATGGAGAATGGCCATCTAGCGACAGTGACGCTTCGGTTGGAAATCAAGGTGCATTCATCCATAATAATAAGGTACCTGAAGAAGCACATGTGGGAGATGAGAACTCTGTTTCACCTAACCAAGGCTGGGAGGTAGAATTGAATATTTAGGAGAGTTTGTGGATGTGGTTGAGGCACCTGGGTTGGAAAACGTATTACTGTGGGAGCAGCATAGGTCAAAATAGATCTATAAATATCAATGATGATGATGGCTGGGTGTGTTTGGAAAAATGAGGAAGTGAGGATGAGACGACAGGATGTTTTGTAAACTATGATTCGATAATAAACCCACTGATTCCCTATTTTTATTTTTACTGGGGATTTCTACCGCATTTTACCACTGTTTGCTTACATTCTGGTTTATTTATTTTGGGAATAATATAAAAACAACATATTGTATTGTATACAATATACAGTACAAAATATATTTTGTAAATATATATTATAAAAATCATAGTTAAAAGCAAAAGTTATGAACTATAATAACATGGCTGCCAACTTGTGATGCCACAGTACAAAATGTGAAGAGTAAGTTTATTCCCACTAGCAGGATTAAACATTGGACTGATTTTTACTGGCTAGAGAGCTCAGAGAAGAAACAGGATGCATTATTAACCTTTGTTATTGGGCACCAACGTGTTAAAAATCTGCCAAGATTCAGTAGTGTGGCTTTAAAAAAGTAGGTCAAAATGAGAAAATAATCATCAAACACGGGTATGGTGAACATCTTTTATCTGGTTTATAAGGGCTAAATCAAAAGTATTCAAAAACAGCTAAGCTAAACAGCTAAAATAGACCTCTCAGGGTTAATAGAAGAGAAACCGTTTCTACCAAATAGTGGAAGTTTTTGTTTTCTTCCCACTATTTCCATTCAGCTTTTCTTATTCACATCTTCTAGGCATGAATCAATAACAACAATGGAAACCCGGCTAATAACACAACTGCAGACCAGCTCTGTTGTTGGTGTGTGAGATCATATAGGCCTGCATGTCAACACACACACAATGCACACAATATAAATGCTAATCAGCCTTCTGTGAGTTTGCTGAACAGCTGAGCTGCTGCTCTCTGCTGCGAGATGCCTTCCGTCAGTCTATGTTATGCATCTGTTTCACCAAAGAAGCACCAATAAATCCTGAAAACAAAGGTGATATTTAGAGCTTTAATCTGAACACAAACACAAGATTGTTAATTTTTCTACAGCTGACCAAACTCTTCCCAGGACTCTAGACCTTTATTACTAGTTAAGGCAGGACTCTGTAGTTAATGTGGCACATAAATCTGGGCTCCATATATGTGCAGCCTGAACGGGCCCCTCACCTGTAAAACATTTAGTCTGAATCAGCAACACAAGCAGCTGTTCTGTTAGCCTCTCCAGTTAGTAACACACTGTAACCACACAGCGAGCGGATATTCATAATGAAGCAGAATTGGGGAAAGAGGAGCTGCTCTTTTTTGTTCGCTCATTCAGCAAGTGGATTAAAACTATGAAAGGCACCAACAACTTGGAGCTGCGATAAAACAGAAGCATCGGTAAACTGAAAATCATCTTTGCTGTTAGTGTTCGAACAAGACTCAAGAGAGTAAAAGTTTCTAAAATCTAGAATGACAGCATTCTGGCAGATTCTATATCAGTAGATTAACTAGTGACAGGTGAGGGTGTCACAATTGGGTATAAAAGGAACATGCACCAAAGGTTGAATCTTTCCAAGCAAAGAAGGGTCCTGGCTCACTACTGTGTTCCAAACTCTGCAAATATTGATCAGTGACAGATTGTCAAGACATTTGGTCTTATAGCGTCTACAGAGCAGACTATTGGGAAAAGATTCTGAGAGTCTAGAGAAATCTCACTGTGGAAAGTCCAAATACAGCACTGTTGGATGGTCGCCACCTTTAAGCCCTCAAGCTGCACTGCAGAAAAAACCATCATGACACCATGATCAATACTGACACATGCACTCAGGAGGACCTTGGAAAACTATTTTGACATGTGTTCTGTGGACAAATGAGTCCATGTTTCAGCTGTTTTGGGGGAAAAACGCATTTGCAAAAGATGAAAAAAGTCATCAGGGAAAGCTTTGATGGTATGGAAGACATAGGAGTCCATGGAGGACCTTATATGTGTGAAGGTACCGTTGACGCAGAGGTGGATGTTGATGCTACCATCAAAGTGACACCCTTTCCCAAGCGGTCCGTGGTTATTACAGAATGATGATGCCTGACTTCTTTCTGCACAGCTTCTAATAGCATTGCTTCTTACCTGCCTGCAGCCAACATCTGTCTCCTATTAAAAGTGTTTTGGGCATCATGAGGAGGAGAACCAGACAAAAACAACAACCATGGACTGTTAGCAGCTAAAATCTTTGATTCAGCACGAATGGACACAGATTCTTCTGAAGAAATATCTTCAGTTCCCAAAACATTAAAACGTCTCTTTTAAAGAAAGTTGATGGAACACAATGGAAACATGACTTTATCCAGCTTTTATCAAGTGTGTTTCTGCAGCAGATTCTACATTTACAGCATCTCTAAACACAGTCAAGTTTGTTAAATTATTTTTTCAGGAAACTTTTAAACATCCCAGCTCTTTTGCTGATACAGGACAGTGATGATGATGATGACGATGATAACGAAATCTTGTCTTGTTTATCTAGCTGCAGATTTTCTTAAACATACTGTTGTTGTTCTGTAGTTTGACCTTCTTTCTCATCTTTTGTTGTTTCTAAAAAAAAAGCTAAATTATTGAGTTGTTTATCTTCTTGTGTTTTGTGGCATTTTCTTTTGTTTCCCATTTAAAACAGGACAACCCATCACAAAGGGATGATCCAGATAAAATGAGCCAGACACAAGCACGGAGTTCAGACTGACGAATGTTACCCAACCTGGATGAAGTTTCAGTAGCCAACAAAGCCAACAAAACAATAACAGAGCTGGAATAATCTGATGATGATGATCTTTTTTGCAGACGTGGCTGCGTTCTCACGGTCGTGACTCCGGCACAGATGTTTCTGTGACGGCCACAAATGTTCGTACCGTAGCAAAGGCCGCCGACAGCTGCAGTATTGTGATGAGAAGCAGGACGAGTGTGAGAAAAGAGCAGGGAGGTTGAAAGTGGCAGACGCAGAATGACATCTCCCACATTAACATGTCTATGCTGCATATGTGTGAGAGTGTGTGACCTCGACCTTCCTCGGCCCAGCCATGCGCATGTGAGCGATACGCAAACAGCTCAGAGTGTGTGCGCACCACATTTTCTGATGGAAAATACCAATTATTAAGAGCCTTTGTGCAGCACAGACACAAGGGTCAGGAGGTCACACACTCAAATGCAAACACACACACACATGTATGCATACAAACACACGCTAACGCAGGCATCTGGCAGGCCGACTGTGTGTGTGTGCATATGTTAGTGAGATCATGGGGCGACACATGAGAAGCAAAGCCATGGGAACTCTTCACTCACGTTCACACACACATCCATACCATTAATTGTCTTTGTGATATTCTCATTGCAAAGGTCACGCTTGTTTCAACACAAACACACACACACACACACACACAGACATTAACATGCACATTTCAGCTCATTCTTCTGTTAGTTTTTCAACATGCTGGAATCAGAACTGCCTCAGATGGTTTGGTGTTGTATTTTAATTTCAGACTAAAAAACTGTTTTTAAATTTTTGCTGCTGTGATTCGCGCCTCCTTCTCACACATACGAGAGCCAAGTCTCAACCACCACAGAAATGATGATGAGTTAAAGATCATTCAAAGAAAAATAAAGGTCAACGCTCTGCTGCAGAGTTTCTCAACTTGTGCCCTAAATGTTGTCGTTTTCTGTGAACAACTCTTTTCACTTCTCCCAGCCAAGTCCTGGCCTCCAGCCAGCTGGAAACCCAAAGTGGGCTTCCCCTCCCAAACACACACACCTCCTCTATTTATAGTCACTCACAAGTCAGCCTCAACTCTGCTGAACCGTCCTCTCTGAACACGATAAGAGGACGAAGAGGAGGAGGGGAAACCAGAGCCTGTTGTGAAGCAAATGCCTTCATGCAAACACGCCGACACACACACATACACACACAAGTGCCATCAATCAGTCTGGTCGGCCCTGACATCACTGAGGGCTGCAGACAATAGAGCTGACCTCGAAGATGTCGGGCCTCGTCGCTGCAGGGTCAGCAACAAAGAAACTTCTCCACAGTTCTGCTCATCGCTCACACATCTGCCCATCCATGAAACCTGAACAAACCTCCGAAGATGTGGAGGAACGAAATGTTCACTGTCAATCCGAAATCAAGAATCCAGGAACTCTGGGACAATAAACTGAAATCTTTTGACAGTTTTTAGAAAAGTGATACAAAGAGGTGGGAAAGCTTTAAAGATGCTTAAAATGTGAAAATACAAAGAGATCCTGAGATGAGCTGCACATACAGAAACAAGAGGAAGAAAAACTCATTTAAAAATTCTCATGTCTGGGTCTGAAACATAAACTCTCAAAAGAAAACAGGCAGAGCCAAATCCAGTTCCGACATTCAATAAGTTGCACATTCATAAACAAGGAAATAAAAAACCTGTTTTTTTTGGTTTCAGTTCTCTCGGAAGATGCAGCTCATGTCATTTTTAAACAGGAAAAAGCAGCTGATCGGCCTGAGAGGTCAGATGGTTTTTAACTTCTTATAGTCGAACGTCTTTTGTTCATTATGTAATTATTAACAGCAGCGTTTAAAAGCACAACTCACTGACGTGAGGATGTGATCAGGGATAACATGCAGACTGGTGGAAAACCTGCTGGTGGCCTTACTGATGAAAAAGTAGTGGAACAAACACTATTACAACTTTACAGAGTCAAAAAAAGATCAGTTTTTAACATTGTGAGGAATTCCTTTGCTCTCTGGCTCCCCGTACCACTGTGGGATGCAACACTATTGGAAAGACTCCATCTGAGCCCTGCACATGCACAACCACACACAGTGAATTTGTCATCATACCAAGGAGCTGTATCTCAACTCGTCTCAGTAGTTTTATTACAGAAATCAACCACAGCTTCAATCTTCTCTTGTTTACAGGCCAAACAGAGCAGAACGAGGCGTTTTTAAGGATCTTATTCTTTTCAAACATCAGCAACATCACCAACACAAACCAGCAAAGCAAACACAACACAACAAAACTTTTAACAAAGAAACCTGATTCAGACTCATTTCCATGAATTGGTCAGAAATTCATAAACTTGGCTGTGTTGATTCACCAGAAAGGGGGTAGTATGTAGTGCAGCTGCAGTGGCTGTAATACAGTAGAAGAAATAGTTGTAACAGAAAACCTGGACAAGGAAAAAACAACTGTGGTGGACATCTACATAAGGCAAGCAGAAAGCTCTTCTTCAGGAATTCCTTTCATCTCTGGGAATATCTGGGATGTTATATCATATCTGGGAAGATGCCGATCAGTCATGTGACTTTATTATTGCAGGCCATGTCTTTATAACTTCTATTCAACTTTTCTTATGTACGTTTTATGGAACAACAATGGAAACCAGACTTTAGGGGTCTGCAGCTAAAAAAAACAAAAAAAAAAAAACATTGTGTATGGACAACAGCAATGACATCACGTCATGATGCAACTGCATATTATGAAGCACAGGGTCACAAATTACATGAAGGCATTAAATGTAGGAAATCCTATGAGCTGCTCCAGGTGTGGAGCAGATTTTGACTAGTCCAAAGGAACCACCGAAGCATCTACTCAGTAAGGTTCTGGAACCTCTCTGATTCCTTCATGACTGTGGTTTCACTTTCCACTGGTCACAGGAGAGGGTTTTTATGAGTTCTTGAGCAGAACAAAAGCATTTCACCTTACAGCTGATGTTGAATCAGACCTCTGCTCTGAAAGTTAGGTTTCATTCTCCTCTGAAAGCTGCAGCTCTTTGCAGCTCACAGGTTGATAAATGTAAGGACGTCAGCCAGACGTCACGCTGCAGACGGCTACCACATGAACAAGCGAGCAGATGGCTGCTGGTTAACCAACGACCTGCAAAAAGCGTGGATGTACACAGCAAAGCTGTGACGACATGAAGAACATGAAAGGCATCCAGCTGGAGCAGGATGGCAGAGAATTCAGACAAGCTGCTGGACCAAAGGTCCAGAACAGCTGAGAGAGCTGCCCACATTAAGGGACCAACATCACAGCGTGTATTGCTGTTGTCCTGACAACATCTGCCCCCCTCCCTTGTCCAGTCAGGTCCGAGCCGACAGGATACACACTCTCAACCCTCCTTTATCAACACTCATTCCTCTGCTGCTTCAGAGAGAGGAGACAAATGAGTGGGGGAGGGGGCGACCCCAGGGAGCCTGTCTATGAAAGACACCCCTCTCCCCATCTGTCACAGCAGGCTGCGAACTTTACAGCCCTCCAAATACAATGCAGACCAACACTCTGCCTTTTACTGCCGTTCCTCTGCACCCACGTCTGACTGGACACGCCCCCACAGAGCTGGACACACCCCCTCCCCAGCATGTGTCTGTTCTTAAGTTTTTCAGCTTTAAGCCTAAAGTGCACGAGACAGATAACATTTAATCTGACTAAATATGGACAAAATACTTCATGTTTTCTTTTTTTAGACTTACATTCCCTGAAAAACATAGTTCAGCAGCATCAAGTCAAGTCAAATTTATTTGTAAAGCACATTTAAAAAACAACCTCATTTGACCAAATTGCTGTACAAGTCAAAAAACGAATAAAATTCCCAAGCCCCCCCCAAAAAAAGAACAAATAAAATTAAATATGAATAAGCAGTAATATAAAAAATAGATAAAATAAATTAAAATATTATAAATACATGAACATAGACACATTAAAAAGTCAAATGAAAATGCTCAAGCTGGAGGAAAAGCCAGTGAGAAAAGGTGTGTTTTTAATTATGATTTAATAATGGATCACAATACTCTCTGCTTAGGAAGCTGAAGAGAAAAATGTTTCAGTCGAATGACTTGTTGTTGTTGTTGTTACAGTCTTTTTGTTATCAAAGTACCTTAAACATGACCTGTAAAGACACTTTGCTTGGTCATGGTTTTATAATCAACAAAGATGAAGCTCTTTCCCAGTTTAATACCAGCTTTATGTTGAATTGTTCAAGAGAAATAAATGTGTATTCAGCCCAGAGAAAAGACAGCATCTAATACGGATTGTGTAATTCAGCTAAGCAATGGTTAGGAAATGTGTCTGTCCCCTGCATCATGTCGGTGACCAAAAACCCAGATGGATATTCCCCAGAATAGTTTTTGTACAGTTAGTACAACTCTGCAACACAGGTCCTAAATTAAACCAGAAATCTAACTGGGTCTCTTTTTGGAACCGGCATTCTAACATTTTATCCAACCCATCGAGACGTCCTGCCTATGCCTGACTTGCTATATGTGGTGTAATGACACGGCCATAAATCCATGTTACCCTCAAGTCCGTGTTTAACAGCTGTACCTCGTCAGCTGTTTTTTCATACTTATGTGGATTAATGATCTTTAAACTAACTTTTGGTTGAAAGTGCAATGCTGTGAATTGCATGAAAAATACCTGCTGTATTCTTTTCTGATGTGGTAGCACAGATCTGCAGATATACCTATAAATTGAGCCTAGAGTAGGATGTTTTGACAAGGTAGCACGTTCCAGCAGGACACCAGCATCTGATCAGAACTCTCACCAATCGGATCAGCTCTGGAGACGAAGACACAGCAGAGTCAGAGTTCGAAATAACTTCTGACACCGGATCAGTCAAAACCTCTCGCCTGTCTGTCATAGGTGTCTTTTGTAAGTTTTGAAGCCAATTACGTTATTTAAAAATATATATATACTTACTGAGTAGGTATTATTTGGATGAGAAAAACATTTCATATAGATGCTGAGACTTCCTGCAATGATGTAGCAATTTCTCTGTTCTACCACTAGAAATAGTTAGAGCCGTTCTTATATTTCAGAGCATTTCTAAATAAAAGTACAAGCTAGCTAATTCCACACTTGTCATGGAAATGTTCTCATGCACTAAATACATGAACAAATCTGAATGATTGCTAATAAAGCCTCCGCTTAAAAAGTAACTCAAGTCCTACTTTTTTGCCCATATGTGACCCATATCTGATCTTTTAATTACAGTTTAAATCCAAACCCAGGTCACTTTCTCATGTGGTACTATATCGAATACATATCCGATCTTTGTCAAAGCGACCTCAGTATGAAACGGTCATCCAACTTTTACCTCAGTTAAACACTTGATGCAGGTTGCATTTAAATGATAATGTGAGCAACCGTGCAAATAAAATCTGACTTGAGCATTGAGACCTGCAGTGTGAACGTAGTCCAAATGAGGGCCTGGCACCAGTCTTACCAGGACTCTGATGACATCAGTGATGTTCAGAGCCTGGAAGCAACTTCATGTTGAAAGTAAATCACAGAAAATAAGAAAACTGAAACCCAAAGAAAATCAGCCAAATACTAAGAGCACAAAGATTAAACAAGACAAACCCAAATGTGTCCGAACTTCCTTCTTCTCCTCCCATTAGTCACCAGTTAGTCACCAGAGGCTGGACTAACTGCAAAGCAGTGCACATGCAGCAGCTCAGCAGGAAGATGCTGAAGCAGTCATTACTCAGGTTCTGCTGGTGTAGGAACTTTACAGCTTTGAGGTGGTGCTACTACATAAGTACAGGATGTGGCTATTTCCTGCAGCCGAGGAGTAAATGAATGGAAGAAAAAGGAGCTGTTGCCGAGTCCCTGCATTATTTTGACCAAAATGTGTCAGACATTTCATTAAGAGCTCAGAAAACTAAGTTAGTGAGTGGAAACAGGAGCAGTGTGTTGTTGTTACATAGTAAGTGAGGATGGATGACACTGAGTTGCACTGAATCATAATTAAATCCTTAGGCCAGTGAAGATTCAGAGCTCTGTAGCCATCCCATAATGCTCTGTGCTGGGATTTGAGTTGTGAAGCTTTCATATCTTTGACACTTTGATTCTCCTCCTGCCTCCTGGTGGATCGCTCATAGCTGCTTATAATCAAATGTGAGCGCTGCCTTCCTCTGAAAACAAACCTCCTTCAAACTGAAGATATTTTTATCTGAAGCGTCTCCACTTCACTCCACCATGGCTTCAGCTCGCAGCCATCCAGAAGCCTCACAGCACGGCTGCAGGAAGCTGTCAGAGCTTCAACTGTCTCACGACGCTCTCTCTGCAGATCGCTTGTGTTTGTGAAATTAAGTTTTCAGCCTGAGGTTCAGCCTCCTCCTGCTCTCTGGTTTCATCGATCAGGGTCACAGGAATGTCAGAGGACTTTTACCATGAGTTCATCAGGCCGCTCAAATATGTGAATACAGGCAGCTTAATGTCAATAATCTGAGACTTTGAACTAATCTGTCAATTAGAGAATTTTTTTACACATGATGCATTTCATGTTCATGTGAAATATTCTGTAATAAGAGCTGCTGTAATAAAGTCCAATCTAATCTAATCTCTAAAATATGGTCGGAAATATATCAGACATGGCAGCATTTTGCAGGACTTTCCTTCAGTTCCGCACATGAATGTTATTAAATGTTATTAAATGTGTCGATGAGCTGAACAGACTGCAGACATTTGCTGTTTGGAAGCTGGATGAAGTAGGAGGAATCCAACGCTCCAATTCTCCCTCTGGATCTGCTGCTGACCCTGTGCTTCCCCCTTCCTCCTCGTCCTCCTTCTCCTCCTCCTCAACAATCCCACTCCCCCTCCTCTTGACCCTGTGTCATCAATCTTATGGAAAGCAGTGAGGGAAAAGGAAAAGAAAAACCCTGGCCCTTTAAATCTTGCCCGTAGCTAAGAGACCCATCCCCCATCATGCACCCCTTCCTCGCTCCCCTTCATCAGCCTCCTCTGCTGGTGTTCAGGCCCTGCAGGGAGTCGTAGCAACTCTCTTTGCTTTCTGTTTCACAACAACAAAACTGAAAATATGATCTCCTAGTTTGCAATGTGAGAACTACCATTGGGTCAGCAGGGTTTAGCCCAAATATCTAGAATGGCATCATACAAGTGAAGCGACAACAAAGATGGCGCAATGTTTACATATGAAAAAAAAAATTATTTATATTTTACATTTTGACATGCAAAATGCCTGCTAGTACGTAAAATGAGGTCTTTTCATGTCTTTTATTTTGAACCTTTTGACCGTCAAAATGCTCAATAATTCATTTTCTAAAATAAAAACGTTCTATTCACCAAAGTCCCGTATTGTCTTGCTGCTGTTATTTTTCAAGTCTTCCCTGAAACGTCACGTAACCCCAACATGGTTCAAGCATATGCAGAAACAACATCCACTACAAAAAGATAGACATGAGTGTAGACGCGGTTATTTTCCTGCTGATGTGATTGTGAAAAGGTTTAAACCACCCATCTAGATCAGAATGAAAATTCTTTCTGATCAAGGCCGATCAGATCAGCTGACATGTTTACATGACACATTTTTATTGTGACTAGACGTTAGATCAGACTAAAAGTGCTCCACATAAACGCAGCTATTGATACAATAGTGAGGAATGTTTGTAGTTACAGGTCTGATCAGACCTTACTGGTGTTTGCTGATATCTTTTTCTGATTATCTGTTCAACATCAAGCGACTGGTGAAGTAAAACAACTGAAATCTTGTTTGCTTGCTTTTGTTGCAAGAAGACAAGTTTTTCTGTCCCCCGATCAAGGGACTGTATGGTGTGGTGACAGCAGTTCTGCTGTCACCACACCTGAAGAGTCCAGAAATGGTGGGTTTGGTTTGCTTGTATGGTCTCCTTTTATAATGGAAACACACAAAACAGTTCAGTAGAAACATAACAGTAGACAAGCGCTGCATTCACAGCTTCAACAAACATCATGCAGACTCACACCAACGTGTGTAGAGCCACCGTGTGTGGGATAAACAAGAAGCACTCAAACACACCACAAAGACCACAGCCATCTGCCAACTCTGACATACCAACACCTGCACCATAGAACAGAACTCACCAGAACACAGAGATACTGGGTCTAGATTATTCAACAAGGAAAACCAGAACACTGCACACGTTAAAAAAAAAACAAATTAAACAGCATTTCCTTGTTATCACACTGTTATTCACTCATCGTAGTGTGTAGTTTGAGGACATGGTTAGAGAGAACGTAGTTGCAAGAAATCTATTGGGAAGGTTTGGCCTGTTTAAAGAGGCAGAAAACAAAATAATAATGGGAAAGTGGACTTTTTCTCCTATCCTGGTTAAAAAAAACAGAAAAACTTAAATCTACCAACGTCTGTCTTTTCAGTGCAATGAAAAAGTATTTAATCAGCATTTATCTTGGGGTCAAATCTCTGCAGCAGTTGAAGGTTTATATTGGCTCCAGCTTAGCACAGATTTGATGCAAACACAACACCTGGGTGTATATATTAAATACTCCATTATGTTTGTTTTTACAGCAATTTAGACTTTTTTTTATTATAACTACTTTTTTTCTAATTATTTTTCATTCATTGTATTTGTTTCAAATGTCAGCGGGGAAAATGTGTTGCGTATTAACACAAGGGATATTTCAAGCATAAAAACAATAAGCAGGTGTTAAGTATTGGCTAAAACCATGTTGCTAACATTTTCATGTACACATGCTGACTTACTAATACTTGTCCATTTAATCCCCATTTTTCAGTAGCTGTGAAAAGCACTTTCACAAGGTTTTAAGCAGTTAGTCTCTCTGTCATTACTTTGGTCTACAGAACAGCTTTAATTTCCAGCTGAGTACGTAATGATGTGATGTTCTGTACTACGTTGTAATCTCTCTCCCTGAATCAGAGGTGAGAACCAGCTTTACAACATTTGCCAACTGAGGGTTTAGCTCATCCACAGTATCATCAGACAGCTTCTTCAGTCCTGTGCTGGCGATTTAAAACTTCAATGATCTGATTGGTTGAAAGTCAAGAATCGACTGAAAATTCCGCTTCAATTTAGTATTCATGTACAATTTATCAAATTGATGTACAGTGTTGCCTTCAGGCCTCTGTGTGGGTGTATGTAATAATTTGATAGTGAGTATCTAAACAGAGAAAAATTGTTTTCAGCAGCAGCCAATAACAATTCTCTTTGTTTGGACTGAACAGAGCTGCTGCTGCATTTCCTTAGGGCTTAAACTGTGAAATATATATTACACACCATGTGTAAACACAGCAACACATGCGAGCAGAGCATCTTAGATTAATTTTACGTGGACAGTAAGTAAACTACTGACTGAACTGAAACATCTTCATCCCTCCACTTCTATGCTGATGACACTCTGTTGCTCCTGCATGAATCTACATTTTACAGGTCACATTTCCTGGTGTTTACTCAAGAATAACCTATTATCATGAGAATTGTACATTGTAAAAAGGGAAAAAACAAAACATTTTAATGTCCACAGTGTCTTGATCTTCGCCCTGAATCCCTCTATCTCCACAGAACTTGTCAGAATCAGGTCTTTGGTTTTATAGATTGGTGGTGTATATTTTGATCCACTAATTGTCATAGGCAGTTCTTCTAGCAAATGTGCTAACACTAGAGAAGAGCACACATGACTATTTTTTAAGAGTGGATTACTGCTTGTTTGTGGTGCTGTTTCTATGGGAGTTTGCAGCGATAATGGAAGCAACAGACTTGGGCAGATGTTGGCAGTGGCAACAAAATAAAGCACCATTTCACTCAGCTGGACAACAAAGGTCAAATACACATTATGCAGGATGAAGATAGCTTATAACATGGCTCTACCAGCACAATAAGGACTTGCTAATAAAGACAAATAGGATTATCACTAAAATGTTGCGCGTCGGGAGCAAAAAGACCAAAACACAACAAAAATGGTTTTGTTGTAGCCAAACAGAAAGATTGTCACGATTACTTAATTTTACAATTAATTGGCGTATTAAACACCAAGATTAATTAATCCCTCAATATCGGTGCTTTCCATAAAATATTATGTTTGAATCATCAGCAGATCAGCATAACTTCCACACGGAACAAAAGTAAAGTTAAACAAAATCTTTGTGTTGCGCTTGTATTGTTTAGTTTTTGTTCTGCGCAATTTGCAGAAGAGATGTGAGAGTGGGACAGTATAGTAGGAGAAGAGTTATTTCCTTAAAAGAAAATGGGTTTGATCTCTGTATTTAATTCTGCAGATGATTCTTAAAACTTTTTTTTGTAAAATGAAACGGTGTATGTGTACTTCCCTGGACTTAACACAGTAGGTCAGATAAGGCACAATCAATGAGTTATATAACATAATTATTAGGGATGCACGAAATATCGGCATTAATATCGGTATCGGCCGATGTTAGTCATTTTTTAACATATCAGTATCAGTCTGATAAGCAAAACTGGGCCGATATTAACAGCCAATATTTATTTTCGTATAATGGCTGATTGTGTTCGTCTGTTGGAAGGTTTGGCCATGCTGCCATGTTTGGACATGTAACAACGATGCAGCACTACATTGTGGGATGTAACTGAAGCAAGAAGCAATTTCACCTGTGTGGTAATTTTTCAAGGTGAAGGTACTCAAAAAGCAGTATGCAATATCTGCAAAGTCGAAGTGATGCGAGGAGGATGCCGTGCCAACTCATATAGCACCACAAATTTGATATGTCATCTGAAAAACTGCCATCCAGAACTTCACAAACAATGGTGGGAAGCTAACGCCCCTAATGTTTGCCTTATTTTCACTTTGTACAGAATTTGATAATCTTAAACCTTTTAAAACAAAATACATATATCGACATCGGTAAATATCGGTTATCGGCCATAACAACAATATTAATATCGGATATCGGTATCGGCCAAAATTTTCATATCGGTGCATCCCTACTACAAATGTCCATTCTGTCTTCATATATGACTGACAAATACTTTTGTATTAGTTTATAATAAATTTTAAATAATATTGTGCAATGGCCAAAACTAGAACTAGAGTCCACAGTGGCATCGGGACATCTCATTTTACCCAGGCAGCAATCCAACACTGTTATAAATAAAGTTTTATTTGTGTAGTATCAAGAAAACGTATTTGGGCCATTTTTTAAAATCCAAATGATAGTATTTTCTTTTTATAACTTCAAAAATCTTATCAGGCAACTGAATACTTTGAGCTGTAGTAGAGGATTTTTACAGCAACTAATTTAGATTGGATCATGTTATCAGACTATCATCCATCCACTGGGATCCATGAATGTCTGTGTAAACCCAAACAGCCATAATTTCAGAGATGAGCTCAGGGAATATTCCATTTTGTGGTGATCCATGATTGGGTTTTTTTCTTTTACGAAAGACTGAGATTGTCTGGCAACCTGAAAGCCCTAACTGGTTGTAGTCGTGCCATTACGCGCGTAGTTGCGCTTAAACAGAAAAAAGTGGAAGAAAAAACTCACCTTCACCAAAGACAGTTGCTTTCAAGTGTAACGTAACTGTTGTTAATTGTAAGTTTAATTTGTAATAAAAACTGCCAGGACCGACAAAACACACGCAGATGGAAGTTTAATTACAATTTGCAGCGAAAACGAAAGTGTGCTGAAGGGAGCTGCTGCGGCTGCGCAGCGTCACGTGGCATCGTGTTCCGTCATTTACTTTGTTTAAAGAAAAGTGGTCGAGTCATTTCTGAATAAAGGGTCACTCAGTTCATTTAGTTTGAATAGTTTTGAAAGAGTACAAGTGTAAAACAAGTACATTGCCAGCTAGAGTCATGGAATTTAAAGGCTGTTTCGAAGACCTCTGAAAACAGGATCTGGATGACCTTTGATCAAAAGTTACAAAAATATGGTATTTAGATTTTTTTGTTACCTTTCAGATAATGGACTATATTGAAAAAAATTTTTTTTTTAAATTATCGTAACCTTTTGTGTTTTTTTAATTAGATGGGAGGCCCTCCGGATTAGGAGAGGGGTGACAAGAGGGGACTGCATTATTCCCTCTCAAGCAAGTGCTTTCAGTCAGTCCGCCTTCTCAATCAGAGCCTCCCATGTCATGTCAGACAACTTGACACTTACCAGTCATTCAGTTCCCCCACAAAACAGTGGCTCATTGATACCTACATTTGTCAACATTAACGTTGTTCTCATTCTCAATATGTCTTTTTGATCCTGATGTTGCATGAAACTATGGTCTGTGTTTCTTGTGGGTTTGTTACTGATTATGTACCATTTTAGCAATTATGTTTATATCTATCTATCTATCTATCTATCTATCTATCTATCTATCTATCTATCTATCTATCTATCTATCTATCTATCT
>JBAFTA010000020.1:19416152-19447425 GCA_036919975.1 Melanotaenia parkinsoni
AAATCTGCAAGGTCTTCCCTGAAAGAGACATTGTCTGGATGGGAGCAGATGTTGCTCTAAAACCTCCATGTACTTTTTAGCATTGATGGAGCTTCACAGATGTGGACGCTTTCCACGCTATAGACACTAATGTACCCCTATATTATCAGAGATGCAGGCTGGATGCTCCCTCTCCTCTTCAGTCTGCAGGACATGTCGTCCATGCTTTCCTGAAATAATTTCACATTTTCATCCATCTGACCACAGAACAGTTTTCACTTTGCTTCAGACCATTTTAAATGAGCTTTGGTCCAGAGAAGATGGGAGAATTTCTGGATCCTGTTCACATATGGTTTTTTCTTTGCATGATAAAGCTTTAACCTGCATTTGTGGATTTCAGGGTTAACTGTGTTCACAGACAGTGATTTCTGGACGTCTTCCTGAGTTCATGCAGTGTCTCCATTAAAGAATCATGATGATTTTTTATGCAGTGCTTCCTAAGGACCCCAAGATCACCATCAAGTTTTGACCTTCAGCATGTCCCATGCATACAGAGATTCCTCCTACTTCTCTGAATCTTTTGATGATGATGTATACTGTAGAGGTTGAATCTTCAAAGTCTTCATAATATTTGACAAACATCTTTTGAATTGTACAACTTTCAGACCCAGTTTGTCTCAGATATGTGAACCTCTGTGAAATTTAATAATTTGGCTTTACTTAAAAATATATATGCAAACTTGTTGCTTTAAAAAAAAGTTTTTGTTCATTTGAGTGATTGAGTACAATCTAAAATGGTTTTAGTTTGTCAAACTTTTACAAACTTGATTTACTTGATTTTGCTGTAAATTCATAGAAAAGACTTGACTGGATCAATTTTAGACAAATTAGAAGAGATGCTTCACAAAATGTTAGTTTTATTTTCAACAGTCATGATCAATTTAACTTCATGTTACTTAAAGATATTGATGGACTTGAAATAGTTTTTGCTTTGTAGCAGGACCTTGGTGTGGGCGGGCTTTCTACAGACCACAGACGTGATGGGGCCTGGATAACTAGTTTTAAACACAGGGATGAACAGTAGAGCAGCACATGTTGTCTGTACACTGAAACTATGGTGAAAGGTGGATTATTGCTGATATGAAGTCAATATGGAAACCAATACATGTTTTTCTCTGTTTAGCTGAGAACACACCAGGACCTTGGTAGAGATCATCAAGCGTGACATGGGAGGATGTTTTTTTTTTTTAACATTTTGTTTTTCTAAATAATAGGTCTTACATATTTCTGAAATTAATAAATCTTTTTGTGTCATTTGATTCACCTAAATAAATAAAACTATTACAATTACTAATCTTCCAAAGTGAAAGTGACAGGTTACAGTGAATAATCTCTAATTTCTTCTAAGGTGGATAGCATTGTGGGAAATCCTGCTCCCCATCGTCATCAATCCTTGTGTAATTTTTTATTTACTTATTCAACTTAAATAAGCAAATCTTTTCAGTATTTTTCATCTAAAGTTCATATAACTGATTTAAGATTAGTATTACTAAAAACTAGATTCAAATGAAGCTATATCTACTAGACAAAGTTAAAACCAATGTCACATTTTACATCGGAGAGACTCTGCCTCTCTGAACTGTTCCTGTTATATCCAGTCATGTTACTGACCTGTTGCCAATTAACCTGATTTGTTGTTAAATGCTCCAGTTTTTTTTTTTTTACTAATTAATGCCAATTACTTTTCCCACCTTTTGTTGCTGTTCTTTGTTGAGATGTATTCAAACTGTAAAGGAACTAATATTTTCCATGATATGCTATTGTTCTATTAGGAATAAAATATGGGTTGATGAGATTAGTAGATCATTGCATTCTGTTTTTATTTTCTGCAGCATTGCAGAGAGGTCTGACTGGTTTTACTGGTTTTCACCTCTCTGTGGTGCTTTCCTTGCCTTCATGGACTCAAAACATTGTTTATTCTGCCCTGAGTAAATTAGGCGACTCAGAAAGATGACAAACTATATTTCTATTCTTTTTAATTCTTCCTCCCTTTTACATCCCTGTCAGTACTCCTCCTCTTCCTCTCCTCATTCATGCTACAGCACCTGTCAGTTGCTTTATGTAAAAGCCTATAGGATGCAGGCCTTGTGACAGAAACGGAGGAAGATGCTTCCATCAAGCTGTCAGGGATGATGAAAGAACTTCAGAAACAAACAGCAATAAAGTAAAGAACAAACCAGAGTTTTAGCTGGGATGAAGCAAACAAACAGACTATCTGAAAGCACTGATATAAACAGAGATGCATGAAAAGAGGCACATTTACCATCAAGAACTCAACATCAGTTCAGGCATTATGCACTGACTCCAACAGGAAAATATGGATTTTAATAAAATCTACTGCAGATTCCCCAAACATCAAATATACAAACACGTTCTCTGAAAAATAAGAGTGTGTGTTTCATATGCGGTCGCCACATTTTCAAACAGAAGGAGCAGCTTGATGAAGTCCTGCAGCTGAAACACAGTGAGCTTCATATGGAGAGCAACAGCAGGTCTCCTGCTGCGAGTGCAAACACACAGCTGCTCAATTAAAGAACCTCACCAGCCTCACGTTTCGCTTGAAATCCACAGAAACTCTGTAGACCACAAACGTGGTGTTTGATCATCCACATCTGCTCTGCAGCAGGACAGCAATCCACATGATCTCAGAGATAAGATGTTGGGAACCAGACCCAGCTCTACACGTTGTAACCTATACAGTTAAGGTTTGGTATTTAAAACAAGATGACTGAAAAATCTATGCCTACGATACCAGTATGTATGTATGTATGTTCTAAAATCAATATTAAATGTTGACATTTTAGTATTTTGGGGTAAATATGTAGTTTATCACTAACTGGAATAAAGTTGTGTTAATTTTGTAATGCATTTAATGCACAAATATATTACTCACGTCATATTATTTGGCTTATCTCAGTGAGAGAAGCTGGTTTTGGGGATGTAGGTGCCTTGTCACAGGGCTGAACATAATCCAGCAAAAGCCACTTGATCCTTATTTCTGAAGTTAGTGACAGTTTTTAAGTCTTACCTTTAGAGGATGGCTGCAGAATGACCCATTAGATATTTAACACAACTAACCACTATGTTGTTGCATCTGATATTCTGGTCAAAACTCTTTGGTTTAGTTTAGTTTATTATGGATCCACATTAGTCCTCACCGAAGAAGTCCAGAGTTTTTAATGTCAGTCCTTGTCAGTTGGTGGTTGCATGCCACTACCAAGAAAACAAGAAGAAGAAAAAGTCGTGAGCAGAGTGGGACGGAGGAAGGCTGCTTTGAAAATGTTTTTTCCAAATAGATTATATTTTTGTACCGATACTGGATCGTTATCATCGATACTAGCCTAATGTTACTTGGTATCGGATTGGATAGAAAACCAGTGGTATCACACATCACTGTTAGAAAGACATCATGTCTGCATTAAAACCATCCTTGTAGTAACATATCAGTCTTATGCAGGACTGGCTGATGAATCCTGCCTCCTCCAGATCGCGTAAAAAAAAGAACGGTTTTTATTAGTTCTTTGAAACAAACTTTAGTCTAGACAGAAGGTTTAATAGTATATAAGAAATTTAAGAGAATGTGAGAGTGTGATGTGTTGGGCTCCATAGCACAATGACCTGCTGTCATCTCTCATTTATGTTTTTTAGCACACACACAGTAATGTCATGATGACGACATTTTTGGTCAAAATGTCCTGAATTTTGTTAATGAGAAGCTCTGCTGGTCTCAAAGCTTGTCCTGCCAACTCCAGCTCTCGACATCTAAAATCATTTCAAATGAATCTGCCGAAAAATAGATGGATGTTCTAATAAATGGACCCTGACCGCATCCTGCATCCCCAACAAGCTGGGTGATTTCCTAACATCACTAAAAATAAAAATCAATCACATCAACGACATTTTTCTGCCTGACCGGCTGCTGGAGGTGAAGATGATGATTTAATTGTTAGTGTCAGTCTCACCTCAAACAGCCTGACCTCTGTGAGTGCCACCAAATCAGTATGATGACATTAAAGAGTTTGGATCTCAGAAGGAGGAAGAGTGGGTGTGTTGAGCTTCATCAATTCTTTGATGAATGAGGCTGAAAGAGAACATAATTGAGGTGAGGAAAGAGGAAGAGGAGGGACAGAAAACGAGAGTAAATGGGAATGAAAGAAGGACAGAGAGAAAGGGAATCTGAGTGTGTTCACAAATGGCCTTTAACTCACAATAAGCTTCTCTTAGCCAAAGGTGAAGCAGTGTGCCAGCAGGAGCAGGAAACACGATAAGTTCCAGTTCTTCAGCTGGTTCTGTTCTGGAACAAAGAGTCAGGTCGTCATTCTACAAACCAGCAGCAAATTTATAGAAAAAATTAAACAATAATGACATTTTTATATTATGTTTTCATCTATCCATGAAGGAAAACGAAGATGCAGCTTTTGGTATTTATAATCACAGTTCTGTGCAAAAATCTTGATCCAGTCTCCCCCCACGAGAGCAGACATGTTTGGGCCTGATCTGGGCTACTTTTTGAACTCATGGCTCAGGTATGTCGATGGCAGGTGTCGTGTGGACCACATTTGGTCCAAATGTCAGTGCACAAGGTGAGAAAGAGCATCGAGGCTGCCATCAGTCCACGACTGTCTCCTACTGAAAACGTATTTACCTCAACTTGTTGAGCGGCTGCCTCGTGTACAGAGCCTGCTACTCAGTCTAAACATTCTTTCAGGGTAGGCTGATTACTGCTTCTGGTAATGAAAGCACCTCAGATCCATGCACACGCTGATCACACACTCCACACATCAGCACAGCAGCCTCAGCTGATTACATTATAATACTCGCTTCATATTTAGCAACACTTGATGCTGAGAGGTAAATGAGTCCTATGGAGGCTGAGACTGAGCTGATCGTCTCACACTGTGATAGAAAGAACCAGATGATGGGTTCAGCACCAGAAACTTCTTATGGCTTCTCATACTTGAATTGTCCACAGAAATCTTTGCAAGATATTATCAAAAATGAGTAATTAAAACAGCTGTTAAGCTCTTTTATCATGAATTACTTTATGGAGAAGCAGCCTAACAGCATCAGTGCTGTTTTCAGCTTCATCATCTTGCAGGTACTTTCTGTTTTGGCACCTTTGAACTTTCACTGGAGCACATCAGGTGGCCTGACAGGCTGTTTCAGAGCTGGTTGGGTTATCAGCACTAACACCCGAACACCTACCTCTCGTGCATCTAACATGTGGGAAGGATTTTAAAATGAGCTGCCTCCCAGGATCTGAGATGAACATCTGCAGCCAGTAAGACGAGATGCAGCTGATGCAGTCTGACTCAGAACTTGTTGAGGGATTATTGTTAATGTCGTCTCCTGAGACATAACAGAAACTGACCTCTAATACTTCAGTTTTTTTTATTTAAGGCAACATTTTCGATTAAACTAATAAAAAAAATGTTTGGTGTGCTCGTTCAAGAACTAAATGCAACACCAGGAGTCCTGAGAAAATGTTTTTATAGAATCTTTTTAAATTGGATTCTATTTTTTACTTAATCACTTTGTACTTTGATGTAAATTAAATTAAATTAAATTAAATTAAATTAAATTAAATTAAATTAAATCCGCTGCAGAGGTACCAAATATTAAGATTTCAGTGAAAGAACATGACCATGACAGGTCTGTTTTAAGCTCTGTCTTACACAAAGATAAGGAGACATATTTATGATATCAGTGATTGGGCATTGTTCATCATTGTTTCTAAAATAATCCCTGCTTGTAGTTTGGAGACAGACCAAAGTAAAACTAGCTGTTACTTCACAGTCAGAATCAGACATAAAGTCACATTTAACCTAAATGAAGGAAAACTGCAAAAAAAACATCCAAATAAATAATGCAAGGAAAGTTAACAAATAAAACTTTTTTCTACTGATGGACATTTAGCCCTGATCCAAACTGCCAGGCGGCTGCCTGCCACCTCCAAATAACTGGACACCAACAGAATATAAACTGAAAAGGTCACACAGAGTTACAGATACATCTCCAGGGCAAAACTGTCCCAAACTGAGAGACAAATGACAAGTCAATATGAATCCCATTTCTGGTCCAGCTTCAGTCATCAGATTGATCAATAAAGACCGTCCAGCACAGCAGGTGGGAGGACAGGCCGAGCTTTGATGCAACTTTCTCACCACAAGTTTCATTCAAAGTTTAACTACATGGAACACGTTGATGTTTTCAGCTGGAAGGAATTTAAGAATTTATCATGCAGTACATCCCAGTGACACCAGTTTAACTGCATATTTTCCATCAGCTATCAGGCAGGAACATTTGCTATCAGAACCTCTGATATACCATCCAAAACTCTTTGTATTGATTTCAACCCCAACACCGTTTAGCCCCTTGTTTACAGGGGAGGACCCTGCAAAAGATCCTTCCTGTAAAACGTCAAACTGCAACTTATTTTCCTTGTTTCTTTACTGAAGTCCAAGATGCAAAGCTTAACTTCTATCAGAACAGTGGGCACAGTACCAGTCAGATGATTGTTGGTTTCCGTTCAGGGACTGGTCAGTTATAAACTAGTATGCACAAACTACATGGCAGTCACAATTTGCGGTGTTTACAGACTATCTGAAAATCTTAAGCTGATCTAGAGAGCTTTCCAGGTAAAACAATCCAGTTTCTAAAGATCCAAGAGAAGTTTAACTGAAGATGTACCGCCTTCATCCGTGTGGAAATCTCAGAGACCAGCTGAAACTGTGATGTTGGACTGACAGGTAAAGCTGGGTGCCAACTGCACAGAAGCGATATGAAAAGCATAGATCCAGGATGATCAGACCCAGATGTGAAAGTTCAAACAGAAGTGGTCCCAGTTTTGAGCCTCTGAAGTGGTGATTGGTCTTCATACCACTTTAAAAGAATAATCAGTGAGTAGAGTTCAAACAACGAATGCAATTTGTGAGAAATGACAGGGCACACACATCCATTTTCTGTAAAGAGATCCATCTTCACACACAAAACTGATCCTGAGGCCACAAAACCAAACAGCTCTCATACCTCGACTGCATTTCATACTCTTTTCCTGATTCTGGTAGAAACACAGCAGTAACTTTTCATGAAGTTGTGTACTCGGCTGCAGCAGCAGCTCTACTAACCAGTGCACAAAAAGGAAATTAAACAGTGGATTTTTTATCCTCCGTTTCCATCTTGGAGGCAGTGCGGTGATAAATACATCCAAGAAAACAGTGGACTGCAGAAACTTTTCCAGGTGATGTGCTTCTGGCTGAAAGTGGGTTGGATATAAGGAATAGTCTGGGCTTTATGTGAGCCGAAGTAAAGACGGTTGCATTTACAAAGTGTCAGCTAGATGAACGGACACTTTTTTATTAGATTTAATGGTGAAGTGTGTCTAAACGTTTTACTTGTTCTGTACAGATAAAAACATCGGTTTCCCCGACCGGATTGGGATGTTTGTTGTTCTCACGTTGACAAGAGTCCCAGAGATGTTCTCTTAGTCAAAACATTGAGGACTGTTTATTCTTTTCAGACATTTCAGAGGGGAGCTGACATCAGATCCAGTAGGTTTTACTGGTATTTTTAATAAGTTTTTGTAATAAATAAATCTACTTTCACATATTTTTGCTTGCATTCACATTTTAGTGCCTCTTTTGCTTAAAAACATATTTATTCAATGAGTTATTTACTCCTGTATATTTAGATATTATCTGTATTTTCCTTTAATAATGCCCAGAATATATTAATTTATCAGAAATTAATCCACACAGATGAACAAATAATATGTTTGATTTCAATATCAGAATATCAGAATTAATGTTTAATTATGATTTTTATTTTCAGTATGATGGTGTAGTTGCAGATGACAGACTAGACTAGACCTGCAGGACTGGCTGCATGAACATTTAATGACCGGTAGTTTCTAAATTCATGACAGGTGTAGGAACTTCCACCAAACACAAGGTAAGCATGGCTGAAACTGCAACTGGTGGAAATACATCTAAATCTTTTTTTCACTTTTTTTCAACAGCTTGTAAGAATCTAAATTATTCATTTGTGTTTTTGCATCATGACAACTTTTCACTTCTCCTATGAGCTTATTGCAGTAATGATGTTTCTTTCTGGCTTGTTTTTATGTTTGTTAACATAGTTCACTAGTGAGAAAACTGAAAGTGTAGATGTAAACAGTAGCTGAGTTCCTCCAAAATGGCCGACAAAACCCTGGTGACATCACATGTGCACTCTCTATTCCCAGGGTTTCACCCCAGGAATCAGAATCTGAGCTGAAGAAACGTGTATGAGTGTGCACAACACAACAAACCTTTGTTCCTGCATTCTCTGGTATTTGTGCTGACAGAAGAGTGTGTATGTGTGTATGAACATGTGTGTCTTTGTGTGCAGTTTGCAGTGTGTGGCGTCAGCAAACTGTGGGACAGAGATTCATGATTTTGCAGAACTGTCCCAGCTCCTGCTGCAGCATGAGCGTGGATGTGTGTGTATCTGTAACTTTATGCACTATCGTCATGGCAACATGCTAATTCAATGATGTAAAGCTGAAGTGACTGTGTAATTGATGCATCAATGAGCGGCTATAGAGCACCTCAAGTTGTAACTCAGTATCAGCACAGAGGCTTCTTCACAATCCTGACTGTTTGTGTGTGTGTGTGTGAGGAAATGAGAAAGCAGCACAACGAGGACAGAAGAGAAGAAGAACTGATTTTTTTTTTTTTTCTTTTAATAATTACTATTATCATCAAGAATGGAAGTCTTTTTGGCAGTGATGCAGCCTAAAGACCAGAGATGGTTGAAAGGCCAGTTCAAAAGCAGAACTTTAATTAAATCTCTGTTACTGTAAAAGCTGCAGTGGCTGTTTTCCTGCCTGCTGATCGCAGGGGGAAACATCAGGATAAGGAATTTAAACACCTGAGCCATTTTACAGAATTTGGAGTATGTCCTGCTTTGGGGACTCCACCTCTGTCGGCTTTGGTCCAGAGAGGCACAGACTACAAATGCTGGCAAAAGGGCTAAAATCAGTTTAATAGCTCTTACAGGAAACATCTGGTGAGAGTCCAGATTCATAATGGATAGTTCGGGAGATTCGGTTTGATTGAGCGGGAAGATCCAAAAAATCTTCCTTTGTTTGTTTTGTTTTCACATTGCACTTTTCTTCTTCGCTTCTTTGGTGTCAGAGGGCACATTCACACTACTCCAAAGGAACCATACTATCTGTGGAAGCAGACCAGGGTTCACTTTAAGCGGATTAAACAGTGCCTGTGTGAATTTGCCACAAAGCCCTTTTAAACCAGCAGGACAGGAGCCAGAAGTGACTCATTAATCCTGAGTTATCTGTTAGAGGACAAAGGAAACCACCCAGTATAAATGCTATTTCTTCCATTTTTACCTTCTCTTCATTGGCTCCCTGGTAAAATACAGAATAGAATTTAAAATTCTTCTTCTCATATATAAAGCTATTAGTGATCAAGCCACATTCGATCTTGAAGATCTCAGAGTTCCAGATTTTCCAAACAGAGCACTTTCAGACTGTTGCTTTACTTGTTCAGAGTTTCTGAATAGAAGGCAGGAACTTCACCTGTGGCTCATAAAGTCCATGTTAGTGTTCTTGAGATGATGTTTCTCTCTATGTTTTTTTTTTTTTTGTCCTTTCCGGTCTTCATAAATTGCAAGGTACACGCCCTCTTTCATCATCAACACGATGATGTGACTGTCTCCTGTCCCGTAAAGGTGAGGATGAGGACATCAAGGTGAAAATGGACTCTGGAAGGTCTGCTTCACCTTCAGGATACACCAAGAAGGTGAAGAACTGGTCAGAGCATCAATCCATCAGGAACATCAACAGCCACCAGTGCAATGAAAAGACACTAAAACATCGGCAACGGATTTCATGTCCATCACTCACACGCACACACACACACACACGAACGCACACACAGAGGATATAATTACCTGCTGGTCCTCGGTTTGCCTTTCCCCCGTCTTTGAGCCACTGCAGCCCACCAGATCGAATGGAAATTGGGTATGTTGACACACTCAGCTCAACATTCACATAAACATTCATGGACACCCACCCACACACACACACACACCCACACACACACACACACATGCAAACAATCAAAGCCTCCTCACTTTGTTGCGTGCAGTGCTTCCTGGGAGATCTTCCCACTTTGGTCCATCAGTTAATTCGTTAACGAGCTGCTTTAATTAAATCATCCTGTTTCCTCCTTTGTATACATCTATCAGTGTGTTAATGGCATCCACCTAATTAGACCCAGCCGCCCCTAACACTGCCCCCCAGATGATCAATTAGGATGAGATTTAATTGGACAAATGAGCACCGGGTTTAATTGAGAAAATTAGTATCTGAATGTAAATGCTGCAGGCGGCGGACCGGGTGGTGTGACATTTCTACTTCTGTGGATGAAGTCTGTGTTTCTTTTCTCTTTATGTATGTATTTATTTATTTATTTATTTATTTTTATTTATTTATGTGTGTAGATGGAGGGGGGAGGAAGAGGCAAGTGGTTGTTGCTAGGCATCCAGTGTCCTCCTCTCCTTCACCGTCTCATTTAGGCTATAATTTCCTGAGCTAATAGACTCTATAGGAGCAAACATCGCAGACGGCTGAAGGACACACCATCAACACGAGCTAAGGACGGCAGAGACACAAGACGTGTCATTTTAATAACACCAGCTAATAATCTGGGACGTTTTTCTTATAGAGGTGAAACTATTCTTCCACCACACAGGTTGCAACAAACCCAACAATTAATAGGTTTCTGTTAGAGAACAGTTTGTAATCAAAGTACTGGAAAAATCTACAGGAAATGTAGGTTTCCTGCTGTTAAGTGGGTTTTTCCTCTACACTGTCTCTCTGCACAGCTCAGGATGGTGGATATATAGATATTTATTTACTTACTTATTTGTTTGTTTGTTTGTTTATTTTAGTATCCTGCTATATTGTATGTTGTTTCAGTCCGATGCGGGTGAACCAGTGCCTGTCCTGAAATGAAATAAAGTAATTATTCTAATATATAACACTGTCCTTTATACAGAGTTATATGGCATCCATGTGCACATTATGACGTAAGGTGCATAAATAAATAAATAAATAAATACAGTACAAAAAGGCTGAACGACAAGGACATTAAAAATGTTGTTAGCTGCTTTTCCATCAACTCTCCTATTTTCCCAAAGTAATGTTCAATTTAGTGACAAAGGGGACAAATGACTTCCTGAGTCTGTCTGTGGAGCATCTCTGTGACAACACTCCACTTATAAGACTACTGTGCCTCCACCTCCTCTCTCTTAATGTTAAATAACTGCAGAGGTGGAGGCGTTTGAAGTCCAGCAAAGCGACTCTTATTTACAGCTGCAAACATCAGAAAGTCTTTTTATATTAAAAGTCTGTGTGGTTATAGAAGGTGGAGAGGTCACAGAGCTGAGAGAGACGCAGGCACGACAGTTACTGAAACACAAAACATACTCAGAGATGATATTTTATATTCTGCCTTCACACTCTTGTGATGAGATGTTATTTAAATGATGCTTAGAAAAAAGGGGCCAGGTGATGACTGAGAGGCAGAAAAATATAAAATATGCTCCACAGTCATCTTTAAACACTTTTCATCATGTAAAACTTGTTATAATTGTGTGTTGTGCAAACTGAAAGCTTAGCCTGTAAAGAAGAAAATAAAGAAAAACCTTCTAAGTCAGCTCTGCTTCAATTTAAATTCCAAAGCAACATTTCTTTGGACACAAAGTTAGGACGCGTCCCCTTGTGCAGAACAAGTCATCTGTATTTTTTGTTTCTCTTTACATCTGAGTTCATTTTAGATTTGACCCACTGAAATGTTTTTCATCAAGTACACAAATAAAAAGAAAATGTAATTTATTCAATAATACACACATCTACTGCAATGAGACTGTAATTTTGATGTTTTCTGTTATGATAAATGGTTCTATAGATGCCACTGGAATAACTGCACACCTCTCTGTAGTCAGTAGCTACACTGGGTGGACTGGGACCAGTTCAGTTTGTTTTAAACAACACAGGCTCATACACCTCAGCATCTATGTATCTGTACATTTATAATTATTCAGCTTAACCATCAGTCAAAATAAATTATTATTAATGTTATTCCTTATCTTATCTATTAAACATTTTTCTGTCATTTACTTTAAAAGCTGACAGTGGCTGTTTTATTCCCAGTACTGAATATTTTAATGACACCTGGTCTAAGTAATGATCTACTAGGTAATCTTACCTGACTTAATCTGTGGAATTAAGCTGATCTCAGGGACGTATTGCTTCAAGCTGAATGCGTGCAGCTGCTTATTATAACATTTCCTACTTATTTCATTACCATATTTATTACTGCACATAAACAAAACAAGGAACCTTAGTTTTAAGATTGCATGAGAGCATCTATTGTTTAAACATCAGCACAAAAGCTTACAGCAGACAGATGTAAATTACTTCCCCAAAAACCAGTGACAAAGCAATACATTTTCTCCCCCTGATAGTACCTGATAGTAACTGCCTGCAGCTCTGAATGACTCAGAGTTAACGTCTGTCTGCTCCTCCTCCTCTCCTTTTTAGTTTGCTTCATTCTAACTTCATTACTACTACTTCTGTGTTATAATTGATTATCAGACATTTAAGGAGGTTTGTGGTGGTTAGCAGCGCAGCCACACAGCAAGAAGGTCACTGGTCCAAGCCTCGGGGAGGCTCGAACAGTGTGAAGTTCTGCATGTTCTCCTCATGTATGCGTGGGTACTCTCCGGGTACTCCGGCCTCCTCCCGCCGTCCAAACACATGCATGTTAGGTTAATTGGTCCCTCTAAATTCTCCCTAGGAATGAGGGCGAGTGCGAAAGGTTGTTTATCTCTCTGTGATGGCCCTGTGATGGACTGGCAAACTGTCCAGGTTTTACCCTGCGTCTCGCCTGCTAAATGCTGGGACAAGCTCCAGCTTCCCCGCAAACCTTAATTGGACGAAGCGGTAAAGAAAACTTTAAAAAAGGAACTAAAAGCCCTGGAAACAAATCAAATTCATCCTGAATTCAGTTGGTTGGATAGTTTCAGCCTCTCAAAGCTGCAATAATTGTGTTATACAGTAAGTTCATACTGAACCAGAAAAAAAACACATTCCTGGACATTAATGATCAGAGAGAAAGAAAGAGATTACTTTATTCAGTTGAACTTGTTTTCCTCTCGGAGCAGGAAGAAAAGCCTTCCTCCCTCTGAGAGATGGATTTAATGAGCACAAACACTTCTTTAAGAGACAAATAAATAATAACAGGAACAAACACATGTTCAACCCTGGAAAAGGATCTAAATGATGCAGCTGAGAATAAAGCAACTTTTTTCTATAATTACTTGTCAAAATCTGGCATTAAAGTACTGGTTAACATTTCTTTGTATATTTCTAAGACAACAGTAAACAGCTACAGAGTTTTTTTTAAACATAAATATAAATACAATACATGACTCAGAAAGAGAATTTGCATGATATGAAAACTGGAGATGCCGAAAAACTGGCGAGGAAGGCTGGCTCAGTGGTTGGTCTACATCTGGGCAGTCAGTGACAGAGAGGATGATGAAGAATAAGATCCAGTACATCCTAGCCCGAAGATCCACAAACTACCCCTTAGTGCTTACAACAAATACCACCAAAGCACAAAAGATTACAAAGTCTGAACAGACCCACAAACACACTTTACAGGTTGACAACTAAATCAGTGTGACAAAAGTAACAAATCACACCCAGCTTCCCTGATTGTTGTCAGACTGCTCCTTTAGTAGGGCTGACAAGCTGGGACCAGTGTGGGCAGGATAAAGAAGTGGCCAATCCTTGTACATCGATGTAACAGCCAGCAAACCAGAGGAAAGGAGGAGTACAGCCAGTCACAGGATAGAACCCAAACAGCCATCCAATAGTCTAGATGGGACCATGCTGACGAATGTAAAAAGGGCATAAAAACGTTATGACCTCCAACTTCTCATCAGGGGATTTAATTTGTGCTGATTTGCTGTCAAAAAGACAAACTGTGAGATTTAGAGGGCTGCTGGGATCAGTGGCTTTTTATTGGCATGTGCAGATGAGTGTCATCAGCATAAAAATGGTAGTTTACATTATGATCCTGAATAAGCTGCTGAGATGTAGCATCCAGAGAACAGAGGGGGATACTTTTTTGAAAATTGCGATATCGCTATGCTAATACAAAACACTAGAACAAAAATGATGTTAAAAACTGAGCTGTGGTGCATTCTTTCCGTGTTTTTCATGTCACATGATTATGGTAGCCTATCAGATGTCACGATGATGCTGCTACTTAAGTGATGATTATCTGTTTTAGCATTTTATTGATTTAATGCAGGTTCTTGAACACTGTATTTTATCATACTATATTACTTTTGTTTTTTATATTTTAGTAGATTTAGTTTAACAAATGTAAACAATCTTTTGTAAATTTGTATATTTCAACATTTTTAAAATATTTCTTTTCATCTTATTATTGTTCCTGGCTGACAGCGGTTGACCTGGACATGGTGTCCAGCTGTTGCTGTTCATCGACCTCCTCACCACCTAACGCCCATCCCTAAGCTGAGCCACCAAGGAGGTGAAGTTATTCAGATGAATAGAAAAAGTTCTGTCAGAGAAATATAAGCGCAATAAGGTGAGGGCAGAAATCTTAAATTCAACCCAGGACTCCAAATGATGGAAGAAGATGTATCAAAGAGATGAGGAAGAAAATCAGGATGTCATGACAAATTTCATGCTTCATTGCACCTTGATGTTCAGCTCATTTTCAGTTCTTTTTCTTAAAAGTCATTTTATTTGTTCAATATGACCATTTGGCTCATATAAAAAATATGAGCCAAATACCTGTCCTATATAATACCTATATATATACATATATATATATATATATACATTGTGCAGACATTTCAATCTTCCTGTCTTTGACAGTAATGTAGGTGGATCAGCTGAAACACACACACACACACACACACACACACACCTCTATATCGCTTTATCCCACACACTCAGACAGTTGCTCACACAAATATGTAAATACACACTCAGCCACCAGCTCATCCTCCCACCAGCTTCATGTAAACACATTTAGCATACAAATCTCACCATGCAGACACGACACCCGCCCGTCTCTCCTGCTTTGCCACAATTTGTTTTCCTTGTTTCACTTCTTTTGGGAGCCAATTATTTCATAAACTCAAACAAAATACCCAGATGCAGTAAGTGTGTGTTTGTGCGCTGGACTTAACATGAAAGCAGCTACGTTTGATCGATCTAAACACTAACACGCCATCTGAGGGCAGATCTGCAGAGCATCTCAGGATATAATACAACCATCATGCTCTCTGCTGCAGCATTTATACTTCTGAGGACACTTACATCACATTTCCTAAGAAAGCTTGATGGAAACCTTTTGTCTCATTTTCACAACCACTTCAAAATTAAAGAGAGCACACGGTGATCCAGATGTTAGCTGCTGCAGTCAACAAATTCAACTCACCACTGATGTAGGCTCATTGGTGACTTGCGTGTGATTGAGGTCCTTTAAAAAGATTTAGTTCTTTGTGGTGACACCAGGAGTCCTGACTGTGCAGAGGCTTCCGTCTTCATCATCACATTAAAGTCTACCTGCTGAATCTGAAGATGTAAATGGCATGTGACCTCTGAACAGCCTACCAGAACCAAATGAATGTAGTGAGTTGCAGTTTAACGTGTCCCAATACCCCAGTTGGTGGAAGGACAGCAACAGCTGGACACCATGTCCAGGTCAACTGCTGTCAGCCTGGAGCACAAATCTAAGGCTGCAGTTCACACAGGTTCACCAAAACCTTGACACAATGAGCCAGAACCTGATGAGGTTCTGTCCTAATCAAACACATGAAACCGGGCCTGAACCTTCTGGCAACACTCCAGGCTGCTGCTGTGGGGAGGGGTTGTTACATGCTTCAGTTTTGCAGTCTTGTTGAATCATATTTGTAACAATCTTCCCATGTTTGCATTCAATGTGCCCAAAGGGACACCAAGAACTGAAAATAAAGAAAGGTCTGAACCACCAACAAGCTCCTAATAAAATCATTGCAGAGGCTATAAAGTGATAAGTAAGGTGTTGTATTCCACCTTTCACCACTTTTGTGGAGAAATTTTGAGACCTTTAAATTTTTTTCATTTACATTTTTTATTTCTCTTTTCATCATTGAGATTTTTTTTTGTTTCTGGCTTTATTAAGACCTAAGATGAACACTGAATATAAAGGTTCATTTTAGTTCACAGACTGCCTCAATAGAAGAGACAAACAAACAGCTGCAGGTCTGGTTCTGAGTAACAGCAGATGATCCAAACAGCACAATTAAGTTCAGTAAAGAAGGAAACTGTTCACCTATCCGTGGTTATTTTGACAAAAGCAGATTTTTCAGTTTGCTTTTTTGTTATGTGAAAACCCATTTTCAAGGGCTAAACAATATTTTTAGGAAAACATCTTTCAGGTGAAGTTTTTTTAGATAATCAGGCTGTGCTGTATATGTGTGGACAGAACAACTGACTTTTTAGTCCACAGCCTCAGACTGTAGCTGTGTTTCCATTACCGCAAGAATTGCAAAAAACCTAAAAATTTCAATACAAAACCGGTAATGGAAACACCTGGAGACACCTAAATAAAAAAGAAAACTCTGTAATTTTGCTTTTTACGCTCTCATGAGGTACTTTTCAGACATGTTAAAACTGAAGTATATTGCAAAAGTGTAATGGAAACACATTTTTGCATTTACACATCCACAGACGTGACATAGGGGTTCAAGTAAAAATGGCTGGGTATGAGTAGACGCAGGAGGAGACAGAGATCTTTTTACAAATAATTAAAGAAAAATATATATAACTACCATCCTTGATAGCAAACAACAGCAAAATGCAGTTTTACAAATAATTAGAAATCTCCTTCCTTCTCAAAGTGGATTTTTGCGGGACAATATTTTACAAGAATAACAGCTAATGGAAACACCTGCAAATCAAAGTTTTATCAAAATTTTAGAAATATCGCTTTCATTTGGTGAAGAACTGTAATGAAGTCGGAGCTTATGTGGTTTGATTCATGCCAAAGGTGGATGTAGCAGAGATTGTGCTGGTGCTAACCATGTTACCAGAACTGTTAAATATACAGGTACATAAATATAAAAGTTTAACAAGTACTGAACCATATGTAGGTTCTCGAGTAAATTCTGCTACAGTTTGCAACAGCTTTGTCTTATTCAGGGAAATAAACTACAATTAGCAAATATCATGGCAGCATGATGCTGTTGTACAAAATGACCTGTCCTGTTATATTTTCACGTAAAAAAAGCCTACAGTCTATTTTACAACAAGACAATTGGTAGTCAGGTTTCTGTTCACCAGTGAAGCAAATCTGAAGCAATCTTTTTAAAAGCACTAAAACAAAAACACGATTCAAACACATTTCCATGAACTGGTCAGAGTTAATGAAGTCAGCTGTTCAAAAAACTTTTGAAACTTTTTAGGGGTTCAAGATTAAATAGTTTAGATCGATTAATGAATGGAAAGGAGTGGTTCTGCAGGTGGTGACCACAGACCACTTCTCAGTTCTTATGCTTGCTGGCTGATGTTTTGGTCACTTTTGAATGCTGGTGGTGTTTTCACTCTAGTGGTAGCATGAGATGGAGTCTACAACCCACACAAGTGGCTCAGGTAGTGCAGCTCATCCAGGATGGCACATCAATGCGAGCTGTGGCAAGAAGGTTTGCTGTATCTGTCAGCATAGTGTCCAGAGCATGGAGGTGATACCAGGAGACAGGCCAGTACATCAGGAGACGTGGAAGAGGCCGTAGGAGGGCAACAACCCAGCAGCAGGACCGCTACCGCCACCTTTGTGCAAGGAGGAACAGGAGGAGCACTGCCAGAGCCCTGCAACATGACCTCCAGCAGGCCACAAATGTGCATATGTCTGCTAAAATGGTCAGAAACAGACTCCATGAGGGTGGTGTAAGGGCCCGACGTCCACAGGTGGGGGTTGTGCTTACAGCCCAACACCATGCAGGACATTTGGCATTTGCCAGAGAACACCAAGATTGGCAAATTCAACACTGGCGCCATGTGCTCTTCACAGATGAAAGCAGGTTCACACTGAGCACATGTGACAGACATGACAGAGTCTGGAGACGCCGTGGAAAACGTTCTGCTGCCTGCAACATCCTCCAGCATGACCGGTTTGGCAGTGGGTCAGTAATGGTGTGGGCTGGCATTTCTTTGGGTGGCCGCACAGCCCTCCATGTGTTCGCCAGAGGTAGCCTGACTGGCATTAGGTACCGAGATGAGATCCTCAGACCCCTTGTGAGACCATATGCTGGTGCGGTTGGCCCGGGGTTCCTCCTAATGGAAAACAATGCTAGACCTCATGTGGCTGTAATGTGTCAGCACTTCCTACAACACGAAGGCTTTGATGCTATGGACCGGCCCGCCCGTTCTCCAGACCTGAATCCAATTGAGCACATCCGGAACATCATGTCTCGCTCCATCCACCAACACCATGTTGCACCACAGACTGCCCAGGAGCGGGCAGATGCTTTAGTCCAGGTCTGGGAGGAGTTCCCTTAAGAGACCCTCCGCCACCTCATCAAGACATGCCCAGGCATTGTAGGGAGGTCATACAGGCACATGGAGGCCACACACACCACTGAGCCTTATTTTGACTTGTTTTAAGGACATTACATCAAAGTTGGATCAGCCTGTAGTGTGTTTTTCCACTTTAATTTTGAGTGTGACTCCAAATCCAGACCTCCACGGGTTAATAAATTTAATTTCCATTGATAATTTGTATGTGATTTTGTTGTTAGCACATTCAAATACGTAAAGAACAAAGTGTTTAATAAAAATATTACATTCATTCAGATCTAGGATGTGTTATTTTTGTGTTCCCCACATATATAGTGTTTTTTTTAATAATTTTTATAATTTTAATAACATCTTCTAAACTTTGAGCATTTTTGGGATTTTCTATCATATCTGGGAAGATGCTGGTCAGTTATGTGACTATTATTTATCAGTTCAGCCCAGAAACAGCAGGGGACTGACACCATTTCTGTCTTAGTCATGTCAGATTGAGAGCTGCTTCTCTTCCTCCTGATGAGCATCAAGTCAGACAAAAATGTTCTGCATCGGTGGAATTTTTTCTAACTAATTTTATTGTTTTCTACCATTGCTGTACTTTTTTGTTTTATCTCATATTTTCTGAATTAAAACACAAATGCCAGATAAAGACCTGGTGAATGTTTTCTGTCATCAACCAACAGCTGTACTCAGTCCACTGACACACATGGAGGGGGTGCAGTCTGGGTTTTAGGGGGATTTGTGGGGGATACAGAAGGCATCTTAGGACAAATGGTAACCCCGCCCACCACACACACACACCAGCGCCTCTCCTGAGTGTGCCAGCTAAGGACAAACCCCCTCCCACCCAGTAAACACTACACACTGAACACACACACACACACACACACACCTACACTTGTGTGTCTTCATCACTGCAGCATCTGTGTCCTCATTTAAACTCAATCTTTTGTGCTGCATTTCACACACACACACATATGCATGCACAGGTTACCGGGGAGAAGATGTTTCACACACAGCAGCTAACCTTTATCAACCTGTGGTTATGAGTCAGATAACGACACTGATAATGATTGAAGATGAGGAAGATGAAGAAGAGAAGGTTACGGAGTGAAGGAGGAGAAATAGGAAACTGTCCAAAGATCCTATGACATACCACACACACATCTAATGGACTTGGTATGAATCAGGGATGCAACATTCTTTTGGTTTGAGTTTCAGATTGCACAGTTAAACAAGCCAAGCCTTTTGAATAAAGTATCCCCGTCTTCACCAGAGGTGGCGCTGCATCAAGACTTACTAAAGGAGAGGAAAAGACAACCAATGAAGAAGAATACTGGCTTGTCTATTGGTAAACGTAGGAAAACCTCTGTTTTCGCCACAGAGGAAAGAATGGAGCTGCATCATATCCTAGAGGTCTTGGGTTAATCATATTATCATCAGAAATTTTACTGCGTTCCTCTACATGGTCATCATATGCCTTGCATTATACCCGACATCCCCTTTGCGTTGTAGTCTACCTCCTCCATTTGGTTCATTTGATGCAGATCGAGATCTACGTTTGTAGTAGACCATCGTCCACTTTCTTGATCTGCTTTGATGAAGTAAAGATGAATGTTAGATCGTTCAGATAAATGTTTGTGAATACCTGTTCAGCCTGCAGACTGAATTTAATATATTTATCTTAGCATGCTCAAATGAAAAGAGTGAGCGTCCTCCTCTTTCTCAAAGTTTAGTTAGCTACCAGGTGGTAGCTACGTATTTGGAAGACCTCACAGAGGCTGACATACTAAATAAGTAATGCTAAAAATCTGATCCATCCATATAATGTCAAATAGAAACCTGGATGATGTTTATAACAAACATAATTTTAGGAAAATTGATGAAAATTGGCACATTATTCAACAGCTGTTAAATTTTGTCTTTCTTCCTTGTAAAAGCAGTACTTTGTTACATCTTAAAAGTATGTTTTAAGGTTAGAAAAGGGTTTGGGGTTAGGTGTCCGTTCATTTGCTTTGTTATGTCTTTGTTTTATGGGCCATATGGTGGTCAGCTCAAACTCCTGAGAGGAAGAGCTCAGCTTGTTCTTTCTGTGTATATTTTGCATGTTCTCCCCTCTTCCATGTCAGGGTTCTCCAGCTTCCTCTTATACTCCAAAAACATGAAGTTAGATTAAGTGGTGGTTTTACATTGGCTGACTTGAATAGTTTGTCTCTAATGGTGGTATGGAGGCCTGTCCAGGACATACCCCACTTCTCGCCCAATGGCAGCTTCAACTGGCTGTCATCAGATAGATTTTGGTTGTTTTATTTATTTATTTTATTTTTTGTGTTATCAGTATTTGACAGTTTGAACAAACATTCTATAAGGTTTTATGGATTTTAGGGATCTATCCTATGGGTTTTAAGGCTGCCAGCTGCAGAAACCAAGTTTATGTTGTTTTCTTCTGCTGCATGAACATGAGCTGACTGCTTGATAGAAGCAAACAGCTGTTAAACCTCTGCAGAAGGTGGTTTTCCACAACATCCTTTAACCCTTTTGTGCATGAATGATAAAAATATATATAGTTTATTTTTAAGGGCATGTAATTTGAAGTTGATGTTTTTTATTGGTTACTGGGTGGCAGTGTGTAGGATGCCTGGGATGTCTGTTCCTCAGCCATACATTTATGAAAAAACAGCTTTTAGCAGGGGAACGCTTCGTGAAGGGTTAAAACAGATTCAAGCTGCTGGACTTCATGTCTGACCTGAATCCAAATTTTCATTTGTCTTCTCTGCTGTTCGACACACTGATCTGAACGAGTATGTGTGTGTGTTTCATGCAGCTCAGACAGACAGTGACTCGTGAGTTCATATGAGGTGAAGGGCTTTACACCTTGTGTGTTAATCCATCAGTAGTAAGATAGGAAGACGTGGTTGCAGGCTTTTAGCTTGCTCCACACCCACAGCTAAATTTCATCATGTTTTCTAACATTGAAAGGCTGCTGTCTCATATATAATGAATGAGACAGTAAATTTATGACTGAATGGAGATTTGACAGAGCTTCTTTACATCTTAGCCAACAAAAGCTATTTGGAAAGTTCTTAAAAGGTTAAGAAGCTATGTTTGAATAACTATGTGGGTTGCTGGTTCCAGTGGTTTAGCAGATGCTAGCTCCTCCTACAGGCAACTGGTGGTATCTCAGAACTAAACAAGCGTTTGTTTGTCCTCTTTAAAAATCCGTCATCTGGGCATTTCTACATCGCAGCAAATGTTACTGTAAACTGTTGAAATGTTAGCATTAGGGCTCATTTATGCTTACTTTACATATCGTCACCTTCCTAAAATAATGGCCAAAGTCATTTTTTTTACAAAAATTATTTCTTTGCCTAAACCATCTTATTGTGATGCTGGCCACCTCTAATAATGTCACCAACATCCTCAGATGAAGAGTTCATATTATGATCTGTTCATGTGTGGATGTTGATGACAAATTGCAGCACTCCTCCATGCTACCCAAAAATACATGCAGCATTGACTTCACTTTTGTGTTTCTTAAGGCTGGTACACACATAAGGATTTTCTAAATCTGAAGAGATTTTTTACCTGTTAGAGACCCCACACATGAAGATAAAAAAATCAGGCATCTAACAGTTTTGATCAAAGTGTGTGTGGTTTACTCTGATAATAAAAGCACAGAACAACACACACACAACACACACAGTCCCGCAACCGATCTAGAATCGAGTCATCTGGGCCAGTAATCTCGCATGATCAAACATGATCTAACAAAAACGAAGAAGAAGAAACATAGCAACAACCAGAAAACAAAACACCCAGCATGGAAGAGGACATATATGATGAAGTAATGATGGTGGTCTTGCAACTATAGTTAACAGAAAAATCCAGAACTAAAAAAGAAAAGACAAAAGAAAACATACTGGAGACAGCTTGAACACAGTCTTTATAACCTTCCTTGCTCACCAGTCAGCTCGCTCTCTGGATTGACTACGTTCCATTCCACGTCACAATCCACAGTCTAAACTCAGGATTTGTATGGATCCCAAATATGGGAAATGCGTTGTCTTAAAGCATGATAGACTTCCTAAATCTGCCATCCTGGCAATTGAACTAGATATTTTCTTTAGTCTCGCCCATTTATGCTCGACACAGAAGATGGATACGCAGATGGACGGTTTTTAGGGAGCTTGGCTATCTATTGCTCGAGGCAGAAGACAGAGCAAGACCACCAGAAGTTGCAGAGGCAGTGCTGAGCAGAATTGCTGACATGCAACCAGAAAAAGAAACAAACAAGAGAAGAGGATCAGGAAGAGAACAAAACAACAGAAGGAGAATGAAGACGAGCACAACTGTAGAAAGCTTTTGAAGAAATGCGAGTTTTTTGGGCATTTTGGGTGGTTGGAAATAACTTTATAGCAAAGCATTACGCCTGAAACTGACTTCAGCTTGCAGGAGTGAACTCTGAACTTGGCAATGCAAAAGACGCAAGGAATTATGATGATGGCAACGTATGACAACGCTTGAAAAACAGACGTCGCTACTTAGACAGATAAGGGAGCATAAATGGGCCTTAATTAAACATCCGTCTTCATCTCGTCTCTTCTCTGAGCTCTCTCCAGCCATTAGATGTCATTTTTCTGTTGACTTTTGTCTTATCTCTTGCTCCATCACTTTCTTTCTTTCTTTTCCTCTCTTCCTCCCGTGTCTTCTTGTTGTTTTTTTTTTTTGCTGAATCAGCCATGATGCACATTCAAAACAGTCAGTGTGTTGATATCTAGTTGCTAGCGTGTGATGCAGTGTCTTAAAGCAAAATGCAGCAGTGACGTGATGCTCTGGGCTGGGAAAAAAAGTAATGAAGTGAGGTTTCTTAGCCCTGGGATGCTGCAGGGAAATAACAGCTTCAGGAATGTACATAATGAATGTGAGCATGACATCAAAATGAGTTAGAAGCACAAAGTTTTAAGGTTAAAAAAAAACTTTTATAGTATTATTTTAATGCAGTTTTAATCAAGTTTCTTTTACCTTCATTTGACTTATGAACTTGAGAAAGAGGATTAAGAGGAAGACTGGTAGAATAATTTAAATTTAGGCATTTATTAAAACACAAATAATAAAGTTCAGTTTTTAATATTGCTCATTGGGCAGGAAGTGAATACAAATAAGAAAACTCACTGTTTCTATGATTAAATCTTAAAATAAAAGACCATTTCCATGTATCCATCTGATGTCGGACTTATCTACTGTTTACCTGCATTTTTCTCTTTGAGCAGATAATTCAAACGCTTCATGCTGCAATGAGGAAGATGAGCTCTGCAGCATCAGACTGAGGAAAACACGCAGCAGCACAGGAGACCCATAAAAAGCTGCTTTTATCTTATCTGTTAGCTGAGCCATGCAAAGTGAAATTACAACCACACTGCAGCAGAGGATGTTGAAATAACTTCTCAATTTAATGAAACTTGTATTAAAATTAAAATTTCCAGCTTGTTAACCAGCAGCTGCAGTTTTAATAACGTACCTCAGAGAGAAGCTGCAGGCTTTAACTTGTGCTGAAGAATTTCAAAAACTTTGTTTTTAACCAAAGAAGAAACAACAGGGGGTGTTTTCATCATATCAATAAGTCTCCAAATATTAGTCAGAAATATATACAGAAAAATATAATTAAATTTGTGTCATATTTTTTTAGAGAATACTAGGATGTAGAATAAGTTTGTTATGTTCAAACACATCATTAGCAGTAAATTCACAACAGAAATATGTTTTACAAAATGCATTTGGATACTGATCAGCTCTAATCTGCTGTCACATGTTCTCAAACTTTCCACATTAAGTCGATTAACACAAAAAAGTGCTTTCATATGAACCTTGGTGGGCACCGCACAAACATTCAAGCTGTTGTATTTCACACAGAGCAAAGATACCCAACATTTACAGTTTTGTTGATGTAATCCAATAATGCTTGTTTTAGTTTTCATACAAGCTTCTAAAACACAGTTTCCATGAGTCCATCTTATTTTGTCTTCCTTATGAATAACTAACATGGCTTCGGGGCTAAATCACCTTCTTATGGTTTGACTCCTTCAATCGGTCTGTGTGTTTTCATGTAGAGCAGATTAAATGTTTTGGGAATGTAGGAGCAAAACAAACTATATTAGAAAATACTTGTGTTCACCTCTGACTAAATATACTAATTTCTGTTTTGGTCCAATCCAGAAGCCTGAACGAACAGATCCAGCATCAAGTTAAAATTCTCAGTAGCTTGTTCCACACTGAATATGGGTCTTACAAACTAGATCAGTTCCAGTCCAGATTCTGCACTCTGTGTTAGTGTATTTGTAAAATATCTGTTTAAATCTGAAACAGTTAAATTTCAGACCTGTAGAGAAGAGTTTGAAAATGTAATTTCAGAACTTCTGAGAAAATGAGAATGAGGAAAAACATTATGATAAACGTTAAAAGAATTTTACATCATGTTTTGATTTCCTCTGACTTTCTAGTGAATGTTGATGATTTTGTTTTCAGGAATTTTTGGCTTTTAAGACATCTGGTGAAGGACATGTCTGGTCTGTTTGGATCAACCACAAGTCTTTTACTTCTATTAGATGTCCTGATTAACTCTGATGTCTTTGTGCTTTCAAACTAACTAAAAATAAACCAAAAGCTGAGCAAAGTCCAGCAGCAAAACCTTTCCTTATACTGTAAACAGATCTGAGTCTTTGAGGTTAATTTGTGATGAAAGACTTCACTTCTAAAATGATTTAAAGATTCAGAGCAACTCACGTCTTTAATTCTTTATGACTAAAATCTAATGAGGTCCTCAGAATTGTAATAATACTAAAATTATTGACTCTGATTAAAAACATTCAGGGTTTTTATATGTGAGACTGCCAGGCTGAGTGTCCATGCTGTGTTTTTCCTGAAGGAAAAGCCAGAAGAGAAACAGTGTGACCCTTTGTTGTGTCAACACTGTGGAGAAGTTTCAGTCAGCCAGTCACACAGGCAGAAACTGTTACCTGGCAACCAAGAAAACCGAGGAAAAGCTGCGTCTATCTGATGTTATCACCGTACCGGGTGAACGCTCAGTACTGTCAACATGATTGTGAGAAGAACTGTCCTATCAGAAACGAAAACACAGTGGACACGCCGCCATTAGGATTTCACCGACTTGGATGACTGCTCAGCTGCAGGTCTTCTGCAGGACTCTGTCCTCCAGTCGGGCGAAGCGCTTCAGCATCTCATCATACACCTGCACATCAAAAAGAACAGAGATTAATCAAATCGAATCTGAAACGTCCTCCTACTTAACAAAAACCCCACCCATTTTTCAATCTTACTGGACAATTACAGTAAACCTCCATCCTTCTTTGTAATCACTGGACTGAGAGAAAATGTGTAAAAGTTTTTCTCCGTGTTAACGTCTCCTTCCATCTCAGCTGTGTTAAGTTAAATTTATCTTCAATTTTCTTTTTTTTATCTGAATGTCACTTTTCAGATAAAATGAGTTTCCAAAACCATTTTTGCAAGTTTGGACATTTTCTCGAAATGCAGCAAGAACTTAAAACTTAAAATTTTAACAGAAGGTCCAAAGAAAATATTTCCAGATTCTCCTCTGACCAATTTATTTGTATTTAGATAAAATAAACAAAAGGTAGAATCTGCTGCAGCAACACATTCAGTAAAAGCTGGATAGTCATGTTTCCATCAGCTTTCTGTTAGCGAGACTTTTATCTTTCAGGAACTGTGTATATTGATTTAAGAGGAATCTGTGGCTGAATCCAAGATTTTAGCTGCTCAACAGTCAGTCAGTCCATCTGAGATGAGCTGGTGTCCAGAGAACTCTCTGCTGTTTCTGTACAGAACTGGTTTACAGTGTGTCTTCCTCATTGTGTAATCCAGGTTCTGGTTCTGGTGGTGGACTGTTGGCTGAAAATGGTTTTCCAAGATCCTCCGGAATCAATGTGTGATGATGTTATAATATTTTCCCCTGCATTGCAGTCAGAGGTCTCGACCAGACAGTGGTTTCTGTCCTTGGCTTTTCCACACTGAACTCCTGAATCTTGAAACTTCCTGAATCTTTTCCCAGTATTCTGCTCTGTAGATGCTGAAAGACCAAAGTTGGTTACAGTCTGTCAATGAGAAATTTTTGCTGATGGAGTTTAGACAAAAGTGCTGCGCCACAACCCATCACTTGTTTGGAAAGACCAAACCTTTGGTGGATGTTCCTTGTATACCCAATCCTGACACCCTCACTGGTCACTAGTTAATCTGTTGATTGGAAAATCTTCCAGAATGATGTCACGTAGATTATAGGATTGTTTTCTCTCTAATTTTATAACGACTTTTAAAAGTGTTCCTGCATCAGAGTCTAGATTTGTTTGTTTTCTAAATACAAATTAAGTTAGTGACTGAAGGTTTAAACAAATCAACAAATTTTAAGTTTCTTTAGTTAAAAAAAAACTTCTGAAAATGGATTTTCTTGGTAAAGATCAATGCTGTGATTGCATCCGCTGTATTAATCCAGTAATGAGTCTGAAATAAAACCGGACATTTTCAGTTTGTAATTTCTACATGAAAGACTGCACAAAGACAAACATATATGGGAGCTTTCTCATCACACGGCTGAGAACACACACTGTCATGTTGTGCTGCTGTTCCATATTTAATCCTCTGCTGCAGAGTCAGTATAAACAGAACGCCTGCAGAGTGTGTGTTCCTGCACAGCTTGTTATTTATTCACGAGCTGCGCTGCTTAATTATGAGGGACGAACATGACTTCAGTAAACATACAGTTCGTCAGACTAACACTGGTCCCTGAAGTGTGACATTAAAGTGTGATGAGGCTGAAAACACAGATTCAGTAAATGCAGAACAGTGAGGCAGCTGACAATTAAGATAAGAAAAGAAAACTAGACCTGGATGATTTAATGATTTACTACAATAATGAGTTAGAAACTAAACATAAACCTGATAGTTGAAACATCTGAACGAAACATCATTCAGACCTTTATAAACCAAACCTGCCAGAATCCCTCAGTGCTCAGTCTGAACATGTTCGCTTCAGAAACATTTATAATGTCATGATGAGCAGACAGGGAAGAGTTTAGATGGTGAAATTAACTTCTCTATTATCTGAAAGAAAATCCAATTCCAGATGTTGATGACTTAATCCAGAAGAAAGCGGTTCATCCAGAACAGTAACGGCCCCACAACAAAGCCCTGAGGAACACCACTAGAACGTGATCGTATTAGAAACTAAACTAAAAGCTGAAACTAAGCTAAACTACAAAGTACAGTACTTTAATAATTCCTTAAGGGAAAAGGATGAATAACATAATAAACAAATAATAAAAAGAGAAAGAAATGTAACAAAAATCGTGTATATAATTTATTATCATTACGTTTTATTATGTTAAAAAGAAACACAGTAGCTGCCTTTTTTTTCCTTTCTTTTTTTTTTTGTTTCTTTGAAAACAAATTCCACATTGTGCCGTGAGATCAGGGTTTTCTTTCCTTGATAAACTGAGACTGTTGAAAATAAATGTACAAAGTACATTTGATGCAGTGTTGATGCATCATCCAGTGATGCTGCAGAGAAAAATTCTTGGTACAGACGGCATCTGTGGGATCAATAGTCGGCAACTGGAAACTTGTAAATGGAAACGAAAACATTGATGGGAACACATCAATGGTCAAACTGGGTGACAGACAAACATGAAAGCTTAATTTTTGCTTTCGTCACTGAGTCTTACACTCTTCTGTGTGATCTGAGGAGCAGATGGGTCGAGCTGTCAAACATTTTAACGTAATTTAATACAGCAGGTTGAAAGGATCAGAGTCTCCCCCCAGAACGACCTCCTCCCGTCTCTCCTCCCCCTCCCTGCTGGGATGCTGAGAAGTGACTGACAGAACAAAAGTGAAGAGAGACAGTGGAACCACATCACCGCTCGACCCTCACCTCTTCATCACCGCCGTTTTCTTCCTCTTTCCTCTCATCTCTGCAGAGATGGCAGCTTTTTATTCTTTGTGTTTCCACCCAGAAACAAGAAGAGACGAACTGATGTGAAAGTGTGAGATCATGAAGACGACAAGTCCAAATGAAACCAGACTGAAGACTCAGCAAAGTGCGCGAGGGCAGATTTGGATTTTTTTTTTTATTTGAAGTGTGAGGAAACACACACGAGCTGCTTCTGTTGGAGTGTGTTTTTAATCTGTTACATTCAGTTTATTTAAATAAAGTTATCTCAGGGCACTTTACAAAAACAAACTCCTGGCTCAGTATTTCTGTATTTATGTTGTGACCATTTTCTTTTAACAGGGAGCCAATTAGACGCTAATCCTGGAGAAAAAGTGATCTATCCTGCTTATTCTCGTTAGAAGTGCTTCTCTGGATCAGCTGCAGGATCTTCAGAGCATTTTTGGAAGTAGAAGAATAATAAGGAATTAGTCCAAGCTTGAAGAAACAAATGCATGGACTAGCTTTTCTGCATCACTCTGAGACAGGATGGTTCTGATTTTGGAAACATGATACAGGTGAATGGATTTACTTTTTATTATTTCTACTGGTAATTCTGACACTTTTTTACATCTGTTATGATGTTTAAACTGCCAATTGGCATTGTCTCTCAAATGTCAAACACTTTCTTTCTTTCTTTCTTTCTTTCTTTCTTTCTTTCTTTCTTTCTTTCTTTCTTTCTTTCTTTCTTTCTTTCCTTTCGTTGCTACTATAAATGCAATGCCACCATTCAGCTACACCTACAAATCTAATGGGGAATGAGCACACATCAGTAACTTGGATGCATTTTAGTCTGGAAACATAAAGAAAGACGACGTGGCAACTTAAAATGTATGTACAGCCAAAGTTTCCAGGGTACAACGTTGTTTAGCTAAGAAGGGAAAACTTCCAGCAGACAAGGTAAAAACTGATGGGATCAACTAGAAAAGTTGCTCAAATTCATCATTCTGGTCCATCGGTCTCTATCTGTCAAGGAAAATGCTGGAAAAGTCTGCTAACTTAAAATGCTGTAATCCAGCATGACAATACGATAGCATGTAGAGGGTGAAGGTAGATGTGAAATTCTCCAGCTTGGGTTGTTCTGCTCAAACACTGGCGGGTTTATTTCACAGCGCAACGTTAGCGAAGCTTTCACAAATGCACATAAACCTGTGGAGCATTTTAAACATTCACTACTAGTTAGTGTTCAAACTGAACTAAAAGTTCTTGAATTTTGGCTCCATGGAGGCGTTCTGCCCAGACTGAACAGTAGCTTCTATGATCAGAAGTCTTCAGATGAAAAGCATGAAGAAGGGACTGCTTGCTTGTTACCTACAGATGCTGTGATACAGGACGTGCCTCCTCATACTAAATGTTTAACTATGAGTTTCTGTCCATGTATTACTGGGCGTTTATCTGTGTTACCTGCTGATGCCGCCTGTGACCTCATCAGCTCAGTTTATTTTAACACAATGAAAACAATACATTTATAGCAATCTGTAGATTTCAGCTGCACCTCTCTGCTGCAGAACTTTCCAGAAGTTTGTCCATTTATTATAAATGCATTTTTATTTAATCATCCATTTATTTACTTTATATCTAATGGCATATTATACTGCATTTTAACACAGCTGAGAGGAGCACGAATATAAAATTTCACGTTTGAACAACCTTTGAACGTCTCTTTGAAGCAGCAGTGAAACACGTTAGTGTGTGAGGAATTTTCCTCGATGCTTCATAAGGGAACAAGATGTTTAAGTTAAAAAGAGGCAGGAAATCATGAAAGTGGGACAGTGTGTGTGTCTGAAAATCTATTTGTGGATGTTTACACACTTCATGTGTCTTATGAAACTCCTCTGTGGACTAATGTCTCATAAATTCAACTTGACTTGTTTTTACGACGCTGAAGAGAAGAACTGCTAGCTGTGAAATCACGAACTAACATCCTCCACCTTTTTCTTCGTCTCAACGATTGCTGATTAAATTCAAGTATCATGCAAAAAAAATTAAATAAATAAAAACAAATAATACACTTCTGCTGCAGCAGCAATCATGATTTCAGCTGATCAACCTTTAAGCATCAACTACATAACAGTTTGTGAGCTCTAACAATTCCAGTTATTTTCATAGTAGGAGAACAGCAGGAGCTGCAGCTTTAATAATACCCACATGTCTCCCTCATTAACACCCTTATTGAGGCTAAAAGGCCTGTGGATCAGTTCCACCCACACACACACACAACACTTCACAACCTCTGGAGTGATGAGCCCAGCAAAATGCCAAAACATGAAAACGTGTGTGTAGGAGGACACACTGCAGGGAAATATAAGGCTCCATAAACCAGTAACACACACACATTGTGACTAATTTAATAAATGCTAATTATACTGCTTAAGAACGAAGTGTGTGTTTATGTGTTTTAGTATTTGTGTGTACAGTGAGAGCAGGAACCATCTTAATGAGTCCATCCCTACACTTTTCACCGTTTTGTGTGTGTGTGTGTGAGTGTGTGTTGTGACACCTCCCAAATAATATCTTCTACCTGCAAATACATGAATGGGAAGTATGCTTGTCTGTGTATG
>JBAFTA010000020.1:19456664-19473138 GCA_036919975.1 Melanotaenia parkinsoni
GTAACTAACGTGTCGGTAACTAACTTACCAGTAACTAACGTGTCAGTAACTACCGTGTCGGTAACTAACTTATCAGTCCCTGAACAACAGCGACATCTAGTGTTCACACATTATACACACACACACACACACACACACACACACACACACACACACAGGATGAGTAATGAAAATTACCATATTTTATAAATAAATGGGAAACTAATGAACGACTGTTGTTTTATCTTTCTTTTTTCCATGTTTATGCTTTTCTGATTTCTTTGTCTGCACTTAAAAACATTTCAAGTTTCCAGGCAGCTCACAGACCTTCAGTGGTGAGAAATAAAACTATTTTGTTTTGTTTTGTTTTTTATGTTGAAGTAATTTCAAATAAGATAAAATCAAATAAATTTTCCTACCTGGATTATCTCCTGTGAACGCCACCACTTTGCAGCTCTCAGAGAAACCATATCGATGCACAAAGTAGGAGGAAACTGGACCCTGTAACCACAGAGAGGACCAGAATGAACCAGTACAGACTATAGTGAACAAGACCAGTATGGACCAGTTTTGGTCAACCAAAACCAAAACTTATTATGGCTCAGTAAGGACGGCACCGCTCAGACCAGTATGAACCAACACAGACTACTGTGCATAGACCAGTACAGACAAGTTAAGTTTTAAACAGCTTGCCCAGCAGACAAACCAGTACAAACCAGTTTGGAAAATTTCAGATTCTAGCAGCATTTAGAACCAATACAGACCAGTAAGGACAAGTCTTACCAGAACAGACATGGATGGCAGCGGAGGACCCAGCAGTCGGTCTAGATGAGGAGCGGTAGCGTCCAGGCAGATCCTGGACCAGTTTTTGCTCCTGATGTCCAACAAATTCATTCCAGAACCTGATCAAGGATCGATCTGTGAGTTAATGGATCAGCTGATCAGTCAGATCAGAACCAGAACTGATCGTACCGTCACTGTAGTCTATGGCGGCATAGCCACCCAGGAAGAGAGAGGCCGCGAAGCTGCTGACCAATGAGATCCTCTGAAACCAAGCATACACACACACACACCTCCATGTTAATGCACATCAAAGAGCAAGTGTGTGTGTGAAGGCAGCTCTGACCTCTGTGTCCTGAAAGTCTTCGGCTCGGCTCCCACGAAGTTTGGAGATCTGGTTTCCTGTGAAACGCTGCAGAAAAAACACAGAACAATCCTTTAAATTCACACAGACAGACAGACAGACGGACAGACAGACAGACAGGTGGACAGACAGACAGGTGGATGGCAGGACCTCGTAGGCTCTGGACCCGGTGATCTCTGCCAGCTTTAGGGCGCCCCCTACTGCCGCCTGCAGGTCCTGACACTGCTGGCTGCTGCTGGAGTCCATCCACACCGGACTGTCCCACACCGAGAAGCTGTCCTGTGAATGCATCGTCACAGCTGAGTCAGCAGGTCTGTGAAGCCACACAGAAACATGTTCCTGCACACACACACCTGCAGCAGGTGATGCAGGCTCCGGTCCGGATCGAGCTGGTTCAGAGTCTGAGATGCTCCTTTTCTCCAGAACACGCTGCCGTGTTGCTGGGAGGAACAAAAATCCAGAAAACACTTAGTTTTATTTGTTTTAAACATGAAGTGCTACCTGGTCAGGTTACAGGTGTGTGTGTGTTCTAGAGCAACAATGAGACAGGACAGGTGAGTTGCTGCAGCGGTGAACTCTACTCTGATTGGCCAAAAGCTTCCCTGACATCATGACCTGGGTTTTCATGTTTTCTCCTCCAAAGCAGAAGGAACATATATGATGTCCTCCAGATCACTTCACTCATTTATTAACTAGGTTTATGCACAGATTTATGTTTATTTAGTAAATAAGAACTAGTGATGCACCCATAACGATACCAGTATCAGATCCATAACGATACCAGTATCAGAACCATACCGATACTACAGAACTTGATACCAATGAGAAAAAACTAAGGCTGTCAAAATGATCGCATTAATGCAAAGAGATTAATCTGAGGACTTAACATGTTCATTTTTTAAACACATATCAGTACTCGTATCGGCAAGTACTCAATTATAAGTACTTGTACTCAGAAAAGATGTGGTATTGGTGCGTCCCTAGCAAGAACATTTCCACACATCCGTGCTGTTCTTCTACTCAGAAAAGTGTGCAGTGGTTCTGGTTCTGGTTCTGTCTCACCTGACCACTCCCAGATAACGCTCTGATGCGGGAGAAATCAAGCCCCGCCCTCTTCATCTTGTTCAGCAGAAGGTCCAGAGCCTGAGGACCACCCAATCACAAGCCAGAACATGTGACAGGTCAGAGGTCATGTGACCAACTAAAGAGCGAGTTCATGTGTGAACAGCTGAGTCACCATGATTGTGTGTGTGTGTCTCACCTTGATCCACATCAGCACAGGTGAGGTGACCGTCAGTCTGTCGGTGTGGATGTGAACTCCTCCCTGAGTCCTGCAAACACACCAAGTCTTAAAAAAACCACCACACCATTTCAAAATTATATCCAACCTCAACAGCTGTTACCTGAATTCAGACAGCTCAGAATCAAACTGAACGTTGTCTTGATGAACCACGTTGAGGTTTCCATCAATGGCCACCACCTTCAGCTTACACACGCACGCACGGACACACACACACAGACATACATATCAGATTAAATCAGCTGATCTGAGAGCAAACTAAACCTGTTGTCACACATGTGAATAGAGTGCTGCATTCAAGGACCTCTGCAGAGAACTGAATAACAAAATAATGAGGAAGAAAGTAAAAACAGATCTGCTGGACGCTGAAGTCATCACATGTATAAGAAGATAACATGATTATGGAGTTTCCATCTTTCTTTTCAGACTCCAGCTTTGACCCGAAATAACATGTAAACAAATTAAAGTTATTTCAGGTCTTTTCATGTTTGTCTTGTAATAAACAGTTGTCTAATCTAACCTCTTTTTTAATGTGCCACTGAGATTAAAACATCTTTTACAAGTGAGTCCTTGCCAAGATGCAGTTATAAACATGTTATATGTATAAACAAGTCCATGCAGTCAGTCAGCCTCAAGAATGTAATGATTTTCTTGCATTATTGGTGACAAACTGGGGATCAAACAGAAGAGAAATTGATAAATGAGTTTTCATGGTCTTCATCCAGTTAGCTGTGGTTGTATTTAACTTAATTTGAGGAATGTGTCTGAAGTTTGTTGTTGTCCAACGGCAGACAGTCTGAAAGAAAACTTTTCTAATTTACTTAACAGCTCAGCTCAGTTAGTTTCTTAAACTTTCAAATAATATTTCCTGCTTATGTTTGTAGCAGAAATTCAGTTCATGTTTAATGATCGTCATTTGCAATTTCTGCATTTTTTCTTTGACATTTCAGACAGTGAAGAACTTTTATGATTAACAGCATGAACCAAAGTGCAGCGTTGTGATGAGTTTGTTGCAAAAAAAAAGTCGGCTATAAGAGCCGATCACTTCTCCCAACAAGAAGAGCTGACTCATGTTGGTGCAGGGGGTGAATTTTCAGCTAATCTTGCTCAGCTCTGCTAAGAATCCATGCAGACAGGGGCCAGACTTCATTTTGATGGGTACACCATACAAACAATCACATGAGGACAGACAAGGGTCATTCCATTAAGTTTAAGGAAGAAATGAGGGCAGACACTTCAGAGCCAGCACATGTAGTGGTTCAGGCGAGGGCAAGATTTAAATGCAAAGCCGGTCGAGAGAAAGTAAGAAATAAGTCAGTCTAAAGTGTCATAATGTTAAAACTTTGTCCTTTTTTGTTTAATATAGTAACTGTGGTTCTGTGTTCTGATGTTTATTTAAAGGATTTTATTTAAATGTTATATTATAACTGCATTTTATAATTACAAAAATACATATAACAAGGCTTTTATGAAAACGTTAAATAAAACTTGCTTACCAAACACTTACCAGTAATAATCAATTAGGAGATAACAAAAGCAGTGATACTAAATGAAAAGACATTTGGGAGCTAAAAGAGCCGATTCTTCTAAGGGAGCCAGGCAAAAAGAACTGAATATTTTAAAGAGGTGGACTTCCCATCACTAGTTCAGTGTTGGTTAAAGGTTTTGGAAGTAATAAAAGAAGTTTAATTACTAAACTCATCAGTGGTCTGACACCTTCTTTAAAGATCACTGGTCAGGACTAGTTAAGACAGATTACCAGCTTGTTTTTGTTTGTTTATTAACGAGTTTCTGGTCTGATGTGGATCCTCGTGGACTTGGACCTGCACTGGTTTCTGGAAGCTTTCAGTATCACCCTGCAGTGAAACGGGTCAATGAGCTCATCGATCAGTTTCTAAACGATTGCACGTGAGTCAAAGTCCGTCTGGTCGCTTCCGGTGCCTCAGAGTCCACACAATCACCTGCACGCGACTTTCACGTTCACCAACAAACAAACAACGAATAATTTGCAAAGAATAAACAACACACACGTTCCTATGTCTGCTTGTTCTGCGTCTGCGCAGTACCGACTAGTTTTCCGTCCAAGTGCACGCACACGTCCACGTAAAGCACGTGATACTCAGCGCAGGTACCGCGAGGAACAGGTGAGGTTTTGTTTACCTGCTGGGTGCTGAAGTCCAGGCCCAGGTAGAGAGGAGAGTCCGGAGCGGCGGCCATAACGAGGAAACACACATAAAACACACACACTGAGCGCGAGAGGCGGAGCACGCTGCTGTCAGACATTTAAAGAAACACGCGACCTCGTCGCTAAACCAAGTTTCCATGGTAACAGCGTTGCCGCCCCTCTCCGTCCAGCAGGTGTGACTTTGTCAGAACTTCGGGTGTTTCTTTACACCTCTAAGCTGCAGCTGGTGTGTGTTTCAGCACCATCACACACTCCTTGTTTAATCCATCCATCCTGACTGGGTGGTGGAAGAAGCTCCGTCCAGATGTTTAATCTGCTTCAGGATAAAAACATGAAGAACGCACACATGAATCCCCCAAATTTCCCAAGTCAAATAACAGAAAAAGTTTATTTCCAAGAAGATGTCATGCTTTGTAAAATGTAAATAAAATTAGAATTCAACAATCTGCAAATCTCATAAACCAACATTTATTCATTGACAGTGAGACATGCTCAACAGTCCTGGGTCTTTGTCATATGTTGAGTTTCATGATGCTCCAAACATTGTCAGCTGATCACAGTTCTGCAAGCAGAACAGTTCATCACCCCGTTCAGACTCTTCTATCATGAAGTCATGCTGTTGTGAATCACTGTGGTTTGTTCACAGGCTTCATGTCGACATACTTTCTATCCATAATAATTTATTATGAAAACAAAGAATACTGAATCATAGGTAATCTTCATACTTAAACCCACATTCAATTCTGCTTGACTCCCTCTCTGCTGTGCTGAAGCTGAGGAAGGAAACTGATCCAGCCAACCACCAGGCGTCGTGTCAGACTTCCAGAAAAAGTCTGACAGACTTACCACAGTTTCTTAAGTGTGTACAAACTGGATTAAAATGTTGTAAAACCAGTTTAAACTGGTATACAACTGCTGTAATTCGTGTAACTGGAGTAAACAAGTAATAAAAACTTAAAGCTGTGTTGTTGTAGCAATGAAACTTAATACAGTATGTGTGTATAAACTGGATTACATTGTTGTGTAACTGGTATTAAACTGGTGAAGCACAGGTACCTGGAATAATCATTAAATAAAATATGAACACTGGAATAAAACCATTAGACTGTGTGTATAATTTAATGTCAAACTTGTGAATCAGAGTAAACTCATTGGAAAATGGTGTAAACTGTTTCATTGCTTCTGTAAAGTGGAAACAGTGGCTGCAAACCGATGCACACCTGTATTAAATCATGAAATTTGATCACTTACAAAATGGTGAGAACTGGTGCAAAACTGGTGTATGCTGGAGTAAACTGGTATAATCTGGCATATATTGAGTTTATGTAGTTTGCATAGGCCAGTTTGTGGGCGGTTCTCTGCAGCTACTTCTGGGAAAACTCTGAATGATTATAACAAACTATAATCTGGAGTAAAATGGTGTTGAATAATTTGTTGGGAAGTAATGAAGCATGGTGTAAACGGGTGTTTGAGCTACAGTGCAGGTCAGTTGTGACTCACTGCTGATCCACCTCAGAGTTTTGAAGAATAAAGAGCAGCTTTGTGCTCCAAACTTGTTAAACAAGCGGATGTGAAGAGAAAAGGTCGGAGCAACGCTCCGTCCTGCAGTGTTTACACATGAATTAAAGTCGGAGGATAACGGAGCGGTGTGCCTGTGTTTCCATCAGTCCAGCTTCCAGTCTGACCAGACAACACAGCAGTGACTTTTTACTGGAAAAAGCAGATGAGCTGCTTGTTTTCCTGCCGTTTCCTACCTCATCTGGCTGCATGTGAATGGACAGCAGGCTGCAGCTCGACTCGGTTTCCGGAGGAGTTGAGGAGGAATCCAACACCTGCAGCAGGTGTGTCGCTGCTGCTGCTGCCAACAGGATGTCCTGCTGCTGCTGCTGTGTGGCTGCCAGCGGGGAGCTGCTGGACGGTAAAACCAACACACCCCAACACACACCTGACCTTCAGCACCTGTCTTGTTATGGCAATGAGCCAACTATCTAACTGATTGACTGACACAAATATATTATTATTTTTTCAGATCTGTTTGTAATCTGGAAGTTTCCAGCTTCTTGGCTGACGGTGATGTTGAACATGTTTACTCAAAAACAGTAAACAGGGGAAAAAGACCTGCGTAAAATATTAAATTGAAGCAAAGAAGAAAGAAAGAAAACTCAGTTTTATTTATTTATCATAGACTTATTCATATTAAAGAGGAATAAGAAAGAGAAGTCGGTGTTATCCAGCAGATGACAAGGTCTTGTGTCTTCTTTTGATCCGTTCTTCAGTAATGTTGAGGTCTGGGCTCTGAGGAGGATCCATCCCTCCATCAGATCTGCTGCCACTGATTTTCAGTCCAAGTCTTGTGTTATGGTATTCCTCAGCCAATGTTTCCCTTCCTTAAGAATGACTTCTTTACAGCCACGTTGCCATGGAGACCATTTCTAATGAGAAAGTTAACATGGATCTACTAACGGTCCAGATGCATCTCTTGGTCCTGGTTCAGGTCTTTGCTGGCTTTGTTCCTATTTTTGCAGGACATCACTTTCAGAGTCTGTCCATGTGCTGTTGATGGATTTATTTATGTAGCCCTGACAATTCTTCTTTTACCCTCCACTTCTCCATTTTTCTTTAAAACTCACTTCCTTTGGGAATCACCTTGTTGCTGCTAAAATCCCATTTCCCACCAGTCCGAGATGATGAAACTAAAGAAATGGAAACAAATAATATAATATAATAATAAGAGTCTAAAAAGCCCATTTAAAATAGAATAAGTTGTGTGTGTGTTGACACAACATGGTTCATTCTTTGAGTCAGGAGCCTTTTTAATGCTTGAATGATTCATAGATCAGAATTAAGTGGCTTAAAAACAAACAAACAAACACAACAACGTTCCCCATAATATGGTCAGACACATAACTGGGCTAAGAATGAGGGACAAGACAGGTAAAAGAAAGGTAAATAAATAAATAAAAAACAAATAAAAACAAACAAAACAGAAAGCTGCAGAACCTTTGATCAAGACCAGACGGACTCAAACTAAGACATAACTGTGTGTGAATGAGACAGGTTCCAGCTGTAAGGACCGCAGGATCTTCATCTCTCTAATAAACTGACAGCTGCTGTGTTTCCGCCTCGTGTCCGTGTCCTCCCACAGGGATCCGGAAGAAGGTACGTCTGTTCTCAGAGGAGGAGGAGGAGGAGGAGGAGGAGAGCAGGAGGAAGATGGACGTGTCTCTGCTTAGAGAAGAGTACAGGAGCAGCAGAGAGAAGCAGAAGACCCTCACACAGGTGCTGCTGTTCCGGACAGGTGAGACTGTTTGTTGGTTTACCTGCGCAGAAGCAGGGGGAGAGATGAGCCTCGCGTGGCCGTGGGAAGGAAAAGTTTTAGTTTGAATAGAAGTCCGGTGGACGCCGTCACCGCGCGTGTCTGATTAACTTATTTAAAAATTCCTTCTTCGTATTTATTTTCTAGCCTATTTATTTTAAATAACAGAACAACAGTTTAAAGTAGCCCCACACAACTTTTAGACTTTAAACTATTTGTCTCTGACTCGTTTTGATGGGACAGTGGCATGTTGTAGCCTGCTGGTCCCGAAGCTGAGAAACCACTTCCCAACTTTTTCTCCATCCCGGCTCAGTATTTTACAGCAGCAGGATCTCAGCACACTGGTCGTTCTGAACGTGTGTCTGATCCTGCAAAGAGGGAGAGATAAAAAGAAAGAGCTCAGAGAAGACGCAGACGAGTTTCAGCTAAATGTGGAACTCCATTAAAGTCCAGGTAAAACCTAGTTTTGGTCTGAACTCTGGCTGCTGTGGTGTGTCTCCAATATATTTTTCATTTTCTCAGCTCAGACCACAGACCTCCAGCCAGGGTCACTCACCTGAGAAAAAACCCAAAAAGCCCAACTGGCCACCCAGTACCCCTTATATTTTTATCCGATCACCAGGATATCAACTTGATTCGGGTCAAACAGCGTTGGATTATAACATCTACCATGATGTCTTCTTGTCTTTTTTCTTTTTTTTTTTGCCAGTGATTCTGGTAATTGTATGATAATTTAGAAATTGTAGTGACAAAATTATCAATACCTCCCCAAAGTAAAGAATCCCTAAAACACATTCCTGGATGAAGATAGTGATCTGTATCACCCCCACAATGTCATCACTTGCTTGATTTGTTTCTGAAACTTCCTGAAAATTTAATAGTTTGTCCATCACTTCTGGATTTATGATAGACGTGTCTATCAGAGATGAACATGGATTAAAAAACAAAAATCATCTCAAACATGGCTTTAAAACTTTTTTTACATTGTTTTTTTTTCCCACGTTGGAACTGACTGATCCTGATGGGTATAAAAGCTTTTCTAATAGTGAAAATGAGATTAAACTCTGTTTTTAGTTTCAGAGGAGCCAGCCGAGGCTGTAAGAATCGTCCCTGTCGCTCAGGGTTTGGTGTCTCCATGGGAACCAAACACCCCGCCCCCATCCTTTGACACCGACCAGAAAATGTACGATCCCTGGCACGTCCACCTGGAGCTCCACCGCCGTTCCCATCCTGCCGGGTCGACCCAGCTGCCTCACAGCAGGTCAGTGGGAGCAACTCTTTACTGACCTGTTGTTGTTTTGTTTAACAAGATGAAGATAGAAATTAAATCATGTTTATATCAAAGAGCATCATCTCTACAGAGAAACTCACCCACACATACTTCTCCTCGATGTACAAGGAAGTTGTGAGACATTGTCTGAGTATTTTATCAGTTCAGATGTGAGTTCAGCTGTAAATAGCTTTAAAAAGGTTGAGCTATGTGATGTTATAGATTCTTACATGTTAGCCAAGAAAGATTTAATCACTGAATTGGAGAAACAGTCGTCAGTCCAGTTCCCCAATATCTGGAACTATCGTTGCTTCAGACCTGTTGTGTCTGTTGTTGACTCTTGCCTTATCTCTTGCTGTCCTTTTCTCTCTTTCTCTTCCTTACTTAGTCCAGTAATGTCCTCTTGGGTTTCTTTTCTGAATCTGCAGTGGTGCATGTGCAAAATGGCCAGGGTGCTGATATCTAGTTGCTAGTGTGTGTTGCTAGCATTACACACTTCAATGTGTAAATCAAAATGTTGCTGTGAAATCACGCATCATCCCGTAACAACAGTTGTGAAGTGCAGTTTGTCAGCTTCTGGATGCTGCAGGGATGGCTATAATGTCATTGTCCCATCAAATCAAGTAAGAAATGCATATTTTCAAAGTCAGAAAAATGCACAGTGCTCCTTCAATGTCTAATTTATCATATTTGAGACATACATTTTCTGAGACCTATTGCATCACTTTATGGTAAAAACTTTGTTCCAAACCTGGTTTTATTTAATCTGATGCTTCCTGCCCCCTGGTGAATGCCTTTTGCACTACAATGATTCTCACATCTCAGCAACAAACTGCACATGCAATTTTTGTTTTGCTTATTTTCCTATTTATTTTATTTTTTGTCATATAAAGACTTCAGAATGAAAGAATAAAAATTTCTATATTATCTTGGGTCAGGCATTGAAGGAAGATTGAAGCTGTGGGTTAGTTTTTTCTCTGCAGGCATACGTGGTCTTCGTCCTCTGACATCGGTGGCTCTCAGCAGGAGTTCAGAAGCAGAAAACCCTCATCATCAGTTTCTGTCTGCAGCTCCGGAGAAACGTCGCCCTGCACCTCGTTAACCAGAGAAAAAGACGAGGCGCATCCAGACTCTGGAACATCTGACGGATCCAGTGGAGGCTCCTCCAGAACCTGCGGGGTGGATCAGGTCCAGAGTTCCTCTGAACAACACCTCAGTGAGGATCCTGCTGAGATGAGCGCACAGAGTCCAGTCATTAGTTTTCAGGGTCCTGTGGACCCTGGCCCTGATGGAGGTGCTACCTGCACCCCAAGTACCACCAGCCCCCACCTGAACCAGGAACAGAAACAGTCTTCAGAGAGTATTACATCAAAGGCTCGGAGGGACTCCAGGTTCAGCAGACAGCTGAGCATTGGGGGGATGTGCTCGTCCTCACAGAACCACTACCCGTTCCCCAGCAGAAAGACCCCAAGGATCTCTGAGGCTGCCAGAAGACTGGGGATGTACTCGTCCTTCTGAGGACTGCAGGGTCCGGGTTAAGTCCACATCCAGGATCTACATAGTCTGACATGAAGGTCTGTCTGTGACTGAGATGACAAAATGCAACAAAATGTGTTGAGCAGCAAGACGAGGAACACCGACAATGTTTTGCTCCATTTCTGTAATGCTCACACTCAGGTGGATGGGAACCTGCTTATGATTTAGCGGTAAAGAAGCAAACAAGATTTTCTTTAATTATTCAGTCTGTTTTGTTTCCATCAATCAACAGAAATAATGAAAAACAATTTAAAAAGTAGGGAAAAACAAGAAAAATAATGCTGAAAATGTAGTTAACATTAATAAAGGTTTAAAAACAGGATTCTGAAGCTGCCATCGTGTTTGAGGACATGGATCTGATGCAGAAGTGTGTTTCGTGAATTCTTTTGCTTAAATGCAAATGTTTAATCTTATTAGATTTGTTTTTAAGGCTGATCTACTACTAATAAACCAAAGCAAAACAAATACGTACTAAGTCTGTTTGGGTACTAGTATAAATATTCACGGATCTTGAAAAGAACTGCAATCATAGTAAATGTAGTTATTGGATTACTTTTCCAAATAATTTTGCCTTAATAATGCATTTGACTCTTAGGATGTGTAATTATTTGTTATTTATTTAAACTTTTCTATTGTTTAAATTTCAAATGTTTTGTTATTTTTATTAGTCCTGTGGGTTTTTTTTTTTTCGTCTTGATGATTTTGCCTTCGGTAAACCCCGCGTCACTTTTGACCCTCGTACGCCACCACCGTGAACCAAAGATCGTCTATGCTGATAAAGAGGACTCTCTTGGCCTCGCTGTTGCTTGACGTACCCGTGGATCTTCTGGGATGTTTTTCAGTAGGTTCCATTTCATGGATCGTGGAATCGTGCTCGGAGTGAGACCTCCTTTTCGTGTCATTACCTCATTCCCAGAAACGACAGATTCATTAAAAACAACATCGAGCTGCTGAAACGGAGCATTGACGGAATTTAGGCATTTAACTGCGGCGCGATTTGCAATCGTGTCATATAACATCACGGTAAGCAGCATATAGATTTTACACCGCGACCGGTGACAACATTTACCAGATGTCATAAAATATCAAGCAGCTATTTAAGCTTCCAGTGCAGAAACCTCAAGCTAGACCTCTGTCTGCTGCTAACATTAGTAAGTTAACTTGTAATTTCTACATAAATATATTCAATTTCAACACATTTGATCTCTGAGACGCTCATACTTCGTAGCTTTCTGACCATCCCACTGTTTTGACTTGGAACTCGTGTCATTTAGTTAATTAGCCAGCTAGCTTTTGAAGTGAAGTTTGAGTGAGCGCGAGTTATGTTAATTAAATCTGTTTCTGGTGATTTCTACCATTTATCTGAAATTTGATTTGGTCTGCAGTCACAGCTGGCTGGACAGAAAGAGAAAAGAAAATGTGACGTTCGTTTTTTACCCCTGTGTGGGTTCAGTTTCCAAAACGCAGAATCCTACATTTCCCACAATGCACCTGGAAAACGTCTTAGTCACTTTCCAGTACTTCTCTCTTTAAAATCAGCAATAAATGTCAATATATAATTAATCACGAAAGAATAGGTATTTATATAACTAAGAAAACAAAAACTGGAGTTGAATGCCAAGCAGAAGAGGTGAGTCTTGAGTTGGGATTTAATCATTTATACTGAGTAGAGTGTATGAGGAAGGTGGGTGTGTTTCACAGATTAGAGGCCAGCAACTGCGAAAGCTCAGTCTTTGTATTTGAGTCTGAATCTGGGAACATCTAGGAGCGACTGGCTGGATGATCGCAGAGCTCTACTAGGAAGGTGAATATTAACTAGATCTGGTAAGATGGCGCTCATCCATTTAAAATTTTAAAAGTAAGGAGCAGAACCTTAAAATCAATGCGTTAATGTGCGTTAGTTTAACCAAAATTGTTTATAAATAAAGTCTGATTGATTGACCTGCTGCCCTTGTGGGTAAATACAAAACAAATGAAAATTACAAAGATTAAATGAACACAGGTCAATTCACTTAATTAACTTTGTTTGGTTTAAAAAGTCTTTTTACTAAGGAGAAATCTTTTCTCCTCTAAACCTGCGACTCTGTAAAGGGTCCCGACCCTCATATTGAGAACCTTTTTCCTCAGCAGTCAGGGCTGGTTGGGGTTTTTCCTTCTTACTCACCAAACCAAATTCCATCCAGCCGGGGAATTCCTCCAGCTGCACAGCAGCTTTCACTTTCTTTTTTTCCGTGCTGCTTTCAGAGACGATGGCCGAGCAGAACGTGGAGGCGAAGCTGAAGAACCTGCTGAAGCAGGAGAAGATCCAGCTGTGGAATCCTCCGTATACTGTGGAGGACAACCAGCCGGCAGTGCAGAGCATCCAGGTCTGTAAACAACATCGCAGCGGCTGCAGTCTGATGCAGAAACTGGCAGCAGCATCTGTTACTGTGGAGACGTTTATGTTGAAAACATCTTTATGTGGTGACAAAATTTCTGATGTCCGGATTTCCATCATCAGGAGCTGGCGGAGCGTTACGCTCCTCTGCTGAGTCTCTCGGTGCTGGAGGTAGGGGGCGCCCTGGAGTCGATCCGAGTTCAGGCAGTGAAGAGAGGAAAAGGAAACAAGGCGTTCAGAGAGACCAGCGTGGCGACGCTGGAGCTGCTGCTGCCCAGAGACACCAAGAAGGTGCAAACACTCCCACACAACACACATCTGAGGATGAGGATGTTCCTGACAGGAGGAAGATCTGACTGACAGGAACTGTAACCAGATATTTGTGTTTTTAGGATCCTAAGATGAAGAGCTACCTGGAGACAAGGCTGGATGTTCAGGTCCAGCAGGTGGTGGACAGGTAAACACACACACATACACACACTTCCTTTTCCAGCACGTAATCCAGACGGTGTGTTCAGTCTGTGTGTTTTCTGGCTGCAGGATCGGAGAGGAGTACGGCCTGAAACACATCAAACTGATTCTGAACGGGAGAACACTGTCTGCAGGTTGGTGCAGACTTCCAGTTTAATCTGCAGGTCATCGTGTTACTGCTGAGTCATCTCAGAGGGTTCATCACTGTTAGCATGAGCTGAGTGTTTTCATTCAGAGGAAATAAGGCTTTTAGTTCTTTTGTTTACATTTACTGAAACATCAGTAAATGTAAACAAAACCAGGAATTAATATGAAACATGATGAAAGAATACAGAGCAGGGCTGTGATGAGGATACGACCGTTGTAAATAAATATAAATAACATGCACTCCGTGGCCATAACGTTCACCTTGCTAGTACTGGGTCGGACTCCTTTTTGCCTTCAGAACCGCCTTAGTTCTTGGAGGTATAAAGTGTTGTGTACTGACTCGTCATCAGACTGAACGCTGACTCAGCGTTCACACAGATTAAACTACACTTGCACAATAACACATCATGCTCAACCAGGACCAGAGCAGCTGGTTTCTGGAACTCAGCGAAGTCCTGAAGCCAGCGAACCGTCATGTGATCACCGTGTTCGTTCGCTGTATTGAAACGCTGTTGTGTGTGTGTTGTTCTTGACAGACCAGCAGCTGGATGAACAAGGTGTGAAGAACCACAGTAAGATGATGGTGCTGAAGGTGAGCGATGCTGAGCAGATGACCAAAGACGAAGAGGACAGGAAGAACCAGAATGAGAGTGTCCAGAGAACCCAGAAAGGCTTCCAGATCCTGTCAGAGAGAGGTGTGACATGAGTGTATGGAGGTTATGTTTGGTTTCCTGAGTTTCATTAAGTTCTGATACAAACTGGATGCTGCGGTGCAGGAATGTGAAAAGCTGATCTGTTAATTGGTTCTGTCAGACGGCAGTGAGGATCCAGAAACCACGCCTTACCTGGAGATCGCAGACCAGAAGGGAAACCCTCTGAAGATCCCCCACCAGGAAAAGAAGGTAGAACGAGGATGAAACTGGTCACTCAAGTTTTTTGTTGGCCCGGTTTTCCCTCATTCCTTCTAAAAAAATGTTTGCTGTAGTCATCAGAGCCGTGTGGTGGAGAGTCAGTCAGATCAGGAAGTTTGATCAAACCTGACTGACCCGCAGCTCAAATGGTTTCTAATGACGCTGCAGACATTTTCCTCCACAGCAGAGGGCGCTGTTTGCTGGTTCACCTCAGTGTGGTGTGTGTTCAGGCTCTGATCCTGGCCATGGGTTTCCACGAGAAGGGGCGCTCTCTGATGAAGAGGAAGCAGTACGACAACGCTCTGTGTCACCTGCTGCAGGCCGACCAGCAGTTCAGGTACAGATCCAGAGTCAGTGGTCCAGACGAGCTCCTCTGTGGTGGTTTGTTGCTGACTGACTTGTCTTTGTTCCTCTGTGAGCAGTAAGTGCGGCTCGGCTCTGCTCAGCTCGGTGGATAACTACGCCGTCCTGCAGCTGGACATCGTGTGGTGTTATCGAGCCCTGGAGGCGCTGTCCTGCCTGGACGACAGCCGCAGCCGCCTGCAGAGGGCCGAGGAGTGTTTCCTCAGGTGTTATGGAGAGCAGCAGCAGAGGCTGCTCATGATCCAGGTCAGATCAAACCTTTTGTTGTTTCTTCATCTCCATCAATCTATGTTGATCTTTTAAATTCAAGTCCAGTTTGTATGGAAAGATTGTTGATCCGGATTTGATAGAATCTGGAATGTCCTTTAAAAACATCAATCAATCAATCAATCAACTCACATCAATCACAAAATGACCCCCCTTTGTTTCTGATACTGAAGAGCTTACTGATTAATTTTTAATTGATATAAATAAATTAAAATGGAATTTTGGTGCTACTGTGACAAGCCTTCTGCAATACCTGCTTCTGCCACCAGATGGAGCTTTGTTTTTATCAGAAACCAGGAAGACTGACATGTTATCAAGTAAAATGTGTGTGTCTGTGTGTGTGTGTTGCCAGGGTAGCACAGGTAGAGAGGAGGTGTTGTTCCTCCGTCTGTACCTCCTGCAGAGTCTCCTCTCCTACATCGAAGGAAACGACTCTCAGGCTCGACTGCAGTTGTCCAAAGTACGTCCAGAAGTTCAGACGGAATTTCCTGTTTTAACACCTGTCAGAGGGGCGTGGCCTGAGCTCATGTGTTTGTTTGTTTGTTATTGTCAGGTGGAGTCTCTGTACGGCCGTTTGTGTCTGGACTCGGAGAAGATGGCCCAGCTGATGGCCCTGGGTTTCACAGAGAGAGAAGCTAGACTGGGACTACGAGCGTGTCAGGGAGACCTGCAGGAGGCCGCCATCCAGATCAGCAACCGTCGCCAGGTAACACAAACACACCTGGGATTTATCCCAACACGAGACAGTATCTGGATCCAGAAAAGTGGCTTTCAGTACTTGTAGAAGCCACTGTAGATCAACACCTTGATTTGCACACATTTCTGAGACCCAAAAATCAGAAGTAAATAAAAATCCTGGATCAACATGAAAATTGAAGAACTAAATTTGGGCCACAATGTTCCACCTCAGCTCAGATTTAGATTTTAAAGGCCTTTTGTATTTTTAGAGGCATAAACATCCATAAATATTTGTTTTATCCCTTGTTTTGTATCTAGGGCAGAGGTCTTTATTGCCCACACATACAGAATTTGTGCTCTTGCAGTGCTGGGAAGAGGCCTGGGTGGTTCTCAGCCCAACTCAACAAGCCTAATACAGACTCAGTATCTTCCCATTTAGCCCAATATTTACTATTTTTAAAGGTCCCATATTATGCAAAATTCACTTTTTAATGGTTTTGGAACAGTCATACTGGTCCCCCCGCATGTGT
>JBAFTA010000020.1:19473238-19486521 GCA_036919975.1 Melanotaenia parkinsoni
CGATTTGTCCATACCATGGCGGAAATATTTCATTTAGATATTAATGAATGGTCTCAGATTGGGAATAAAGTGTATAACATGGGACCTTTAAGTCCCATTTCAGATCTGACACAGATAGGATGAGTTTAGGATGATGAAAATGATCTACATCCTTATTTCCTGTGTTCAGGAGCGTCAGGAGCTTATGCAGAGGGAGCAGCAGAAGAGAAAGACGAGGATGGAGGCCATTTCCACCCTAGTTAAGCGGGGATACTCCAGGAGAGACGCTGCCAGAGCTCTGCACCACGCCAACGGAAACGTGGACCAAGCTTACATCGTCAGTCGCTTCCTGTTTATTCCCCTGTCGTCTCCCAGATTTTAATCTGACTCGAGGGTTCAGCTCTGTGACAACACCTGGTTTGTCGTGGCAGACACGGTCTTCAGCTGTGGGCCAGTTTGTTTGGAAGATTAAGCAAAATCTTTCCAGAAATAAATGGGACCAAAATTCTTTAAAGTAAACAAATCACTGGAGATGAATCAGAGTTAATCCAGACTTGATCCACTGTAAGCCAGAAAAATCCAGTCAGATACAAAAACAGGCAGTCCATCATGTTGCTGGTAGAAAGCTCTCCTCCCCAGCGTACACACTGGTTTTTCTCCAAAACCAGGCTTGAAAACAAACCTGGTTTCTTATTTGCTGGTTTAAACTTTGGATTTATTAGCCTTTAGTCAAACTGCTGCTCACAAAAACGGTCCGATTATTTCAGCTTCATCCATCTGAGGGGTTTTCTTATTTCTCTGGTTCTGCTGGACCTTCTGGTTCTCCTCATCGACCCTGGTGTAAAACTGAATCTGTGTCCCCAGATCCTGCTGGACTCCAGTCAGGCTGCTCAGGCCACCAACAACAACACAGAGGGGATGGTCAGTCCGGAGAAGGTGGAGCAGGTGAGACATCCAGGTGTTCTGGTGCGAGTGTGAGACCCAGCTGTTGTCATCCAGCTGTTTTGTGTGTGTGTTTGTTCAGTTGCTGTATTTGGGTTTCGAGCGAGAATCGTCTGAAGCAGCTCTCCAACTGACGGACGGCAACGTCCAAGCAGCGACTCAGCTCCTGCTGGACAACCAGGGCGTCCTCTCCCTGGACTTCCTGTCCCCACCATCCACCTCCTCCTCCTCCTCGCCGTCCTCTGAGGAGCCCAGCACCTCCTCCAGCTCCCCAGGTGAAACACACACTCACACCAGCTTTGAAGACTGAAACAAACCCAGAACCAGTCTGGACTGGTTCTTTAGCAGGAAGAAGCAAACTATTTGTTCTGGTTTCTGACCCGTGTCCTCCACCAGACCAGGTCTTCTGGTTAAGTAAAGCTGCTTCTTTAACAAAATGTCCCTGTTTTGTCCTCAGAGGAAAACGAGCTGGTTAACGAGGTGTTGGAGGACATTCCTCGTCATGAGGAAGATTATCTGGACTTGACGCTGGAGGAGGAGAGCGAGCTCATCGCCACCATGAAGACATATTTGAACCGAGAGCCCACGCACACAGTTTGACCCAGACACCTTGGACCTAAATAAACCTTGTTCTGCTCTAAAACCAAATCCACCCCCCTCCCCACTCCCACCCCCAAACAGACCTCCAAATTGAAGACTCAACACGGCAGATAAACAAAAACCACACACACTCACACTTGCACATTGTTCTCTCTCTGTGAGGACCTTCATGAACCTGAAGGCCTTCACCGAGTCCAAAACCTGAATCTGAGAAGGTCTGTTTTTAAATGAAGACGGGACACATCCCCATAAGGTCTTAAACCAATGGTGGTCCTCATACCACAGCTAGATAAACGCATTATAAACACAGCTGTCCCAGGAGTGATGATTGTCTGCAGGAGTGCCAAAGCTGAGCGACATGAAGCAGGAGGAAACCTCAGTGTTTCTACCAGGTTTTTTTTCTGTTCAGTCTGATGAAGGCAGATTTTACTTTAGTTGACAGCACGTTTCCCTCTGAAAGGATTGTTGTTCTTAAATAAAATCATTGTTCCATGTGACACACGTTTGTAGACTTCTGGATAAAACTGAAGGGAAATGTTTTTTTCTGTGATCTGGCTTCATGTTTGTTATTGCTGCTCTGACTGCAGTAAAGTTGTGTTTTATTCTTTATTGGTTTTATTTGATCTTGTTATGTTCTGTGTTTATAAAGCCAATAAAAAAAGGATTCTTTCAGGTTATTTTTCTGGAAACATGACCATAGCTGAGATAAGCCTCATTTAGCTATTGTATAATGCTATCTGTAGCCTCTGGTAGAAGATCCTGAAGTCTGTCAGTTCTTCCTCAAACCCAAACAGGTTCAGTTTGTAGCCTGTAAAGAGCTCAACTCTACTGCAGTGACAGAACCGAGAAGCTTCCTGAAGGATGATGAACATCAAAGGTTTTTCTCTGGTTTCTTAGAGATTGGTGATACATTTTTCCTTTATTACTGATAACAATACAGATACTTTCAGCCCCTTAAAGGAAAATGTCATGATTATACAGGTTTACCTTAATATCTTTATTAAGGTCAGTATTAAATATGAACAAGCTGAGGCGTGTTGCATTGAATGACGTGTGAATGTGCAACTCAGTCTCGCTGTACTAATGTAAAGTTATTACAAAGACTTTAATATATTCATGTCCACGGACATGATTTTTTTTAGATGTTTTTTTTAAACTACATAGCGTGACAGTCTCAGTATTTCATTAACCACAAATCAACTGGTTTTCCATTTTACAGATAAACTTTGCATCTGGAGGACTATAAGATAAAGGATGATAAATAACTTGAGATGGAGAGCCATCATGAGCCAAAAAATGACCAAATTTTATTTTTTGCATCGACTCATTTTTGAGGTTTGAGGTGTCATTCATAGTAAAACACATACACATTTTTGTTTTTTAATGTTAAGTCATGGTTTAACTCAGATGCCTTTCATTTTCTTTTGGGGATAATTTTCACATGCTGGTTTAATAAACGTCTGTAAAGAGAGAACACGAGCATAACAAAGAGCTTCCTGGGGGCGTACATATGGCTTTTGCAAATTTTCCGACTTTGTCAACAAAACTCTTAGCTGGAATGTAATGTCATTCCCAGATGGGAAGAGGATCCAGAAATTCTGCCAATCTCTTTGGACCAAAGCTCATTTAAAATGGTCTGAGGTAAAGTGGAAAACTGTTCTGTGGTCAGATGGATCAAAATATGAAGTTTTATCTGAAAAGCATGAACCTAGTCCTGCAGACTAAAGAGGAGAGGGAGCATCCAGCTTGTTAAAGCCTGCATCTCTAATGGTATGAGGTTGCATTAGTGCGCGTGGGCAGTTTCCACATCTTTGAAGCTCCATCAATGCTGGAAAGTACATGTTGGTTTTAGAGCAACATCTGCTCCCATCCAGACGTCTCTTTCAGGGACGACCTTGCAAGGCAAGGCAGTTTATTTGTATAGCACAATTCATGTACAGGACAATTCAAAGTGTTTTACTTAAAACATTAAAAGCATTACAGATATTAAGAAGTCTTAAAAGGCAGCAACAAATAGCAAGAATCACAATAAAATCATAAAACATATTAAAATGATTAAAAGCAAAAAAAGTTACAAGTTACCGTGCAGATTTCATGCATAGGCACACGAAAAATTAAATGTTGTTAACCTGGATTTAAAAATGTCTACATTTGGTTAAAGTTTAATCTCCACTGGCGGTTTGTTCCACTTGTTTGTAGCCTATCAGCTAAATGCTGCTTCTCCATGTCTTTGGATCTAAGAGCTCTGCTAGGTTTATATTCTCTGAACATTTTACAGATGTATTCTGGGCTTAAAACGTTCTAGGATTTGTAAATGATCAGAAGGGTTTTAAAATTTATTCTGACTGACTGGAAGACAATGTTGAGATTTCAAAACATGTGTGATGTGTTCAGATCTCTTAGTCCTGGTTAAAATGCTGCTAAAAAGCTGTCTTAATGACAACTTTGATGTGGCTGCTGAAAGTCAGATCTATCAATCTTGCAGATTTCAGCAAGACAATTCTAAACCACGTCCTGCATCCATCACAACAGCATACACAGAGTCCGGCTAATGAACTGGTCTACCTGCAGTAAGTCCAGGCCTGTCACCAGTAAAAAACATCTGGAGCATCATGAAAGCAAAACTCCAGCAACCAAGGTCCAGGACTGTAGAGCAGCTAGAATCCTGTATCAGACCAGAATGGGACAACATTCCCCTCCTAAATCTCTAGCAAATAGTCTTGTCACTTCCCTGCTACACATATTTAAACATCACCCTGGAACTACTTTTTTAGAGATGTGTTACAGCCGTCAAATTCAAAATGAGCTTATATTTTCCATTAGATGGTAAAATGCCTCATTTTCAGCTTTGTTGCTTTGTTGGATTTTCTAATTAGCTTAGTAATCTAGCAAAGTTTTCAGTTGATGAATTATTTTAATCCTTGTATAAGAGTATATTATTAGTAGAAAGCATAAAAGAAAGCGTTTTCTGTTTAAAAGAGTTTATCCAGCTGTTTCTCCTGCTTCTCGACATTTTTTTCTTCTTTTTTTCCGCTGACGTCACGTCTGACGCTATGCTCCAAAATCTGCAGCTGCTTCTGATAACGGTAAGTTTGTTTCCTAAACAAAAGAAAAAAACGCCTAAATGCTTTATTTTGATCATGTCCACAGAAGAAGAAGGCGAATGGAGTTTTTTGTCCCCCAAAAAGCAGGTTTACTGGTTTAGCTGGCTAAATTAACTTTAACGGTAATCTTGGGGTCTGATCCAAAATGGCACTGCGGTCAATCAATATCCGTGGTCAAACTAGCCGCTGCTGTATTTAAAGTGCGCAACTTTCTGGTAAAAGCCAAGAAACAGCTCTGGAAAGCTTCGACAATGACTTTTGATTCCCTCGCCCTGTCTCGCAGATATGGGGCAGAAATAAAGATGTGTTTTAACAGTAAATGTCGGTTTATGAACCAAAAACACATTGAGTCTTGTGAAACTTCCGCAGGGATATTAAAGCCTCGGTCAACGCAAAGCTACCACCACCATGAACACTTCCGGATTTAAAAATCTGTCTGTTTTGCCTTACAGCCATTTTTACACAGGAATGACACGTTCTCGTTGTTGAAATTATAGTGATAAAAAACTAAATAAAATCAGTTTATTCCATAAGTAGCCCAACAGGTGTTACTGGTCAAAATACTTCCTATACTACTTGCAAAAATAATATAAAACAGTTCTACTGTAGTTTTCCATAAGTCCCTTATAGATAGCAATAAGAGCCATTTTGATCTAACTTTAAAGTTGAATAAAACATATTTATTCCATAAGTAGGTCAATACACTTGTACTGCTGGATTTAGTACTCTATACTACATGTACATGCACCAATTCAACTATGTAGTTTTTAAGTTATTTATTGTTGAAGTCCTTTCTGTATGTTAATAAGGATTTTTGTCCAACTTAAAACTGGAAAAAAAAACATGTCTTCTATACGTAGTTCACAAAACGTGTACTTCTGGACCTAGTACTTCATAAATTATTTGCACAAATACTATGAAGTACTTTTACTGCGTACTTTCGGAGTAATTCGTGTAAAGTCCCTTACTGATAGCAGTAAGAAACATTTTCGTCTAAATTTGTGGGGAAGAATAAAAATTCAGGCCTGAGTAGTTCACCAAGGTTGTATATAGGTATATATACATATATGTATATACAGGTGCTTGTCATAAAATTAGGATATCATGAAAAAGTTGATTTATTTGAGTAATTCAATTCAAAAAGTGAAATTTGTATAATGTAGACATTCATTCTTCACAGACTTGACATAATTCAAATGTTTATTTCTTTTAATTTTGATGATTATAACTGACAACTAATGAAAACACCAAATTCAATGTCCCAAAAAATTAGAATATTACTTAAGACCCGGAAGAAAAACAGGATTTCTAGAAACGATGGCAAACTGAAAAGTATGAACATGAAAAGTATGAGCATGTACAGCACTCAGTACTTAGGTGGGGTTATTTTTAGTTGATCAAAGTTTCAGTTTTTGAATGGAATTGCTGAAAAAAAAATCTACTTTTTCATGATATACTAATATATATATGTGTGTGTGTGTGTGTGTGTGTGTGTGTGTGTGTGTGTGTGTGTGTGTGTGTGTGTGTGTTTCTCCTGTTCTGGTGTTACGTAGGTAGCTCCATTGTCGTCATGGCAATGCGCACAGGTGAACAAGCTGACTCTACGTAATTCCAGAAATTTCTGAGTCATATTATTATATTATGGGTTTACATGGATCCAATATTCTTTGGAGGTTCTATTAACATCAACACGTTATCTGAGATCTGAACTTTAAGAATATTATTAGGACGACTCCACTAAATGAAGAACTAACTAATGAAGAAAAACTAACCTTTTTCTGTCCTGAGGGTTTTTTTCTTCACAGATCGATTTAGGAAATTAGTGATGGTACCCAGCCCTCGTTCCAAAGGAGTGGGTAGAAGCATAAGCTTAACTAATCCTAGTACTAAAGCAAACTGTTGGTGCAATCATGAGTGAATAGCAAATAGAGGAGAGGGCTAAGGATGCAGCCCTGCGGGGTACCTGTGTTTCGGATGAGAGTAGATGAAGTGATGTTTCCCATCCCAATGTTCTGTGATGTCTTGCTCAGAAAATCCTGAATCCTGCAGCACAGTTAGCTACCTAAGCCTAATGGGCTCGACACACAGGAGGCAACATCGCTCCTTCTCTATTCTTTTCTTATAAAACTTGAGGCGAAAATCACTGCCATCAAATGATGATATTCACCATGCTGTTTCCTTGCTTGTAAGACAGGGTGAACCCAGGGTTTTCTCTTTTGTGAAGTAGAATCAACAGCAAGATTTGAGTAAAATCTTCTTACTCTTCATCCTTGATGATTTGTCTGTCACAGGTTGTTTTGAAAATGTTCAAATTTACTCCAATATCATAACCAATCAAACTTTTTAGAGACAAGTGATCCAAGAGCGCGGTGTGTGATGCTGCAGCTGTATTAAAAGCCGAGCTGAAATCCACAATCCAGCAGGTTTTCTATGTATTCCTGTACCAACACACCTGAGTCAAATTAATGAGTTATTGTGTAGAACCTGATTGCCTGTTAGAGCTACCTAATTTGACTCATGTGTGTTGGTGCAGGGATATATGGAAAACTTGCTGGATTGCGGCCCTCGTAGGACCGAATTGAGTAGCCTTGGTCTACTGTATGTCAGCAGAGATTGCAGCTTTAATGATAGAATGAGTCTTTCAAATCATTTAGTGTTGGAGCAACTTAGCAGTAGTTATTTAGGCAATTCGCTGTTTTTCTTAGGTACTGAGATTATAGTAGCTGACTTGAGACAGGTTGGGACTGTAGCTTGCAGGAGTGAGCGGTTAAAATGGTGGCCAGTACCCCTGCCACCTGCTCCGCACACACCTTAAGGATCCTTCCTCTGACACCACCAGAGCCAGCTGCTATCCTTGGGTTGATTCTCTGAAGGATGGCTATGACTTGGTGTTGCTGTTGTTGTGGGGGTGGTCATCTGGTGCAGAGTGGAGGCAGTGATGTCCAAATTTCTTGCTCGTGCAAAAAACTTGTTGAGTGTATTGGGGAGAGATTAGTCTATGGTGCCAGTGTCAGTGTGGACAGAGTTCTCTTTGTTGCTGGTAAGAGTGTTTATCCCCTGCAACATGGGTCTGGAGTTGTTAGTGTTGAAGTGTTACTCTATGTGCTGCTTGTATCTGCATTTAACATCATTGTTGCCTCTCCTAGGGCTCCTCTGTGCATCTGTGTAGGCATGAGTGTTTCTGGAAAAAAGCAGAATCCCGCAAGTTCAAGTCCTCACTTTGCTGTCAAACCATGGTTTTTGTTTAGGGAACACTTTAACAAACTTAGTTGAGGAAAAATCCTCAGAGCAGAAGTTTATGTAGGATAGGACAGCTGAAGTGTGTCCCTCCAGATCTGTGCCCTCAGTGGCAACAGATCTGGAATAACAGAAATATAAAAAAAAAAAATAAACTCATGAAACAGACCTGGACAAAACGATGGTACCCCTAGAAAAGACTGAAAATAATGTGACCAAAAGGACATTTTAATTCAAGGTATGTCCACTAATTAGCATCACAGGTGTTTACAAACTTGAATTCAGTCAGTGGGCATATATATATGGCTACAGGTAGTCACTGTGTTGTATGGTGACATGGTGTGTACCAGACTCAACATGGACAAGAGGAAGCAAAGAAAAGAGTTGTCTCGGGAGATTAGAAAGAAAATTATAGACAAGCATGTTCAATGTAAAGGTTATAAGACCATCTCCAAGCAGCTTGATGTTCCTGTGACTACAGTTGCACTTATTATTAAAAAGTTTAAGATCTATGTGACTGTAGCCAATCTTCCTGGACGTGGCCGAAGGAGGAAAATTGATGACAAATCAAAGAGACGGATAATACGAATGGTAACAAAAGAGCCCAGAAAAACTTCTAAAGAGATTAAAGGTGAACTTCAAGCTCAAGAAACATCAGTTTCAAATTGCACCATTCGACATTGTTTGAGCCGTTGAGAAGCCTGGCCCAGAGTCCCCCCACAGTGCCCGGAGCCTCCAGGTGACACAGGCATCAGGTGCACACAGGACATCAGAACACCGTCGGGTGAAGTGGCCCCAAGCTAATAAGGAGGAGGATTGGCTCCAGTTTGATGAAGATGCCGACACCATTTTGAAAGCAACCACCAACGGGGAACCTTATCGCCGCCTCAAGATGATGACTACGATCATCATCAGCCAGAGGTTTGGGTTAGAGGAGAGGTGTACAGCAAAGCCACCCTACATGATGAATCTAGTAAAATCCATCAGCTCCGACAAGAGCTGAAGAGCTTGAGGCAGCAGTTCAAGCTAGGGAGTGTAGAGGAGAGGGGACCTCTGGTGGAGCTACGCACCATAATCCGCAAGAGGCTGATAATCCCAAGGAGGGCTGAGTGGCATAGGAGGAGGAGGAAGGAGAGATCCAGGAAGCGAGCTGCCTTCCTAGCAAATCCATTTGGGTTCACAAAACAGCTGCTAGGGCAGAAGTGCAGTGGTCAACTTGCCTGCTCCAAGGCTGAGGTCGATCAGCACCTCAGAGAGACCTACAGCGACGTATGTAGAGAGCAAGAACTGGGCCCCTGTAGGTCCCTGATTGATCCACCTGCGCCAATGCTGGATTTCCATGGTAAAGTGCCCGGTTGGAGAGAGATCCAGGAGGTAGTCAAGAGGGCAAGTGCAAGCTCCGCTTCTGGGCCAAGTGGAGTACCTTACAAGGTATATAAGAATTGCCCCAGGCTACCCCATAGGTTCTGGAAGATCCTGAAGGTGATCTGGAGGAGGGGCAAGTTAGCGGACTAGTGGAGACAGGCAGAGGGTGTGTGGATCCCAAAGGAGGAAAGGTCTCAGAACATCAATCAGTTCCAAACCATCTCACTGCTGAGTGTTGAAGGGAAGATCTTCAGCATTGTCGCCAAGTGACTGACAGACTACCTCTTGAAAAACTGCATCGACACCTCGGTCCAGAAAGGAGAGATTCCAAAGGTCTCTGGCTGTTTGGAACACACAGGTGTGGTCACTCAGCTCAACAGGGAAGCCAGAGAGAACAAAGGTGACCCGGTTGTGCTGTTGTTGGACCTTGCCAACACCTATGGATCCATGCCGCACAAGCTGGTCGAAGAGGCACTAAACCATCATCACATCCGAAAGAAGTTCAGAGACCTCGTCCTGGACTACTATGCCAACTTCAGCCTGAGAGTCTCTTCCGGATCAATGACTTCTGAATAGCACAAACTTCAAAAAGCGATTATCACCGGTTGTACAATCCCAGCCATACTCTTTGCCCTCGCCATGAATGTGAAGTCTGCAGAAGTCCAGTGCAGGGGGCCTCTCGCCAAGTCTGGAGTACAACAGCCACCCATTTGAGCCTTCATGTATGACTGACAGTGACAACCACATCTGTTCCGGGCTGCAGGTGGATCCTAAATGGACTCGAAGAGTTGATTTCCTGGGCTCGTATGAGGTTTAAACCGGGTAAATCGAGGTCACTTGTGCTGATAAAAGGGAAGATGACAGGTAAGTTCTGCTTCTCACTCGGCACCACCAAGATACCATCACTCACAGAGGAACCGGTGAAGAGCCTGGGAAAGGTGTTCAACTGCAGCCTGAGAGATGCAGCCTCCCCACAAGCAACCAACCAAGAGCTGGAGACCTGGCTAGCTGTTGTGGACAAGTCTGGCCTCCCTGGCAAGTTCAAAGTCTGGATTTACCAGCATGGTATCCTTCCTTAGATCCTGTGGCCCCTCTTGGTCTATGAAGTCCTCATTTCAACAGTGGAAGGCTTTAAGATGAGGGTCAGCAGGTCTTTGCAGGTGGCTGGGGTTGCTACGAAGCCTGAGTAGTATCGCCCTGAACGGACGGAACAATAAGCTCAATCTCCCTTTCAGCAGCCTGAGTGAAGAATTCATGGTCACTCGGTCGAGTCCAGTGAACCAAAGGTCGCCCAGGCTGGGATCGAGGTTAGGACAGGACGTAAGTGGAGAGCTTCTGAGACTGTGTGAATTGCAGAGTCGAGGCTACAGCAGAGGGTGTTGATGGGCAAAGTAGCACAGGGAAGAGTGGATTTAGGCACCACCTTGCTATGGTAGGGCTCAGGGGAAAGAGAGGAGGTCACTGATCTTTGAGGAGGTGTGAGCTGGAGTAGGGAAGAAGCGGGTGCTGCCTATTCCATCTAACCTCTTTACCTGGGGGAAAGTGGAGACTTCAGCTTGCACCTTCTGCCAGAAAAGAGAAACCCTGGAGCACATCCTAAGCTGCTGTCCGAGAGCCCTGGGTGAAGGGCGCTGCCACTGGAGACATGACCAAGTCCTGAAGGCCGTAACGGATGCTCTCTGCAGTGGAATCAGCCACAGCAAGAACCTTCGCCCAGTAGGAACACCATCACTTTCGTCAGAGCTGGGGAGAAGCCTGCAGTGGTACCTTTTTAATTCTTCATGAGATTTCTAACAACCTATTCAACTTTTCAACAGAGCTTCGTTACCACCAGCAAAGTGTCCACTCTTTCCACTGCTTTGGAATGTGAGAGTCTCCAGTCATACACACTCTCACACTCTCTATTTGCCTTTTCTTTGTTCTCTTCCTTTCCTTTTTATTTTGTTTTATTATTTTATGTTTTTATAGTGCACCTATTTTATAATTTTTTTGCCATTCCCCCAGCCTATTTTTTTTCTTTTGTTCTCCCTCTGTAACTTCCTCTAGTTCCCGTCTGTAGTTTCTCTTTTTCACTCTGCAGTTTCCTCTGAGTGCTGTCTTTAACGTGCTGGCACGGAGTTGATCTTTTAGAACCTACTCACAGACGTTATTTTTTTAAAACCCACTAGCTCGGGTTTCCTCTAATTGTAAGGTTTTCTTCACAGTGACCCCGTCACACAACCTTGTTTTTATCACAAAATTTATACTTAACTGCTCCCGTTTCTCGCTTTGTCGAAGGCGGATTTCCCTTCACTGTCTGTTGCCAGATTCAAAACCCCAGATAACTGGCCTCTCTATTCACCTAACATCGAGGTAGAGGTCTTTTACAGGCCCCAGACCTGGCTGCGCAGTCTTCAATCTCCGTGATTCCACACCAGCTTCAGACGGGTATTTGGGATCCATTCGAAGGACCAAATATGTTAGGAAAATTCTTCCCAACACCAAGCACTGCAAAACTAAACTTTTCAACACAAGAAAGAACACAGAGCAGTACTTCATGTATACAATTTTACTTGCAAGGAGTGTATGCACCACACACTGATACACACACTGAGTTGCTTCACGCATTACAGGCATTATAAAAGGAGGTTCACAAAGACCTTCCCTCGTACATCAAACACTTCAGAATTACACAAGTCTCAGGTTACAGTATTTTTCCACTAAAGATAAGACATGGAAAATTAGAAGCATGAGTAGGTTAGTGTCTGGTCTCCTCCTGGTACAATCATGTCCTTTTATCTCGTCCATGGCCTTGACTTTCTGTTTCTTCAGACTCAAGCATAAACCAGCACACACATGCACAAAGAATGCTGCTGAGTACTTTTTCTAATTCTTAATGATTCACTTGGTTCAGAGTAGATCCAGAGTAAATACAAAGTTAATTTTGAAAACATAATGAGTAAATGATTGGTTCAAAGTATAATAATGAATCATTAATAAAATCACAAATATAATAAACATAATGATAATCCATATGATTTTCACCACCAAAAACCATAAACTTGGTTTTGTCTTAATGGACATTTAAAAAATTACCAACCATCCACGCCTTTATGTCATGGAGACATAAAAGAAGTAAAGATTAAATGAAGGGGCAGAGCACATGACTGCAGACAGAGCTGAACGGATCCATCATGTGTGGATGTTCCAGCTTCTAGAATAACCCTTATCTAAATGTAATCACCTTACTGACCACTATCATGAACCTGGAACTGTTGATCTGATGGAGGTTGAAGTGCAATTTGATTATGAAATGTAATAATAAGGTGAGCTGTAGCAAGTCATTAGATCTCAAAGTTGAACAAAATTCTCTAGCGTCAGTAATTTAAATCCAGCAGAATCAGCTACCAGCTCCTCAAAGGTGGAAGGTGTTCTAATTATGCACTTAAAGTATGAACATTTAGTTTGGAGTTAAAACCTCAGAGGGTCATCAACAGATATTTATACTTGAGGGAGGCCTGGATTCAAACCTCGAAACTTTTAAAAAAGTGTCGACACATCCTGATATTTTTAGCAATAGTCAGAAAATCTTTTTAGTGATGAATAAATTTCTTTACAGGAAGATGAAGAGGAGTTGTGTCTCTGAGGAGCAGGAGCTGTCATGCTGTCCTTTGTGTCAGGACGTCCTGAAGGATCCAGTCTCTACCAGCTGTGGACACTGGTTCTGCAGACACTGCATCAGCTCATACTGGGACCAGTCTGCTTCATCGGGAAGTTTCTACTGTCCCCATTGTGATAAAACATCCAGCCAAGGTAAAACCAAACATTTATCTTCTGATTGACTTTCTGAAAACCAGACATGTTTTTAAAGATTTAATAATGTAATTTAACTTTTATTCTTTCTTATTTCCAGCAGATGTTGGTCTGCAGGAGGTTTTAGATGAACATAAAATCAGTCTGAGGAGGAGATGTGAACATGTTACTGAAGGAACTGATGGACCAGGAAGTAGAACCCTCCTCAACAGGATCTACACTGAGCTCTTCATCACAGAGGGACAGAGTGAAGAGGTTAATACC
>JBAFTA010000020.1:19511600-19522679 GCA_036919975.1 Melanotaenia parkinsoni
ATCGTATTAAAAGCACTTGAGAAATCAAAGAACATGACCCTCAAAGTGCTGCCTGACTGGTCCAGATGAGAGTGGGCTCTCTGAAGCAGGTATATGATGGCATCTTCAACCCCAAGCCCATAACGGTATGCAAACTGTAATGGGTCCTGAAAGGTAAAGATAAATAAGATAAAGAAAAAATAAACCAACAAGCTGCTCACTGAACTTGATTATTAAGAGGAGCTTTATACCCTCTTGGCAAAGCAAATTTGTTCAGCACAACACAGCAGCCAGATCATCATTCTGCTGCCACCATGCTGGACAGGACAAGTCTAAACAGAAAAATAAATCCTGTTTGGTTAATTATTTTCTTTTTAACACAACTACCAGGTAAACCTTCATAGCCACAAAAACTTAAGTCATTTTAACTTTCTTCGACCAGTGTTAAAGTGGTTTTTGTCTGATGAGGTCAGTCTGAAGAATTAGACTCACCTTCAAACCTCAGTCCATAGCAGCAGGGAGGACTTTGCTCTTTAGCTCAGAAGTGGAAATTTCCTCCTGGAAAAAACGAAAGGATATTTAGAGTAGACATGACAAATCTCACCATAACAGTTTAGATTTAATCAATTCTCATAACGTTTATTTCATCTTTCAGAGCCTGAATCATGGGAAACAAAGGCTCAGTTACCAATACGACTCCTTATAACTGGGTACTTGACAAAGGAAGACAGGTAAGTTTCACATTTATTGACAAGGGTTTGATTTATAATTCATTATTAATGTTTTTCCTTCTTTTTCAGTTTTCTGAGGATGTTTGTACTCTATACAGAAATAGCACAAGAGAATATAAAGAAGATTTCTTCCACAAATATCAGCTATACTTTCGATATGAAAACCACTCAGACTGGGACCTTAAGACTTGGGGTGATGGCGATTCATTCACCTTAAGAGAAAGCAGCGACCGCAGATATTTTGAACTGGTCAACAATTCTTCTCGTCAGGTAGTCGACCGATGTCCACACTTTGGTAAGTTTTAATAATAAGAAAATAAATTAAATAACCTTTTATTCAGAGCTTTTCTTTAATGGTCTGTTTCATTGAGATTCAGAGAGAAACTCAAGAATTTCACTTTTTAAAGATTTTGTTCAAACAACCAAAACCTGATAAGACCAAGTTTAAGGAAATCTTTGACTTTAAATCTGAAGACAAACTTAAACATTTCCCTCGGTACCTCAAGATTACAATGCCATAAATGATTTTCTTATTAATTTAATGATGTCCTTTTTCATCTTGCTGATTAAAACCTCAGTTCTTCTCAGGCTCAAAGCCTCATATCCTCTTATAGCTGAATTCTGGGATCTTTATCAGATCCTGTAAGCAGCCAAAGACTCTTTAACTGGTGCAGTTCCTTCCTCTGCATCGCTGGTCCTCAAGCCAAATACAGCTATTCTGCAATTTCTCCATCTTAATAAAAAATAAAAACACTTAGAAACATCACAGCGCTTATTGAAATATTTAAGAAAAGCTGCAGCCATTTCAAACAATATTAGGCCACAGAACTTGAAAAATGTTAATTAGAAAAACAGAAAAATAAGTAGCTCGTAAACTGATAGACAAGGAGTGATATAAGTTAGAAGTTAACTTCAGTTTTATGCATCATTAAATTTTTCTACAGGCAGAATTGAAGAAGAAAAACGAGAGAAAGAAAGAAAGGAGCGAGAGAGACAGCAACAAGAAGAGCAACGCCGAAGAGAGGAAGAGGAGAAGAGACGTCAGGTGGAGCTCGAGCAAAAGAGGAAGATCCAACAGCAGATTGAAAAGGAGAATGAGGCCTCCAGGAAAAAGCTCTCCCAAGCACAGGAAAGGTTTCAGGAGGAGCAAAGCCTCAAAGAACGAGTTCTTCACCAGCAGCAAACTCAGGTTCTACACCAGATGGTGGAAGATGATGTTGCTCACTTTGAGAGGGATGAGGTACGGCTAACTCAGAGTCTCTGGGTTTGCTTAAACTCGAAAACCTCATTAAGAACTATTATGATTAATTTATTCTAATGAACATATAGTGAGTGCAGCATGCTTGCAGTAGTTTGTGGGTTGTTGTTTTTAACTATAATGTAAGGCCACAAATACTCTGGGCTCCTGGCTTCATACTGGGAAAAATGCAATACAACACCATTAAGAAGTCTGTTAGGATACCAGGGAGGATAAAACACTGACTTCTGCTTTTCAAGTAATTCTAATTCTATGAAATGGTCGCCACCACTTAAATATAATCCACTATATACCTAATTAAATAAAACATTGGAGTTTTAAGACATGATAAAATAAACAAATAATAAGAAGTTTCTTCTTCATGGTAAAATATTTATAGTGACCATTTCCAACCTTTCAACAATGTGTCTGCAGCTTTTTAATTATTATTAATGTTTTGGTTAAATTGGTGTTCACACAGAGCAAATATGACATGAATCAGCAAATGGTGGATATATTTAGAAGGCCAGCATCACCTGTTGTACAAGAACTAACAAAAGCTCACAGTCCAATACAGACCACTTACTGGATGGTCCATGCATGACTTTACACTGTAGTTTTCACAATTAAGGTATCCCAGTCCCTGAAAATTGGTACCACTCATGTATGTGATGATTTTAAAAACTCAGAAGATCCAAATTAAACACTCTTTCCCCTCGGACGCCTTCTCAGAGTGCTTCATCATGCCAAAATATGGATGAGCCATTACGAGGGTGAGAGCATGAATTTGGGGATTTTATATACTGATCTCATCAGTGTCTTTATAAATCACCTCAAACACCCCAGAAACATAGGCCAGGACTATTGCATATACTTAACGCTAATTAATGTATTTCAAGACTCTGACACTGATGTTCTGCTCTGTTTTCTTCTCTTGATATAGCTCGGTGATATAAGTGGCAAATTTGAAGAACTTTTGTCAAAGTACCAAATCACAGAGAATGGACCTGTAAAGAGAAACCTGGGAGACAGGATGAAGATTTTCCAAAATGAACTGACATTGAATTATTTCAGAGAACACAAGATCCCTATTTGGTCCCAGTGGGCTTTGGACCAGGCAACTGGATATGTGGACCTGTCTCTGACTGAGAGGTTTTGTGTTCTGGAGGCAGTGCTAAAAGTTACCCTGGAGGGTGATCCTGATTTTGAGGATTTTCTTATAACTGGACAAGACAAAAAGATTGAATTCCTCCTCAGTTTGCAAGATCAACTACATGTTGCTAATCCGACTCTGGCCAGGAAGGTTTTAGTCAATGTTCTTAATATGACTTCACAGCTGCCCCAGGCAAGTAAGGAGATCCTCAGTCAGATACTGTTCAACAACATCTGGACATCAAAAGAAATCAAACTTTTCATTGCAATGACCTTGGACATGGATCAGGAAAAAGTGACACTGATCCTCCTCAAAGTGTGCACCTATAGGTTGAGCTGCCTCGTGGCCCTCTCTGCGTTGAATGACAAAGATCCCATCGAGTTTATTCAAGGCTGCATATCTGATGAGATGGACAAAAATGTTGACACCATCTTGAGTGAATTGCAGGACAAGAACTATCCAGACCATATTTTGTCACAACTGGAAGATATTCTGCAATTTATTGAAAAGGAGCTGCCCAAATATAGAAGTGTGGACATGAATGCAAAAATGATTGAGGAATGGAAAAGAAAGATAGTTTCACTTGATTTTGCCAGGCCTAACCCTGACACTCTGAAGAATGTCCTGATTGTGCTGTCCATAGCTGTGAAGAAATGCACCACATTTGTCACTTCAAGCGGTGAACAAGTACAAGGCTACTTCCCCAGACTGACTCAGCTTGCCTCGTTGCTTTTACTACTGCTGCCACAGGTCCAGGATAAAAGAGGTTGTCTCTTAGAAATCGGAACTGGAGAAGGAAAGACTTGCATTTTAGCCATGTTTGCCACAATCCAGGCAATGCGTGGTACAGCAGTGGACATTGTGACGAGTTCTCCTGTACTTGCAATTCGTGATCAAGAAGAATGGAGAAAACTATATGACATGTTTGGTGTGACATCATCTACTGTGCCTCCACAACATCAAGATCAAAGCTCCTTTGAGAATCAGGACAAGCTGCTTGAAGATGCATACAGGAAGCAGGTAGTTTATGGTACTGTCAGCACCTTTGCAGCAGATATACTGAGGCAAGAGTTTGAGAAGAAAACTACTCGAGGGAAGAGGACATTTGAGTGTGTGATAGTGGATGAAGTGGACTACATGACGCTGGACAGTGGAGTTCAAGTGACCTTCCTGTCACACCAAGCCAACAGCTTGAGGCATGTGGAACAAGTCCTAGCAAGCATCTGGACCATGGTGTCTGCCTGCCGTCCAGTAGAGATGCTCGAAACAGGGGAGATCCACTGGGTAACCAGAATCCAGCACTTTCACAAGGCAGTGAAACAAGCTGTGATCGGTTCTGAATCAGAGGACTTTTCAGAAAACGACATACTGCTGCTCGGTGCAGAGCTGGGGTTTTATTCACAGGAGGACATGGATAAACTGAATGAAGCTGTGAGTGAAACACATCCAGAGAATGACAACTATGAAAACATCATGGGAAAGGTTGGACCTGGAGAGCAGTATGAGCTGCTAACTGAACTTGAGACAAAAGTTGATGTGGCCATAGATTGTTATTCACTCATCAACAACAAGGCCAAACTGTACGGGAAGGAAAGCTCGAGCAGAGATCCTGATATCAGCATGCTTCTCCTGCAGAATGGACGGGCCTGTGAAATCATGTCTATGAAATCACTCATTGAGGAAACTGTTAAAAAATTGAGGTCTAGAATTAAATACTCTAGAGAATGTGCTCTAAATTCAATTAAGGAAACAGAGAGATTTATTGTGATTCCATCTTTCTTGAAAGACTACATTGAGAATCAGTTGTCAGTTTTTGCTGAGAATGCATTGAAAGCCATCACAATGACACCGGGGAGAGAGTACATGATTGACAAGGCACCTGAAGCTGACACTGCTGGTTTCAGTGGTTCTCAGAGTCATCAGTATGATGCCATAGTTCCAGTAGACTTTCAGGCTAGTGGAGTCCTGGAGAAAAACAAACGCTGGGGTGATGGACTGCAACAGTTTTTGGAGATGAAGCATCAGCTGGCAATTTCACAGTTGTCCAATGTCACAAATTACATGTCAAATGTCCACTTCTTTAAAAGGTACCTCAAAGGGAAAGGCATTTTTGGTGTCTCTGGAACAGTCGGAGGGGAAGCTGAAGGAGCATTTCTAGAACGACATTACAAAACAGCGACTTTTGTCATTCCAGCTCACCGTCATAAAAAGCTTGTAGAGCTGCCAGCAGTTCAGGTGAGTGGAAGAAATCCTGAGTGGATCAAACTGATCTGTGAGACTGCGTGGAAAGCTGCCGATAGGGGACAGGTTGTCTTGATCATCTGTGAGGACGTCAAGACTGCAGATGAGTTGAATACAAAAATGCATGGGCAACAAAGATGGCCTGATCAGATCACCATGTACACGATCAGTGCAAAGCACAACATTGAAAAACAGATGTTCAGCCAGGGAAACATCATCATTGCTACCAACCTTGGAGGCCGTGGGACAGATATACATGTTCAGCAGGAAGTAAACAAGTGTGGAGGCCTCTTTGTTCTTCTAACATACTTCCCTGGAAATCAACGTGTGGAGAGACAGGTCTTTGGGCGCACTGCCCGGAAAGGAAACCCAGGTATGGTGCAAATGATTCTCAACCAGGACCATCTTGCATCAGTTTACCAAGGCCACTCAGTGGAAACCATGAGGCAGCTCAGAGAGGAGTATGAGGTCAGCCGTTTAGATGGCATGGAGAGAAATGAGCTGTTGGAAATTGAAATGAAGGAAGGTTTGTTCTCCTTATTTTGTGAATTTCTCTGTGACTTTGACAAGAATTACTCACAAGATGAGAAGAGTGACCTCACACAAATGAGGCTAAAAGATTTTCTAAAGTTTTTTAAGAACCATCATAAAAAGTTTGACTATCAGCCTGCACTCAATGCTTTGAAAGAATCATGGGCTTTGTGGCTCACCTTCCATGAAGAGCACATCAGCAAACATGACAACATCACCACGCTTCGAGAAGACCTCACTAAAGACTTAAAGAAGACTGCTGAGGACCTCCTGCAGGGAAAAAGCAACAATTTCAATGACTACATCGAACAGGCAAAAAGCAGAACTGACATGCATCGCGCAAATAAAAATGAAAGTGACTATGGAGCTTTGTCTTATTGGAAGAGTGCTGCAGAGTGTGATCCTTTCTACAGTGCTGTGGCTCTTTATAACCAAGCATACATCATTATAAACCTGCGAAAGAGGAACTACTTCACTGAGGCTAAGAAGCTACTGGTGGACGCTAAGACTGCAGTGGACGTGTATCTCTCAGAATCAACCAACACAATGGCATTTTGTAATTTGTCAGTGACAAAAGACTTCACACCCCACCACAAAGACAGCAACCTGCAGGCCCAAATGGAAGCCAGAATGGCTATCTTCAAATCTTGGAAAGGGTACATTGAAAATGCTCTGAAAACTCTCCAACAGATTGAAAATAGCAAAAATGAGGCAATAACAGAGGAGTCCAGTGTCTACAGTCTTTCAAGAGACGAAGATCCAATCACCACTAAGGAGCTGATGGTGCTCAGTGAGTTTGGCCTCTGCATTGTGTTTGAGGTGAAAAAGAAACCTAAATTCTCCCTCGATGCTTTTCTTTGTTTTTGTCTTGGTGTTCTCCAGGTAACAGCAGGAATTCTTGTTTGTGCTCTGTCATCTGGTAGCGCCATTCACTTTGGACTTGAACTGATCGGTGAAGGCATATCTGACATGATCCATGGGATTAAAGGCATGAAACAAGGAAGCTTTGATTGGGCCCAGTGGGCTGTCTCTAAAGCTATCAGCATTGGAGTGTCTCTGGTGTTTGGTGGATTGAACAAAGTCAACAAAGCTTACAAGGGGACAAAACACCTGATCACCATGGGTGCTGTGTTTAAGAGCTGCTCTTTCATCATAGTGAAACAGAGTTGTAAACATGCAGTGATGCATGCTGTTCAGGAACTGAGGAAGCAAGGATGTGACTCTGCTCCCAAATATGTTAATGACAAAAGCCTTACAAGTTTTTTCCAAAAAGTTCTGAAGATGGCTTTTGAGACCAAGGTCCTTTCATTGATAAGAGCAAATATTGATCTGGATAAGTTTCTGACTGACCTCGTTTGTTCAGGAACACCAAAGGCTGCCACAGAACAGGACTATGGAGACTTCAAAATTGACAAAGGATGTGAGAACAAAATTAGTCAGTCAGTAGATTTGATGACCAAAACAATTATTCCCGACCTCATGTTAGACTGTACCAAACGTAATAAAGTTCTTGGTATACTTTCAGAAGTCTGTGGTGTGGTAACACAACACGAAGAGTTAATGATGGGTTCTGAATCTGCTCACTATATCGAACACTGTGCACAAATACTGGAATCTGTTCCCACAAAGGATGTCTTCAACAAAACCTTTGTTCCTCAGTTGTTGCAGACTATCAATAATAAACTACCACAAGAAAAGTATGACCAGGATGGAAGACACCGATTATCAGATGTAAAACGTCTGAAAGATGAACTCATGAAAAAGATTGCAGAAAGTGGTTTAGACTCATTTGTTGAGGCTTGCTCCAGGCATATGACCAGGCTTGTGACCAAAGCATGCATGAGTAAAATAAACAGTGCTGCTGGTAGTGCTGTCAGCAATATACTTGGCAGGAATGACACACAAAGTTTCTTTAATAACCAGCTGTATATACAGCACATAAACCAGGCCATCCAAGATCCATGTATGTGTCTATCAGAGGCCGACAAGAAGGACCTAAACTGTTACATCAAAGAAATCTGTGATGTTGACCACCCTGCTACAGCTTTGGACATCTATGTTCTCACTCAAAGTGACTTTCTTCAAGGCAAGGGCATAAAACTGATAGTGGTGGACAAACAGAGGAACAAGCTTTCAGAGGATTATTATCCAGGGAAAGACAGCTCTGCAGATGACATCGTGCTCCAGCTGACGAGATTTCCAGACCTTCCACAGCAGTGAGTAACATTAATAGGACATATAATCAGGGATTAGGCAAGGAACTGGCCAAAGACATGGCTTGACATGAGAGAAAAGGCATTTTGGCATCTCTGGGATGTTAGGAGGCAAAACTTATTTCTATTCAAATATTTCTAGAACCTCAGCAAAAACAACTTATGTCATTCTAGCTAACTGCCATAAAAAGCTTGAAGAGCTGGATGCAGGTCAGGTTAGTGGAAGAAAACCTGAGTGGATAAAGCTACATAGAAAGTTGCCTCCGTCTTTACTTTTTCTGCTCACCATGATGTCTTGTTCAGTTTATGTCTAAAAGGAGTGTAGAGACAAATGAGAGAGACCCATGTTCCTGCAGCTGTGTCTCAGAGAAACACATAATACTGCATTCTCTGTATGTCCTTGTTAGCACTTTGAGCTAATCCATTTCATGAGCTGGTGACCTCACTCTTCCCATCAGGATATTAGGAAGAAATGGTTTTAATTTTCCCAGTTTTTCTCTCAGCATCCTGTTTTTTCCTCTTTGGAAAAGTTAAAAATTAATCAAACTTGTCAGCCTGGCTTGACTTGATTGAGGTTCAGAATGGATTTTTTATTTTTTATTTATTTTGTTTTTTAACAAAGGTTTTTTGTATGATGTTGAATAGATGCTGAAGACCAGCAAAGCACTCATCATGTGTGTGAATGCTGGTTAAATGGTTGAAGAGATGGCTTGAAAGAGTCAAGAAATAGAACTGCTGCATGTCTGAGGAATTCATACCTTGTTCTCATTGAAAGGTGTAAATGATGGAAGAAGAGGCAAGTTTAACAAGGAGGTTGAGAGGATAGGCTGGATGGGCTGTCCAAGCCTGAACTCAGTAGAGAGCTCAGTGGCATCGTTAACCTGTTGTGAGGTAACTGAGCTGGGAGGTGGTAGAGTGGAGGCAATCACTGTGGAAAGATCAGTGGGAGACAGGATTTACAGCATTGTAAGTTTGGGGAATATGGAACCAGCTAATGTCACAGTGGATCAAGATCAAGCTGGTATAACAGTGTTTTGAGGCTTGATTGGAGTCACGATGAGAGCCAGAAGCTGAATGGACAATTGATGAGTACAGGCAACAATGAATAGCAGCACTTTTCTTCATTTTTAGTTTAAGTTCAGTGTAGATTTGCTGTTTCCTCCATGTTATCCTCAAACCACAGACAATGACACACTCGTCTTTGACAAGGAGTGTTTCACACTAAATTACATACTTGAAAGTCACAACAGAAGGATGAAGATGGTAGAAAACTAGAACCAAATCCCTGTGACCTTGTTAACAAACATCCATCATCTGTTTAGTAAATGTCAGGAGCTGAATGCTTCTTCTTTATTTGAAATTCTGAAATAATCTACATGTCTTTCCTTATCTGAAATGTCCCTTTACTTTAGAAAGAAAAGAATCAGTTCAACAGAAACAAAATGGGTCGGGGATGATCAGACCCCATACAGAGGACATTTTGAACTCCTGAGACCAGATGGATCTGTCGTCCCAGTATATTCAGAGGGTCAGAACTGCCTGTACCATGCTGTTGCCCAGGAAACCAGTAGAAATACAGATGATCTGAAACAGACGGCTGTGAACCTTCGGAATAAAGTCAAAGATTTTGTGAGTTTTGTTTATACGCACTTATAGACACTAATAATTATGTGTTCATGCCATTAATGCTGCCACTCACTCAAACTATAAAAAACAACAAAACATGTTACCACAGCTATGCTGATGACACACACATAACCACCTCACCATGGGCCTCATTTATCAAACTGGTGTAGGAACAAAAACCGGCTTATGTCAAATATAGTCAACTTTTGGAATTTATGAAAACCAAACTTGACGGGAAAATGTTCCCACCTCCACGCCAACTCTGACCCAGGCGTACACACAGAATATGGTAAAACAGGAAACAGCGACACCAAAGGTACAAAATAAAATCAAGGAAATGATTTGAAATGTGAGACATTTGTGCACAATCCACTATTACCTTTCACACCACATGTTAGATATTAAAGCTATTTGCAGAAATGAATAAAGACGTACATTTGATATTAATTCTCCTAAGAGCGTGTTATAAAGTACATCCAGCTAAATAAGGTGGACAGTCTGCTGCCAGCATGTAGCAGTCAGTGTGAAAAGTAAGCTTTGGTCCTTCATTCCAGCAGAGCAGGACACAGACTGGAGGCTGAGGGTCTAGAATTGATGCAATGCTAATGAAACACACACAAGAGGTGGATTTCCTTTTATTTTTTTAATCTTACACAATGCTCTTTATTTACTGCAACTCCTTGGCCACATTGTTAATAGCGGTAATTGTGTCCCTCTGCACCGCCCACCCAGCTGGAGCACCCAGCAACTAGAAAGAAATATAATTTAACACTAAATAAACTGCTACCAATTTCAGATGTATCGGTATATATTTATTTTATAAATGAAAACAAATGACTAAACTACCGGCATCATTACTGTTATTTGGCAGACACTTTTCTCCAAAGTGTTTCACCACTCTAGGATTTGAACTTCAGCCTCCCGCATGGCAGACTGATGCCCTTCCGACTGAGATATCCAATCACACATCCCAATGCTTCTGGCGTGTCTTGCCTTCTGACACTGCAATGACAGCATCTGCCACCTGCTGCCACTCTAGTGCCCACACCGTGCCCACCAATTAAACATTTTTACGTTTGTTAACGTGGTCCATCAGGATCTCTGTCTCACACCCCGAAAAATTCCACTTTTTCCCTCCCGAGCCATCATAGAATAGAATAGAATAGAATAGAATAGAATAGAATGGAATAGAATAGAATAGAATAGAATGCCTTTATTGTCATTATACACATATACAATGAGATTAAGCCATTTCCAGTGTGGTATAAAATATTTACAGAAATAAACAGAAGTGCACACTCGAGTTATTTGCAGATATAAGTATGATGTATATGTCTGAAAAATATATTGCACATTCAAAGTATTATT
>JBAFTA010000020.1:19524945-19537306 GCA_036919975.1 Melanotaenia parkinsoni
GGGATGAGCCCGCTGTTGTTCGTTTATGGTGTTCAGCAGGAGAGAGAGCGCCGTGTTTACACTGGCGTCGGGTGGGATATACGCAGCTGTGACGATAACAACAGTCAGCTCTCTCGGCAGAAAAAAAGGCCGACATCTAACAGACATGTACTCTATGTCCGGACAACGGTGTTGATCTCTGATTGTCCCGTTGTTACACTAGTTGTCGTGCACATAGATACAGAGTCCCGCAAATGATGTGATGAATATGTATCATAGGGCATCCACCTGACCATTTATAACCACCATGTGGGCGTGGGATCGTGTCCCCCTCCGTGCGCCCGCTTTAGAGTTGAATCAGACTTATAAACAGAAACAGGCGTGGGATGTTATAAATCTGAAAGTTGAAGTGCACAGCATTTCCTTTTTGCACTGCAGACGCCACCTGTAGTTTGCTTTGCTACACACAGTTTGATGAATGAAGCCCCAGGAGACTACAGTCTGATCCAAACTCTAATCAGCTGCATCAATCAAATTATAGACTGGATGTACCAGAACTTCCTTTAGTTAAATGAAAACAAAACTGAAATAACAGTTTTGGAGCCAAGGAAGAAAGATTATAAGTCAGTACTCAGCTTCAAACATCTAAGCTCAAAACTAACAACCAAGCCAGAAATCTGGGAGTAGTTCTGGACTCAGACCTGAAATTTTGCAGTTATATTAAAACAGTTGTGAAGTCACTTAAGAACATATCGAGGATTAAAGAACTGATGGCTCAGCAGGATTTAGAAAAACTTGTCCATGCATGTATCTTTAGTAGACTGGACTACTGTAATGCTGTCCTCACTAGTCTCCCTAAAAAGTCCATCAGACAGCTGCAGTTAGTCCAGAACGCTGCTGCTCGAGTCCTCACTAAGACCAAGAAAGTAGATGATAGAACTCCAGTCCTTAGATCTTTACACTGGCTTCCTGTCTGTCAAAGAATTGGCTTCAAAATCCTGCTGTTAGTTTACATGAATGGTTTAGGACCAAAACACATTCAGGATCTACTGGTTCATTATGAAACAACCAGATCCCTCAGGTCATCAGGGTCAGGTCTACTTTCTGTTCCCAGAGTCAGAACTAAACATGGAGAGGCAGCGTTCAGCTTTCATGCTCCTCACATGTGGAACAAACTCCCAGAAAACTGCAGGTCTGCAGAAACTCTCAGCAGTTTTAAATCAGGGTTGAAAACTTTTCCGCCTATTTGCCTATTTACTGCCTTTTATTGAAGCAACTGTTAAATTTCCCAAACTGGATCTTTATTTCTTGCATTTTATCTATTTTATTTTAGCTTTTTTCTTTCTGCTTTTTTTCTTTCTTTTAAAGTTTGTTTTTAATGCACTTGTTATTGCTTCCTGCACCCTGCTGTAATGCTCTTAATATTTTATGTAAAGCACTTTGAATTGTCTTGTACATGAAATGTGTCACACAAATGTGCCTTGCCTTAATGTTAATAATATCTAAGAGTGAAATTTCAGTGTTTAAAAGTAACACAATCCCCACGTTTCCTCAAATCTAACAAATCTAAAGGAAAACAGAATTAACAGTTTTGTTTGTATTTTTTTTCTTATTTTTTTGTTGAAGCTTCTTTAAAAAATGTTTTGTCTTATTGCCACTCAGCTCCAACAAAACCTGCACAGATTTGCAGAAGTCTTGAAGCTGCAGAGAGGATATGAAGAAACATACAAGTCTCATAGTAAATACTACATCGCTGGAGGAGGAAGGAAAGAATGTGATAAGATCAAAGAACTATATAAACAGATGTTGAACCAGGTCCAGATTAGTAATCCAAAGCTTTACCATCTGATTAACACCTACAACATTGGATTGGTTGGAACATATGAAGAGTAAGTTACTTTAACTTGAGCTGCATTTTATCTGTTTAATCCTACAGCTACAGATGAAGGTAAACCACATTTTTCCAGACAACATACTTCATTAAATTATCATAATTATTTTAAGATTGCAATTTGATTTTAAACAAATTAAATAATCATAATGTCATTATTATTCATTATTATTTTATTTTGTCTCTTATCAAGTGTAAGAGGTGTCCGGAGGGAAAATAAATCCACAAACAACAACAATAAAAACAAATGGAGCTCTCCTGTGAATGCAGACCACTGTCCACCTGCAGATGCCTATAGGAAGGCTCTTAAAAAGTTACAAAGAAAAGGACAAGTAGAGTCCTTTAAAACAGAGCATCAAGAACTTTATCAAATGATAACAGATTCTACAAAACAGCTGACCAGAGAGGTTCTGACCCACCATCACCAGATCGGCCTGACCTATGGCTGCTACCCAGAGGCTCGTAAAGTCAGGTGAGTCTTCTCTTCATGTATGAGCCCAACTTAAATGTCCTTTCTGTACATTCTCTAGTTTCTTTCTTCTCTTTTACAGGAAAAAGCTTGCTAACGTTCTAGTTAGTGGAGATAAAGTTAAACTGATAAAGATGTCACTGATTGCGGCCAATCCAGAGATGTCACAGTGTCTCAGACATGATGCAGGTATGTAAAAACATATCTCAACTTCCTGCATACAATGCTCTTTAAAGTCATTTCTAACCAGTAGGTTCATGAATCAACAATGATTACACACTGATTACCTCACATAAAAATAAATGACAAACACACGTATATCCAAAATGTGAACACCTGGTGCTGAACAAAAACTAGCACAAGTCTTTAAAACAACATAAAGTCCTGCTACTAGAGGAAATGTCCCCAAGATTATATAATAAACTACTACCTGATGATGTTATGTGTTCAAATGCTCCTCATCAGACAAACAGAACAACTAGTGACGTCTACTAGAAACACGGCAGCTTCTTTTCCCCTTTTCTTAATTACAAACTCTAACTTAAATGGATGTTTTTATGTGGGGGGTGTGTAACAATAAGATAAAAAAACAGCGTCTAAATTAAGGAAAATCAAAAGAAAAATACTTATTCCACCCATCCCACCCCTCAAAGTCATATTTCCTCCTTCTGTAGAAGCTCCAGCTGCAGTATTTTGTATGCATGCTGTCTTTTAAATCCCCTTCTTCGCTTTCTTGGCGATGGTAAAACGGCTCATGTGCTCCTGCTGCATGTGCATGTTTCTGCAGTTTTGTGAATAACAATCTAAGAAATTTTCCACTTTGCTGGGTTATAAGTCGCTCTTGTTTATCTTCTCCTCCCGCGTCTCAATCACTGTGCGCCGGCTTGCAGGTGAAACATTTAGTTTGTGTTGTGTGTCTCTTGGCGGCTGTAGTTTCAAGATGGCAGACTGTCATGGTGCTGCCCTACCGGAAGAGCGTTTGTGTCAAAACGTCACAGTGAGGTTGTAATCTAATAGTGTTTATTCTAGTTTCTTTATTTAGCTCACCACATCAACACCAGATACTTACAAAGCACTTAAACCGAACATAAAATCATTACACCGACTTGACCAGAGCTTACTGAATGTTGTCTTCCTCTGGATGTGACCACCGTTTCATCTTTAGAAATCATTCATCAACCATCATCTATGATTTATCAGTCATTTACGAATCATCCAGCATTCATAAATTTGTTTTCTGAAAATGTGAACTCCACAGGATTCAACCGACAGAACAACAGACTGGATTTTTTATTTGGAGAAGATATCAGACTGTACCACAGCATCGGAGACCAGCTGCTGGTGGAGGGATACTCAGCATCAGGACTTCTAAACAACAATGAGAGAGAAAAGCTCCTGGAGTGGCTGAAAACAGATCAACTATACTCGTTTGGAGAAGAGTACCATGAACTACTGGAAGCCATACGCTCTGAAGGGACCAGATCTGAAGAGATAAACTCTCCACATGTCAAAAAAAGAAAAAGATAAAACAAAAGATGTAACTTCACACATGTGTGGTTACTGTGCTGAGTTTTATTTCCAACTCAGAGTTTTTCTGATTCCTATTCCCGTTTTTTGTACAGATTTCCTGTCTGTGTTCATGTGAAGCTGTCAGTGTGGGTAACGTCTTTCTTCTGAAGAATTTAAGTTGGATTTGTTGTGATGAGATTTTCTTGACAGAAGTTTGAAGTGTTTTTTCTGCCGTATTAAACAAACATATCGGCTGGATTTTCTCTCTCCACACTGACCAAGTCAAAGGTCCGTGATGCTGACAAACTTCTCTCCTGCTAGAAAACCCTGATGTGAACTAAAAACACTCTTTTACATTTTAGACATTTTAGACTTTTATCTGTATCTGAATATGAATGTTGATTTCTGGTGAATAATGTTTACAGATCAGCTCAAACCTTGAAATTATCATCCTTCATGAACATTTTCCTTACTTGACTTTCCCTTGACACATTATTCGACACAGTATTTAAATGGATTATTAATTTGTTTGATCTTAAAGCTGTAAAATAATTTCTGGAGAGGAACATGACTGCCCCCTACTGGTCTACTGGGAGAAAATCAACATCTTTGAATTTAAAAAGTTTTGACTTTTGCTTCATCCAAATTATTGAAGTTCATTTATGCTTTACTCACAATATTTACTACTGCTTAGCTGGTTTAGATGAGCTACTTTATATTATCCACAAGAAATAATGCATTTAATGTCTGTTCTGTTAAATCCATAATAATCTGTTCTTTATTAAAAAAAATGTTTTGAATAAATCTTGGCATTGTGTTTTATAATCAGTACAGATATTGATGTGAAATTTAGAATTATTTGATAAATATTGGCTATCAAATATATTCATGTTAGATCTATAAAGATTTCATCTTATCTTCATGTATGACGTGTAGTCAAGCTGGAAGTTAAAGCAGCTACATGAACCTCAGATCAAACAGCTTTGTTAAATAATTCCATTAATTAAAATAATTTCCTCAACTAAGGAAAGGGAAGTTAGAGGTTAATGATTTCTACTTACTCTGATTTTCTTCTCTTCATCCCAGCATATACATGTTTCACAGTGGGGCAGCTCCTCTGTGGCCACGCGGTAAGAAACCTGGTAAGACGCAAGCTGGGTTTTTGTCATTTAATGTCAGATTTCTTCAAAGCTCAGCCAATGATTCAGTCTCCTGTGTCTTCATCTGAAAGAAATCCGGAGGTTTATTTGCCAAGTGAAGTGTTTCTGTAACTAGAATGTCAGCTACTCTAAATAAGAATAACTGCTGAAACAATACTGCGAAACAACAGAGGAGAATTTATTTAGGTTCTGATAACAATTTACTATCTTATCCAGCTACTTTTATATCACTGGACTGGAGGTAGTATGTCAAAGAAATAAAAATGGACAAACTACACTCTGGACATCATCACTTCTCATATCCCAAACACCAAGCTCCTGAATTAAAAGGAAACTTGTCACAACTTGTTTTACATGTTACACATAAAATATAACATACTAGAATGGAAAAGATTTCTCTGGCCCTTATGTTAACCAAATGAAGTTATTGTGTGAATGCTATTGGGTGAGTAAATACTTTAACTATTCATTTTAACTTCATATAAACTTCTTCAACAGGCACATTTCAGCTTTTTTTAAAACCATTTTCAACTATGTTCAACAACATTTCAGTTAAACTTTTCATCATTTCTGCACCTTTCAACTCCATTTTATGCTTTAAATTCTTCAACTATTCACTTCAGCTTTATAATTTCTTCTTCAACAGGGACATTTTAGCCCTTTTCAGCCATCGTTTAGCATTTCAGTCCAATCATTAAGCATGAAAGCATTCACACATGCTGTTATGCTAATAACAGCTTTGTCTAGTCTAATGTTTGAGTCCTCTCTCACTTTATAAACTAACCAAAAAAAAGTAGTAGTCTTTAATATGAAAGATGTTTCTTGGGCAACAAATTCCGAATTTCTTCTTAAAACATAAAAAATGTAATTGCTGGCCAGCAAAAGAAAAAAAAGTATATGTACACATAGAGCTGGATGAAAATTGGGTTGTTGGATCCTGATCCAAATACTCAAGTGATCCAGAAGGGGAGGACGGAGCAGCTGCTGTCTGTTTCCCACCACTGGCACCGATAAGATGGCAGTCCCTCTCCACACAGTCCACCACTAGCAGGAGAGTCGCAGGTGGTTTAAGGCTACAGGACATACCAAGGAAGCAAGTGGCTAAACTCAATAAATACATGTTTATAAAAAGGAGGCAACTGGCTCACACATACGTTTACTCTGCTGCAGCTATGACACACTGAGCTCGCTATCACTCTCCTACATGTGTGCATGTGTATGTAAACTGTCGTAAAATAATCGCAAAAGCAGTGATGGCTTAATACTAGAGATGTACCGATCTGCTTTTTTCAGGTTCCAATACCGATAGCTGAAATTTGGATATCTGCCGATACCAAATGTGTTTATATGAACATTATTGTCACTATGGTCATTATTGCTGTTATAACTGTGTAAGGTTTCATTAGGTTGTAGTAAACGTTACATCCTTCCTTAATAAGTTAACTCGCCAATACTGAGCACCAATACAAGCATTAAGAAATGACATTACAGATTTAACAATTAAACATTTTTTATTTTCTTTTGGTACATTTTACAAGAATACAACTATATGTGTCCATTTTTGTAACAAAGATCTATCTTTTAGTGTAACAAAACTGTCACATTTTAAAACTCAAGGGATTTATTTCTTTTAAAAACAGCCTTGCCAAAATTTTCACTCCAACATACAGAGGCTCTTATAAATTAAATGTAAGAATACCAACATAAAACTGTGGTAGAACTACTGAAATTACATTTTCTATAATTATTGCCTGTGAGGACTAAGCCACTTTTTAAAAAGTGGGGGGCAGATTTTTTTTAAATGAAAAGTAGCTTTTCTGTATTAACAGCTGTTAAGCTATTCTGGTTTTCATTGACAATGTGAGACACTGAGCTGAAAAGCCTTTCACTTCCCACACTGCTGCATGGTGCTGAGAGGCATCTCTGTGATACTTGAGCCAAAGCGGGCAACAGCACTTTATTAACCCCCCAGTACTGTAGCGGATTTTCTTCACAAGCAGTTGTGGTCTCTCCAAGGTAGATCTCCAACTGAATAGCAGCACCCACTGGTGCACAGCTCACTGATGTTAATTCTTGCTCATCTGCTATTTCTTCAAACACACTGTCCAGACTGCTGCTGGGTTGTGCTTTGCGAGGCTTCATGGGAGACGGCTCTCCATGTTCTTCCTCTGCCTCTCTTCTGGACATCCTCTGCAGCACCAGACAGCATTTCCTTGGCCCTGAAGCACCACTGATGTCTGAGAAAAACTATGTTTGTATCTAAAACAGTGAAAATATTTAACCATTTACATTTAAGTTATTCAAGTTGTTGATGAATATCAATTACATTTCAGTCAAGCTTCAACGGCTTAAATTAAATTAATGGAGTATGTTAATTGTAATTCTCAATGCATCAATGCAATTGTATTCTTCCACATAGATTTTAAAATATTTTGCTTGTTCATACTGAAAAAGTTTCCTTTTGATGATACTCACACACACTCAACATAAAAAAAAACAACCAGGATGCCCGACCTGAGAGGTCTAAGACGGGCTGCTTTCTCCCTTTTCATTGGAAGAGTTCGGGGAACATCCACCTGGATACCTCTGCTGCTGGCGATTGCTTCCTGATCACCCCTGCGCCAAAGCAAGATGAACCATGATCTCCATCTGGGTTTTAGCTGGTGTCTCCCTTATTCTCCTTTCATTCCAAAGTTCCATACAGTTCATTTCTTTTACTTTATTTGGTTTTTACAAATTGGCTTAACAAACTCCCTTTTTGCTTCCTTTGTCATAGTTCTGACTGAGATTAACTAAATTCTGCTCAGCAGTTTAGTTAATTTTCCCATATTATAACCTCGTAAAATTTACAGATATTATCTTTCTTATAATCTTTGGTTTGGTTTAGTTCAATTATTCTACTGACTTTAGTTTCCATTATTCTGCTTTATTTCTGCTGTCTTTTAAGCTGATTCACCCTCCCGGCACAAATGAAGACCGGCAGAGTCTCTAAAGCGATATTGATAATTTCATCATTTCTGCCATTTCTTACTGTTTGCTGTTAATTGATTATTGGTGGTTAATACATTGTTTGCATTATTATAATTCGGCATTGCTTCTGTGGTTATTGTGGATTAAGTTGTGGTCCCTTCAGATGTTGAATTTATGGCTTTAGGTATGAGATGATGAGATGATTGAATTAAAATCTATATTTTCTTTAACAAAATACCCACTCACGGCTTTCTCTTCACTCTACAGAAGAGTGGTGCCCCAATCGAAGCAAATTAAGTGATAAAGTTTCATAAATGTAATATTAATAATCAAGATTTCACATTAATATCGAGGTATTACACTACATTGTTTTATTTTTTATCATAACTGCACGTAACTGGATAGATCCTTAAAAAAAACTCAGGTGTCAGCAATGCCGGAGTGGCTAATATTTTTTATTGCACATCTGAACTAAACAGGAAGTCATGGTTTTAAGATTGCAGAGAACTGCTGTTGTTTAAACATCAACACAAAAACTTAAAGTTACAGCAGACAGACATAAATCACTTCCCCAACAGACAGTGACATTGCTACACATATCCAACGATAGATATGTACAATAAAGGCTAGATGTCTCAATCGCGCTGTTGGCCAGTGGAGATTTATACATTTACATGAAGGAATGCAGCTTGTTGAAACCCCCACCCTGTACAGAGAACTAGACTATAGTGGAGATTTACACATGGAGGACAGAAATAAAAACAGAGAGATGTGTGAGTGAAACAGTGGAACTGAATTTAACACTGAGAAGGCTCCGAGTTACACTGATATACAATGAAATGACCCAATTTAAGATTTCACTAGAAAAATACACAGGTCATAGCAGAGTGAGAGAGAACTTCAAACCAACACAAACCACACCTCAGTAATCAAAGTACAAGCTCTTGTAAAACAAAACTAAAAAAAAATAATAATAATATAAAAAAAAATTAAAAAACAGGCCAAAAAGCATAGCGTGGCTTAAACCTATTCAACAGCACTGTTTTGTTGAGCTTGTGGTGCATGTTGTTTTCCTGGATGCTAAGTATAGTCATCTTGGCAATGTGGTCCAGCCTTAGCTTAAAAAACAGGGACACAACTAATGCCAGCAGCATATGGTGGTGACTGTTTATACCATACTGTGTGCAGCCGATGTGCTCCTCGAGCTAAAACACATTCTCTGACCAGAGCCAGTTTTTCCACTAAGCAGACTAAGCGACCACTTAGGGCCCCACACCACTCGGGGGGGTCAGTAAGTGGTTTATGGGCTTCATTATGAAGAGGAATTAGCCATCTGATGCAGAAAAAAAAGGGGAGGGGGGCTTTAATAGGGACGGTCTGTGTTGAACGCAATTTGTTTGTACGTGTGTCGAGGTCACGGTTGCCTAGAGACACCACATACCGGTGGTGCTCACAACACCTGCGCCTTTTTAAAACGTCCTCCACCACGTCCTGAAATACAAAAACTCTTCCATCCTTCGCTCAGCAGCGTCAGTCGAGATGTTTACAAGACAAATTGTAAAATGTGTCTGCGCGTGTTTTCAGTGGCGCGTGGTGGGCTGTCTGACATCACACATCATGTATCAGGATAGAAACACTGGAGGCATGTAAGAACACAGAAGACTAGAGCCTCAGTGTCCCAGTTCTTCATCCCCAATCCTCTCCTGACATCATGTCATGATTGATCCATGAATTTAGAAGTTTTTAAAGTCGAATGATCATTTATTTAATATACAGTATTATCAGCCATTATAATATTATGTATATGTCTATTTAAAGAAAAAGTCAGACTAATGGATTAACAGTTAATAAATAAATGTTCAGAGAAAACGTTTATTAACGTTACTTTAAGTTCTCAATGTATTTAGTTTATATTTTAAAAATTCATTGTTGCACACACCAAACATCTGCTTTAGTTAATGGTGCTACTGTCGCGTGGTAGATTAAACAGTATCTCTTTAACTAAGTTAAGTGATTGTGAAATAACTAGTTGTGTGCTTATAGTATTTTGTTGTATATTTTCCTCTTGTATGTTAAATAGGGATACATGTTATTACAGCTTTATGGAGCCTAATTAACAGCACTTTATATGCAATAATTTTGCACAATACAGTGTCCTAGAATGTTTTGAATAAGTTAACATACAATATACGATGACTTAGGGGTGTCACATCTACCCAAAAACTTTGTTCATGGTGTGAAGGGGTAGGGCCCCCAAAACTTATTCTGTTTAGGGCCTATTGAAGTCTAGAGCCGGCTCTGCCTCTGACCTCCAGCAAGCTAATGGGGTGTGATTGTCTGGAACTTGCTGATGCCTGGCGAATGAGCCGCTCTGCTGCTCTGATGAGCCTTACTGTGCCTTCTGATGGAGAACACTACTATGCTGCACGTTTAAAAGTTTAAAAGCTGCTATTTCAACATGTTCAAGTATCCAGAATTATAAACTAAATAATAACTTGTGCAGATCACTTACCTTCCCTCAGATACTCAGAGAGAGCAAGCCTGTGGCAAGATGGCCGCTGGGTGAAGACATTAGAAACTGCGCCATAAAGCATCTATTGCCTTTATTGACATTTATGTTTCCAACTAGCTCCACATTTTCTCCACCTGATGGTACCTGCCTGCAGACTAGCGTCTGTCTCCTCCCTAGCAGCACCCTTATTTCGCCTTATCACAGCCTCATCACCTCTGCTTCTGTGTTTGTGGTCTTCACACACATAAAACTTTGTATCGTTGCTGTTTGTGGAGCTGAAACATCACCACTCGTCACCTGCACGTTGGACAAGTGAACCGCACTACTGCCACGTGACACTGTGCCTTTTTCGCATTTGACTATGGTAGTCGGAAAAAGTAGTTCCTGTCACGTTAATCACAACACATTTGTTTTAACAGCGGTTTTAATAACATAAGCAACACTGCAAACCGCATGCCGCTGCACTCTCCGGCGGGGTCATACTTACATACATACAACTGTCGCACGTCATATGATGTCATGACTTAGCGACACTGTAGTCCTTATATTTAAGTCCACATAACAGTTCCTACTTATCCTGAAAGTTTAGTTATATAAATGTTGGTATAGGAATAAAATCAAGTGGATCCAACAGCTTCTTGTCAACTTCTTCACAATAAACCATTAATTTCAGTCAGGTGTGTTAGATCAGGGAAACAATGAAAACCTGCAGGATACTGGCCCTCGAGGACCGGAGTTTGACAACACCTGTGGTACAGTAGGAATAGATATTTTAAACAAATAAAGCTGAATAGAATTGAATTTACTGAACTTTAACATTCAATGAAGACCAGACGTGAATTGTTTTTGTTTTGCTTCTTTTCAATGTCCTTTTCAAGCCTTACAAGTAACTGAAAAAATACTTCCTGGGTATGTTTTTTTTTCAGGTATTGCCTAACTAACTCTAAAGCTGCTACCATACATGCACTGGAGTTTGACAATGTTCCAGAAAACTTCTGGAGCGGTGGCATGTAAGAGCCCAAATGACACTCTTGACTTTCTGCTATGATTTTCTAACCAGGCCCCTGCTTAAATATCAGCAGGTGAGACAATGTATGACGGTGCCAGCTAATCTTCTGCAGCATTGACTTTCACTGTGGAAATTAGCACATTTCTGTGCAACTGACAGTTTTGTGCTAGTTACTAGATAAAGTAACTACTTAGTTACTAGCTACTTAATTCAAAAAGTAGTTAATTTGATTACTTGTACCAAAAAGTAATGCGTTATTGTTAAAAGTAACTTTTTAGTTACTTTTGTTACAAATTCTTCTATTAATATCCTTATAATTTAATGAAAGTGTTATACAAAATATAAAACAAACTCAAAGTAATTTTTCAGCACTTATTTATTTTAGTCAAGCCAGCAAATTATATGAAAAAAAAGAATAGAAATGAAAATTAATCTCTCATCTCCTTGTCATTTCACACCCATTTACAGCTTTAATCTTGTGACTAAAACCAGCTCACATGTTGGTGTTAGCTTAATGATCATCTGCAAAACCCCATAAAACAAATAATCACTGTGGTTTCTTTCTCTCTTTCTCTCCTTCCTTCCTTCCTTCCTTCCTTCCTTCCTTCCTTCCTTCCTTCCTTCCTTCCTTCCTTCCTTCCTTAAAGTGTGTTACCAGACCACAGTGAGTAGTGTAAGACTTTAAATCAGTCATCTGTCCTCCAGGTCCACCATCACAGCTCTGCAGCTTCTTGTTGTAGCATCACGGTAACTTCAGCTCTCTGGAAAGGTAGAAATCCTCCTCACAGAGAGCATCGATCAGAACTGAGCTGGCTTCAGCTCCTTTTCTTCGCACCATGTCGATCACATCTCGAGCTTTTTC
>JBAFTA010000020.1:19574897-19610707 GCA_036919975.1 Melanotaenia parkinsoni
CTTTCATTAACACAAAAATACGACTACAAATCTTAGAATCATGCATACGTCTTTTTGACAGCTATCTTATACCATAGATAGCAGCCTATGTGCAACTGTTCTGACAGTGGACACGACCACTTCATGAGTATTTGTAACCACGGTCGGAGAAGTTGCAACCATTCTTGGCAGCGCTTACAACCACAGTCACCAAAGATCACGGAATCACTCCATGTTAGTTTAGCAAAGTTAGCTTGATTCAGCAGGTAAGTTTACGCAAGGACACAGAGCCTGAGAGCTGATTGGTTGACACGGAGGTTAGAAACGCCCACCTTATCAGCATACACTGGAGGGAAAAATAAGCGAGGGAAAGTAAAAATGTGGAGGAGTGAGGAAAAGTAAATGTGTGCATTAGGAAAAGAGGAAATGTATTAAGGTAAAAATAAATGCATAAATAAATAAAGGAGGAAATAAAATTAATGGGTGACGAATTTAATGAAATGGACATAGTAAAAAAAATAAATAAATGTGGAAATAAAAAAAATAACTGAAAATAAAAAACAAGTGTAAAAATAATAAATTGCTGTGGAAATAAAAGAAAAAATGGGAATAAAAATAAAGTTGGCAAAATAAAATAGATGAATAAATGGATAAACTAATAAAAATATAAAAAATGACATCATTTATTTATTTCCTTATTTATTTACTAATTTATTTAGTTGTTTATTTCCTAATTTATTTGTGATCATGAAAATTTCGGCCCTCCACACTAATGAAGACAAAGAACTAAAACACAACTGATGCTTAAAAGCAGGCAGGATCGTACAGAAATATTGCCAGTTAGCATTTTCTACAAGCCTTTAGCAAAATTTTGAACTATGAAATATCTTTTTATGAACTTATTTAATTATTGAGTCATCAAGAATTTACAAAATATGAAATTTACATTTATTAATGAAGTTTATTACAATCCTCTGACTGCCATCTTCAGTTTTGCCTCCTGGTTGTAGCAAGTCTGTAAGTAAGAAATCATCAAAATGGTGATGTGGCAGAGCTCTGATTGGTCAGACCTGTGGGTGTAAAACACACCTCTGCAACAGACATACTCAGTCATTATGATATTTCCCCCAAAATATTCTAAATATTCTTTGTGCCTGCAGCTTCACACAGACTGTGATTAAAAAAAAAAAAAAAAAACATGCATCGAGGGGATACTGTCTGCTGAAAATGAAGCCTGTTTGGTAACATCATTGGTACCTAAGCAGCAGGGAAAACACGTCTGCTCTACCAATTTCTTTTTATTAAATAGGCCACTGGCACTAATATAAATATAACTTACATTTATTTAAAGTTGTAAGTCTGATTTTCCTAATTTTATTGTAGTGTTTGACCATTATTACAGTGAAAGACGTGGGAAAGTTACCATTTCTGTGATGGGTTTTACACACCCCCATTGTATTTCAAAAGGTCTTAAAATTCCATATTGAGCTCAGTTCTTTGTAATGGCTTAGGTCTCACAATTACCTCATCATTTGAATTAACCCCACAGACAAAGTGATAAGTTTAACTCTCCAAGTTTAAAACGTGAAGTCATGTTTACTTTACAGGAGCATCTTTTGTATAATCAGTGTAAGTTGTTAAGCAGGCTGGTCTTTCTTTCTTGACCTCTCCACCCCAACCGGTCTAGGCAGATGGCCGCCCTCCCTGAAATGGGTTCTGCTGGAGGTTTTCTTTCCTGTTAAAAATGAGTTTTTTCCTTTCCACTGTCACCTCCGCAGCTCAGGATGTTGGACTGAATCAAAGTTTAGTTTTTATGCAGTCTGTTGGTTTTCTTTAACAAGGTTATTATTGTTTTGTCTGAAAAGTGCCCTGAGATGATGTTGTAAACTGGCGCTGCACAAATAAAGCTGAATTGAATTAAATTAGATAAAACATGTATGTAGTTGTGTTGTTAAGTGAGGTGTGGCCACACAAAATAACACAAAGACATTGTTTGATAAAAAACCTGTTTTCTTCTTTTAGTTTTGGTTTATTTATTGTACATGATCACAGCGTTGGTAAAAGTCACAGGAGAGGGAAGCTGATGGGCTTAGAAGTAGTTGACGACTCTGCGGATGGACTGGATGTTGGGGTTCTGGGCCTGCCACTCGTTATGGCTGCAGTAGTTTCCACGCTCCACAATGTACATACGGCCACGGAAATTGGGCTCCTCGTACATCACCCAGCTGATAACGAAGGGAAGAGATATGTGTTAATTCTTACTTCTTTATCTTTTTGTATATGTGTCACTTTTACAGTGTTGATGTTGGCTCAGAATACTTTATGATTATTTTATTTTTAGCTAATGTCTCGCTAGCTTAAATCTCCAAATAGCCTCTAGAGCTGATCAGTATTATCCTACAGAAATATTGTGACAACCAAGTTAGTCATGTTCAAGTTACAGTAGAATTTTCTCATTGACTAGGCTAGCTAAAGAGCTTGTATGGCTAATATATTAGTCACACAAGCTCATTACATTACATAGCATATGTTTCACAAACACCATGGCAACTTGTTAAGTAGCACATATTGAACATTTCTAACAAGTGAACAAACATGGCAACAGTCCCACTGAAAGTTACACCCAGTACAACAATTAAAAAATAAACATGGTGGTTAAATACATGAAATTACTATGCTAACAACTATTGTGAGTGTTTGAGAATAAGAAGACACATAAGCATCTTAGAAATTTCACTAAATAAAGAACTAAGTCCTTTGAAGGATCCTTGACTTTGGAACAGTTATTTTGTGAGATTTGATGACATGCCGCCCTAGAAACAGCATCCATTAAGGGCCCTTCTTTGAACTTGAGAACTACAAACTGACAGAAATGCTAATAAACTGCAGCTATCACCTCTTTTTAGTCACAGGGCAGATTTGTTGAGTTTAAGGTCTGTGTTGATGAGATTCTTCCATATTTCCAAGATGAAAATTTGTCTTGAAGATCATTCCTATTAGGAACTCAGGAATTAAGACTGGAAAGTTCACGGGGAACTAATATTAATGCTAATACACCTTTGTTAACTAAGTTAGCGTGCTAACATCTAAAAAATAACACTTATGTGGCTTATTATGGTTAGAATTTAAGCATTGGATTAATTCTGACAGAAAAGTCTGTATATTCTCTGGTATGATTTACCAAATTACACCAGTCCAGCCATTAGGACTGAACTGGAGTTAAACTGTAAGCCACATGATACCTAAAATTAATTGGTTTATCTTCCAGTGAGCGTGAATGTGAATTTAAAAGCGTTTGAACTCCAAATCTGTTTCTTCTATGTTTCTGGTGTGATATTTTTGGTCTATTTAGAGTATATATTCAAAATCTGAGAGAAAGCGAATCCATCAAATACAATTATTTGGTCATCTCAGTTTGTACAAAAAATAAATAAAGGAAAAAGTAAATAACTATGTTCGTTCATGCTGGCATCAGAATCTAACAGAGCGTCATCAGCTGATAAAAGTGCTACATAGCTCTCCCAGTGGTCTCCAGGATGTCCGTGGAACAGTTTCATACCCTGCTGGTCATACTGGAACCACAAACTTTAAAAAAAAACCCACCAATTTCCACAATCCAACCCTGTACTTTGTTGCTAGCAAACAAAGTAAATCTGTTTGCTGGATGCAACTTTTGAGCCTTTGTGTTTTGCCTGTATGGTGGCTTTGAATGATCAAACAGCTCTGAAGAAATATTTAACACATGCCAAAAGAAGAAGAAGAAAAACTAAATAACAAATTAAAACTTGCTAGCTCTGAATAAATATGTAATCACACCCATAATGCAAAATTATTTTTAAATAAATGAACTGACCCAAAAATGATCAACTTAAAGGTCCCATATTATTCATGTTTTTAGCAAGTTCATATGGGTGTCACAAGTCAAACAATATTGTTTTCAAAGTGTTTTATCCCAAATTCAGCCTTGTTCCTTAATTTCAGCCATTTCAAATTTGGTTTTAGTGAGCTCTAATGAGAACAAGTGGGGCACAAATGGCACAAGCAAGTGAAAGAGGTGACAGAATTTTTTTCATTTTTGGGCCTCATGCACAGGCTATGAGGACACATATAACTGTTAGAAAACCTTTAGAAGGTGAATTTTGCATAATATGGGACCTTTAATGTACAAAGACCTTAAATGTTTCAGAGCTGAGAGGTAAAGTGGCTCAACGGCGGTGAGACGACAGGGAAAGTTGGATGGTCACCAATGTCAGAAAGGTTAATCTTCTGGAGAACATGTTTGTCTTGTCAAAATGTAACGACATCCTGTGCTGTTTGTTGGGAAGTTTCAGTCTTACATAGCAATTAGACCGATAAATAGTCTAATTCAAATCTATAGGGGTTGTCTTCTGTGGGCTACAAATATGTTCTTTAAATATTCTTCTATTCTATCTTTGTTATGAACTGGGAATTGTTCTACTCTCAGTGAAGAAAGTTAGAATTCATGAAATTAATTTGATTTATCCTGTGAGAAACAGGCAGCTCAACATCGAGCTTTATGTTCATTTTGACCATTTCTTCTTTGTGGATTAATAAATAGTAAATGAAGCCATGATATAATGAAGTGTAGCACTGTAGCTGTACTGCACTCACGCTCCGTCTCCGTAGACCCTGACAGAGTTGATGCAGTTCTTGGAGAATCCACGGCTCTGCAGGAAGGGACAGTCATCACACATCTCCATACACTGACCGGAGTAGTTGCAGCCCTCGAACAGCTCGATGCGGTAGTGCTCTCCATGCTAACAGGCAGAAAAAATGGGAGACGGAAAGCAAGGTCACAGATGAAGACACTGCAAACACTCCACAGATGGTAGAGGATCCTCACCAAAGTTTCAGATAAAATAAATTCCAGTTCTACGTAATTTTTATTCTAGGTTTAACCTTGATGAAAAGTCCAAATTTTCATCTGAATCACAAGCTACTGGCAGAAATCTCTTATAACAAAAACAGTTCTGTCTCACCCTGTTGTACAGACAAGTTAATGTATTTTTGTATTAGTAACTAGTGAGTTAAAATTATGGTTTAAAAACAGGTGGACAGGAAGGTGTGTGAGATTAGTGCCTTGCTAATGAATTTCTGTAGGAATCTCTGTAAACTGAGATAGATATGGAAAAACTTACACCCTCTGGCAGATAGACTGGACTGTGTGTCATGAAGCTAGAAAAACAAATTAGCTGACAAGTTAATTGAACATTTTCTTCTTGTATCATTGACCTTGTTTTTCATCTTTTTATACCATGTTCATATTTAATAAAACTAGATGAAACAAATAAATGGTAACAGATCATTCTTGTTAATCACAACAGGGCAGTTTCTCTTATGTAGAATATTAGAGGACACACTCCCCTTTATATGGAATATCAGACGCTAAACAAACGCTAAATAAATCTGGAGGGTTCATTCTCTGAGGACCATGACTAACATAAAAATCCTGCATTTTCTTCTGTTTGTATATTATGGATTTAAAAGCTTTAACAAGGTGTTCACCATGCGGATGGGCTTGCAGGATCCCATGTGGTCGTTGTGGGAGTTCCACCTCTGGAATTCGGGGTACTCGCCGTGCTCCAGGATGTACTGCTGGCCTTTGAAGTCGGGGTGGTCATAGCAGATCCAGGCACCGCTCTCCACACGGATGGAGTTCACCCTGGAAACATATACAGTTTTGTTACTCTGATGGTATTAGTGGACAGAGGTTATACAGAACTAAGGTATTGTTTTATAATAATAAGAAGAATTAATGTTTTCAGATGTAAGTTTTCAAAACATTCAGCATTGTTCTGACATATTAGAAACCAGATTATGTTAAATTCTTTTCTATCAGTTTTTGGACCAAAATCTCTGTTAATATCATTTCTGATTAGAGAGAGACAAAAACCATGCAACCATAATCAGGAAAGTTTCCAATGAAGACTAAATTTTCACTTAAATACAGCAAGCACATCAAGTTCAGCAATCAATGTCACACTGAGATCTGCAATACAGACACTAGATTTAATTAGTGTAAGGTTCTGGTAAGTGGAACATTTTCAGAGAAAAGTAATTTACCTGTTCATGAAGCCACGGTCCTGGAAGTTATCACAGTCACCTCTGACCTCCAGACACCTGCCGGTGAAGCATCTTCCCTCGTAGAAGGTAATCTGCAGAAGAATGGACATGTTCATGATGAACTGCAGCTTTATGTGTTGCATGAGTTTATTCAACATTAACAGACAAGAAATGGAATTTAGAGGCACGGTGAGATGATTTAATAGAAAATCAACTGTTTCATAAAGTGTTCATGTTTCTGTGAACACTATTACACACCATGTGGATGGTCACACAAAAAGCATTTGTCTTCACATGTTTGTCTGTCTGGACCTCAGTTCATTGTGCTTTTTTTTTTACTTGATTGCCATAATCTGACAGATGTGGTAAATAACAGATTTAAAACTTCAAAATAATTAGAAATTTAGAGAAAAACAGAAAATCCTATTTCGAGCTTAAAACTTTAGTTGAGCAATTATCAGTTCATCTGAACTTTGTAAAATTTGTTTTATGAAAGAGAAAACTGAAGAAATGTTTAATCATAATATATTAAAACATTTAACTTCTATAGCTGCTCATATATGACAGTTTGTAACTTCATATCTAATGTAGACGTTCAGACATGTTAGGAATTTTGATCAGTCTTTTATTTAGTTTTAAAGTTGAATAACTGATCAAGAGAATGATAAACAGATCAATCAATAAGGTTTACATCCTATAAAATCTGTTAAAATCAGGCCACTTTTCAACAAATCACAACAGTTTCATATTTTGAAAGAAACTACTGCATAAATAATGTTTTAAATGATCAATAAACGTTCATTACTTTACAACTTTAACTGAAGTAAACATGTAACACGAGTGTCAGAAGCAGATGTTGAACATCAACAATGTTGACCCTTTGAAAAGGTGAGAGGAGTGTGTAGCTAGCTGGCTAACCAAACTAGCTTAGTAACTAATCATGTCAATGTCAAATTTATTTCTAAAGCACATTCAAATACAAGACGGTGACCAAAGTGTTTTACAAGTTCACTCAAAAACAAGAACATATTAAATGAGACATAAAAGCAAACAAACACAGTAGAAAATTAGATAATTAAATTGAATTAAAAGACACTAGCTAGTTCTAGCTAAGTTACTAATTAGGTGGAAATAACTAGCTAGCTTCTTCCAGTTGGTAAAGAGCTAACTGAGAATGGCTGGCTGTATTCCAGACAATTCAATAAGTTTGAAGTTATTTCCAGATTGCTGTGAAGATCTGTGGATAAAATATTTCTGTAAAAATGAAAAGTAAGGCCTTTAGCAGCTTTTAGTTTAACTCGACTCTGAGATTTATTTCTGTTTTACTGACTAATTGATCGTTTAAAGTCCCAATGAAACAGCTAGCTTGCCTACTCTACCCTGATTGGTCAGCCCAGTGGTCTGATAAGGCCACGCCTCCTATTCTGAAGCTGTTCAGCTGACATTAGAAAGAATTTAAAGAATTTAATTTCCTTTTTTTCCATTTTCTCGCCCCCCTCCCCAGATGGTATCCTCAAAACATGATAGAACAGATTGTTGGAGTGAGTGGGAGTCATTGTTGTCTTCTGTGTTAGTCTGGTGATGGACAGCTGACCTGTCCAGGTGTGCCCAGGTTTGCCGCCTCTGGCCTGATGGCAGATGGGCTAGGCTCCTGTCCCATGACCAGGTATATGATCAAACAAGTATAAAAAATGGACTGACGAAAACACAATTAAAAGTAAACACTAAAGACTTTGGTACTTGCTGTTCAGGTACTGGTATTTTTTATGCATCACAGATTATATCAAAACAATTGATTATGATTTAATGGCGATTTAACCAAACATAATCAGGATTAAAACTCCAACTTGCAAATTTTAAACTGCAGGAAAATCAGAAGCTTTTGTAGATTAACGTATTAGACGAAGACTAAACTTATTGTTATTACTATTATGTCTTGAACTTCTCAAAAATAAGAAGAAATCTGTCTACAGATTAAAAACGTAAAACCAAGTGAACAGCATTGTTGATCCAAGTCAAAATTCAAACCCTTCAAACTGAGTCCAAAGCCAATAGTTTGAAGCTAAAACCTGCTGATGTTTCCTCAGACAAGTCTCCATCTGATCCAAACTTCAACCTGCCATGGCCTCCTGTTACTCACCTTTCCAGAGTACTGTGACATTTTTGCTACTGGATGTCGTCCAACCTGGCCCACAACCACACACACAGTGTAACAGAGAAAAAGTTGGACACCCCAATTTATACGGCAGGGGGGCGAGGCGGGGGCCTGGCAGGGACCAGGACCTGACCGGGGGGACAAAGGACTGGACTGTAATAGATTCTGCTGCCTCAACGATTTTCCTTCATCCTGGTGTGTCTGCTGATTCTGCTGTGTGTGTGTGTGTGTGTGTGTGTGTGTGTGTGTGTGTGTGTGTGTGTGTGTGTGTGTGTGGGTGTGTGTGTGGTCTCAATAGAAAGTGCTTGGCTACAGCTTTGCAGGTCAATGGTAATGCACATGCCACGTTTCTGCAGAGAAAAACAGGCAGTGAAGTAGTCCCACCAGAAATTCTGTGATACCAGGAAAGGTTCAGCACTGAACATGTCACACAATCAGGACAGTTTATTAACGAACTGTTAAAATGTCACAGTTTGAACTTTTTTATTTAATGTTATTAATAATAAGTTTATTTCTAATTTATCTGACAGTTATGAAGGCAAACTGAGATTATTGAAATTTTCTCTTTTGATTATTATGTATTTGTTTTATAAAGGCTTCAAATGCTAACTCTTAAAGTAATAAATGTTACTTTTCCAAATATAATCAATCAAAAAAGTATTTAAATCAAACTAATGCTGTTGAAATGTCCAGGAAATACCTTAAATATATATTTACTTTTTTTTTGTTGTTTTATTTTATTATTTTAAATAAACAACAGGAAAATATATTTTGTGAAAAGTCTGATGATTAATAAAAACTTTAAACACAACTTTATACTAAAATAATAAATAGAAGTAAATAGAAAATGTTGCACATTTCCCCTGTTTTAAACAAAACATTCAATATAATATGCATCTACCAGAAGCTTCTTCCTGGTCAGGTCATGAAGGACGGAGTCTAACTTATCTGACAGTAGGCGAGGTAGGAACACCTGAAAGGGTCACCTGTGTCACAGACAGATACACAGTAATAACAGATCTATGGGGAAGTCTCAAGTGTTTGTTTTCCCAGTTTCTGCTCTAATAGTAAAACAGATAAATAAATAAGTCTTCCACTAAAAAAAATAAACTGTCATATTTGCTTCACCCACAGCTCAGTCAGCTTATTCCCACTTTTATTGATGATCACAGATCTATAGACGGAAAGATAATATCTGATAGCCTTCTTTAAAGGCTCATTAGTTGTCACACAGAGTTCTGAAAGTAATTTTTGTTTTATTTATGTATCAAAATTAAATGAATCTGTTTAATGAAAAATTCCAAAGGTAAAGAGGTAAGCTGCACTTGACAACCCTTCTACTATTTCTGTGATAGGTTCATTCTAATTCTCATCCAAACCCAACACACCAATCAAATGAGGCAGCGAGCAGCCAATCAGAGGCAGTGAAGAGTGGCTCAGGTCACGTGGAATGGAATTATGGGCGTGATTACATAAGTGGAGAGCAGAAAGACTGAAACATGAAATGAAGAGAAATAAATCAGGTTTTAAACCTGCAGACACAAAAAGAACAGAAAGTGGTCTGCAACAAATATATGAATATTTTTGTATTAATTCATGTAATAGCTGTACAACAAAACAAAATAACATTCATTTAAATATTTGAATTATTAAAAAAAGTGCATGAAATTATTATTTAATTCAATTTAGATTAAAATTTTAAATAACATCCATTTCAAATTGTTTCAAAAAATGAAACCAGATTCATAAAACTATTTTTAAAAATTATTAAATAAATCTTTATAAAAATAAATGAAGTATCACATATTTTAGTATGAATTGCTATGAAATAATAAAACACACCGATTTTCTTTAACTAAAAATAAAACAAATCTAATATAAAGAATCCCACATATGGAGATTAAAATATGTGTTTTTATTCTGTCCTCTGCCTCTTTTTCTTCTCTGATGCTGCCATCTGCTGGTCACAACAGCTTATGTAACACCAATAGCAACAACTTGCTTTAGGTCTCTTTATTGGACTTTATCAGTCCAATAAAGAGACCTAGCATGTCTTTCTCCCATGTGACACAATAACTGTTGTCCTGTGACTGTTTTCTCACATAGATATTAAGCAGCAGTCTTATCTAGATGCTTTCAGATTTTATCATTTTTCATCAAACCTCTGCTCTGACTTTGTTTCCTGAGTTCAGACTTTCAGGCAACGGGATCAACAATTATTCAGGTAGAAAATTAGCAAAACCACTGCTGCATAAAAAAAGACCCCAAAATAAGTTAAATGCTTAATGTCTTCATCCAGAGAATTGTCTCATTCATTGTTGGACTGTGCTCTTCATCATCATCATCATCATCATCATCATCATCATCATTGAGTAAAAACACACAGCAGGATTTTAGCTAAACGACAGAGCATAGCTTTATTGAGAAGAGTCATAAAAACAGAAATAGTTTCTTTCAACATATAAAAACATGTTTTAACCTTGTAAAAGAGCAGGGAGGATTCTAGTTGCAGCTTCCCCACACACAAAAAAGTAAACTTTTACATTTATCAAAACTCAAGATTGAATGTCTTTTTGTGCATGCACTGGTTTCTGTATAGGCTCTTAGTGTCCGTATAGGGGAATAAATTCAAGGCCGCAAGTCTTTACATTGAATGCACAAAAAACAATTCACTTCCAGTTTGTGGTTACCTGGTGGAGGAGAGAAAAGGTATAAAAGGTGTTAGAATATGAAGATATGCATGTTGCCTATTTAAACAACCTTAAAAAGAAACAAGAATCATGATGAAATGACTATATACTTCTGCGCATAACATGGAAAAACTCAATAATGACAGAGAGCTAATGAAATATGTGAACGGAGTGACAAGGACAACCAAATTCAGAATTGTGGACAGAACAAACATCTCCTGTACAGTGGGACACCTCAAGGCGCAGTAATAGGACACCTTCTCATCCACCTCCTTCAGTCCAGACGTCTCTCATGGCTTCTCATGTCGCCGCTACGCAGATGATGCCAAAATGTGACCGCGTGGCGTCAGCAGGAGTCTCAGCTCCTTCCTGACTGGACAGCAAGTGTGCCTGGCTCATGGTTCATGGTTGAAGGTTTCTTTATTAATACCCGTGGGTAGATTTGTTTTGCAGAAACAATGATAGCATTTGGCATCCCATAACTAAACACACAGTAACATTGAGTAACATCAAAAAATAAAAACAAACCAATAAAGTGCTCAGTATTTTGCCATTCACCATGCAGCGCGGACAAGTACAAAGATAAAATAAAATAAATAAGAAAGATCAAGATAGATGAAAATAAAGAAAAACAATTACACAATAGAAAATCTTAGAGAAATAAAAGCAATTTCTGGGATGAAAACCAGGTTAAGAACATAGAATGTAAAAGTCAGAGCTAAAGAATAAAATAAATAGAAAAAAAAAAATAAAGTGCAAATGTTACTACTTCTTCTTGAGCTCAGTAACGCCAACAGGAACAAAGCTTTATAACACTTTGTCCTACACTTTGGGACTACAAACGTGTCTAAAGGGAAGAAGCTGAAATTCATCCTATAGAGGATGGGAGTCGTTATTAAGAAGTGATAAAGCCATCCTTTCTACCTGTTTAGTGTACAGAGAGGCTGGACAAGACTGCAACTCACCAGTCGATGACTAAATCATCTCACTATTTGGTTCAGTGAGTTTTTCTCTGTACAGAAGTCTGACCGAACCATGCCACCAAGCAGAAAGATAAATAAGACTCAATAAAACAACAAAACAGAGTCAAGATTGTTTGGTCAGTGTGGAAATGTGTGAGTTTTGCAGTTTTCATTAAAGTTCAAGGCGAAGTTTTGAACCAGTGTGGGTCACTGTTCTCAATTTCATATTCACTGAGGTTTAAAGAGGAAAAAAAAAGAATCTTACATAAGTGGTTTTATAGATATAAATATTTCTATGTGTGTTTCTTTTTCACATGTGACCATTTCACTGTTTAACATGACAAAATCAGCTTGTATCTGACTCATTTTGCCTCTAGGTTCTGGCAGGGACCATGGTTACATCTCCTGGTAAAACCTCTACCGATGATCCAGAACCCAGCAGAGTGCCTGCTGTTCCATCAACCAAAATTGTCACATTACCTTCCACCCATTACTGACCTCTAGAGGCTGTCTATGGCTGCCTAAATCAAATCCCAGTCCTTAATGCTGCCTATAGAGAGAGTTCTTAAGCCCCATTTCCACCAGTGGGTTCAGGTTGTTACAGGATGGTTTGGTACAGTAAACCCAGATCTCTGTTGCATTTCTACAGCCAGCTACCCTTATCTGGTAGCCAGCCTATTGGCTGGATAGTGATAGATGCATTAGCTACATTATACCATAAGCTCATGGTGGTGCGGCACTTAATTATAATTCCTTGAATTATAATGAAGAAGAATGTGACACAGAAACAAAGGAGGACAATGGCGGACTTTCGGATCAGATCAGTAACTTTGGGACCCCAATGAAAGGGTCCTAAAAAAGACGGACGGGTCAGATATTCTGGCAATTTTTGGCTGTGGAACCATAAAAACAAAAACCAACCCGTCCTGTTGTTGGAAACGGGGCTGTACAGACTTCTGATCCTTCTGGAGAACTGTGTTCCCCTCAGGTGCATCTTCTGGTTCTCTCAATCTCAGTCCAAATGGTTCTCATTTCTGGTTAATTGATGGCTGAATGAGCTACTAGATGCTATCAGAGCTGGGACATCTCTTAATAAAACACCTCCTTGGCTAACACACCAAACTCAGACTAACTCTGGACTCCTGGACCAGTTCTATGCTGAATCTTGCTCCTCACTTTGAAGAAACTCCACATAAAACATGTCAAATGGGTAAAACTAAATAGAAGTACATATAAATTCAGATGTAAGAATCGTCTCTTAAACCCTCAGTAACCTAAAATGTGGCCTTAACTATGTTTTATCCACAGACCACTTCGGCTGTGTTCAGTTGGCATCTTACGACGCTCTTTAGTTCCACCAATAACCCCAACACAAGTTCAAGCGCAGCTCATTCTTGATTTAAAGCTAACGTCATACCAAACTCCTCTTAAGAATCTGCTTATTCCAACTTTTCTTTGTAAATTCTACAAAAACTTTGGGAAAGTAGATTTGTGCAAATCTTCAGTGTCAAACAGGAAACAATTACACATAGTTAATGCATCTATAACAATAAAATCTTTTTGTTTGTATCTATCAAGAACAACTTGAGTGTATTTTCATTGATCAACTAGTTCTTTAAATCTTCAGCTTGCAGATCAGTTTGGAAGCATCAGCTCTGAGTTTCCAGCAGATGTTTTTCTGAGATCCTGAGGTGCGTCCGTTGTGCAGCTCTAACAAAAAGTGCTCGTCTTTTCTGTGTGGAGAGACAAATCTCAGGATTATGTGTTTTAACAGGCCAATAGTAAATCTTCAGGTTTCTTAACAGAGTCTTGTGTGACCTGAGGAGCATATCGGACTCTCCAGTGATTGTTTGGTGGTAGAGGGAGGCGGGGAAAGCGGTGGGGGAGCTACATCATGGAACAGGCAGTCCGACCCTGAGGCTGACCCGCCTCCATCTTCTCCACCTCTAGGATCATCCTCCTGAACACCTCCACCGCTGTCTGAGGAAGAGGAAGCAGGAGATGGTTAAATGGAAGCCTCGTTCTTCATCAGGAGGAAGAATTTTTATCCTCACCTGGTTTTCTTTGGCTGAAGACTCAAGGAAGGCGGCGTTCCACGACTCTGCCAGGGCTTTTCCCTCCTCAGAGCTGATCACTCTGCACAACAACAGATGTCTTAAACAGGGATGTCACAAATATTTGATTTCATGATTAATATTTAAACACCACAACTAACCCTTTCATACATTAGTTTTTATTTAAAGGTTTATTCAATTTATTTAAATACTGTTTTCTAGTATATTCATGGCTGTGAATGGTATATTTATAAATTAGCCATGTCAGTGGACATAAGTGAGTCATCTAATACATTACCACTCACTAAAGAATAAAAAATATATGATCAAATTTCATATACATACATAAATATATTGTAGTTACCAAGTTTGTCTCATTGCTGAACAGGAAAAGGAAACTATGATACTATATTTTAATAGAATATATAAATAAATGTGACAATATTATTTTATAAATATTTTATAGAATAGCTAAAAATGAATAAAAAGCCAAATAAGGTTAAAAATAAAGAAAAGCATCAGTGTACATGTCTGCTGAACTAAGATATCTTTTGTGAAAAATTGTGCGGTTGTACTTTTAGTAATTCAAAGGGTAAATTAATCGTAAAGATCCCTCAATATCGCCACTTTCCATAAAGGATTATGTCCGAAACATATCAGCAGATCGGTGCAATTCGTGCGCAGAAGATGCATTTTTAACTTAACCTTTTTAATCGTTGCATCTTCAGACATCTGAAACTAAACTGACACCATTAAGAACATATAAACACATTTCTACCCCATTTCTCTTCTGTATTTACTCATCTTTTTTTCCCTTCCTCATCTTTTCTACCCTTCTTCCTTCTCTTCCTCTCGAATCTTTACTAGCTGAATTTTACTCCTCCTTTCTTCTTGCTTCATGGTTTTATCCTCCTTTTCCTTCCCTCATGCTATAGAAGCTTTTTCTCACAGCTGTAATCGATCTGAGCGGCTGCAGGGTTACAACAGCAGATCAGTAACTACTGCTGCAGTCTTCAGTCAGTAGATGCTGATGCAAAGATCAAACTGCTGCAGAGTGTGTGTGTGTGTGTGTGAAGAACCATTAAAATGGGCACATTCCTGCTTTGCAAAGACAGTTTTGGTGATCCTAGAAACTTTACATTTGGATTAACCTTCTAAAACACGAGGTACAGTATAACTGTAGTGCATAAGAAAGTACGCTAACAGCTACACTCATGAGAGAGCTGCTTGTATAAACTAACACAAGGTTTTAAAAAGCCCGTATATTGTTGACTTAAGTGTTAACATGTGTTTTCAATGGCTTCCAGTTACACAGAAGGAGGCATTATGGTGTAAACAACCAAAAATATGATGTCCATGTCTGTGGATGCCGGGTCAGAGGAGGTTAACATTTCAGGTTGACTTAGTTTATTGAGGTTAAAATATTTGCTTCATTTCTCATTTATTTTCTCATAAATATTTTATTATTAACCCGTTAAGGCCCGACCCATGAAAAAATGGTAAGAAAGCTCCAATTTTTTAAATATGAGGTCTTTATTTGGCCTTGTAACAAAATGTAACACAAATGAACATTTTTTGGGGGGATATCTATCATTTATTACCATGTGATATATTAAAAATATTATAATGTGGTTTTCTGCTTCTGGGTATCTATTAGGTGACAGAAAACAAGTATCAGATTGTGTTCAACAGGATTTTGAGCAAAGTTTATACCATAAATTGAAGCAAAATGTCTCAGAAACTGTATGTGACAAATATGTCTTGTCGGGCTCTTATGGGTTAAAAGGACCTGCAGCTACAACTTTAAAAATCTGTGGTTCAGTTTTCAGGCTTCAGTGTTTCTGGATTAAATATCTGTGTGTGTGTGTGTGTGTGTGTGTGTGGGTGTGTGTGTGTGTGTGTGTGTGTGTGGTGTGTGTGTGTGTGTGTGTGTGTGTGTGCATGTGTGGGTATGTGTGTGAGATAATGTGTATTACCTTTCCATGTGCAAGTCTTTCTTGTTTCCAACTAGAATAATCGGTACTCTAGATGAGATGTACAAGATGTTGGTTAATCCCTGAGTTATGGCTGATAGGATGCATGAACGACCATCATTATCATCACCACCAAAATTCTGCATTTCACTTTCTTTCATTATTTGTAATTATATTTCCATCTCCTCTTCCGTCCATACATACTGTGCCAGCTTTACACTAAAATGAACTGGTCATGTGACCCCTACATCACGTCTAGTGACATGTAAATAATAAAAAAAAAAATCCATTACACTTTTGTGTTATACTTCTATATATAAACAGTTTTTTATTGCAATATTTAGGTTTTGCACAATTCTAGGGGCAATGGAAACGCAGCTATTTTCACCATCATCCTCATCATCATAGTCATCATTATTATCATCACCATAACAATCCTCATCATCATCACCATCATCATCATCATCACCACTGTGTTCCTTATCTTCGCCGTCATCATCATCACCATCATCATACCCCATCATTATTATCTTCATCATCACCATCATCCTCATCTGTCCTCATCACCACCATCGTCCTCATCACCATTATTATCTTCATCACCATCATCCTCTTCAACATTATCATTATCACCCTCATCCTCATCAACATTATACCCACCATAACCATCCTCCTCAACATCACCATTACCACCATATTCCTTATCTTTAACATCATTATCATCATCATCACTATCATCCTCATCTGTGTCATCATCATCACCATCATCCTCATCACTATTATCATTATCACTATCACCACTATCACAATCATCATCATCATACTCATCATCATTATCATCATTATCCCCATCATTATTATCGTAATCATCATCACCATCATCCTCATGTTCACCATCAACATTACCATCATCATCATTACCACCACCACCACCACCACCATCATCATCATCATCCTTATCTTCACTATCATCATCATCATCAGCCAGATATGATTACATGTGATGAAGACTTTTCTCCTCAGTGAGCTGTTATTTACAGATCTGAGGGTTCAAACTTTTAGAACTGAAGTTCTAAAGCAGGTTTAGTTTTTCCTGGAGGTCCCTGAGTGTTATTCATATGGAATGCCATTACAGTCATTATTAAATAACTGAACAGGTGATTTAATAAATAGACATACCTATGATATTGATAAATGTCTCTGTTAATACATCAAAATAAATGATTTACCCAAATTCATTAAATTAATGTAAAACATAGAAGAGTTTTTTTTTTTTTTTTTTTTTTAAATACATATTTTAAAGGGAAAAATCCCATTTGTTCCAGGAGGGTTTTATTTTCAAATGTGATTAATTTAATTTCACCTCATCTCATTTTATGTCAGGATATTCAAATGGAGGATTGAGTCCAGCCCGGTCCAACCCGTCAAATACAACATGTTCTGCTGGTTCAGATTTTAATTATTTTATTTACATAATTTATTTTAATTACACAAGTAATCCCACTGAGACCCAATGTCTTATTTAATGGCATATCATTTTTTTTGTTTACTTAGTTAATATTGATAGAAATGGCATTCCATACTGCATACTCACAAAGACAGAAGTGTATGTGTGTACGTACTGGACGTTTCCCACCATGTCCAGCAGCTTCTCGTGGATCACTCTAACCACCTCGAAACTACACATAGAAACAAAAAACAAAACATTGAGAGACTATACACTATACATGATCAAAAGGAAAAAGAAATCTATCACCATGGCAACAGTGTCAAAAAGCTCACTGCTCCATCTGATATTCTATGCTCGGCTGGTTTGTAAAAGTAGTGTAAAAAGTGGTGTAAATAAAGTGGCGCTAGTGATAGAGGACCTAAGGAAGAAATTATGAAGTTAAGACTAAAAAAAATGAGACGTTCTGGATGAGACATAAAGGAGTGTCCTCTTTTGTTCTGAGCTGTGTAGAATAACATGAGAGTAAATTTCATGTTGTATAAGCTTCCATTAGTTAGTCTCATCAGACAGAATGACATAAATGTTCATTTCTATGCAGATGATATTCAGCTGTACTTCTCCATGAAGCCGGATTAAACCAATCAGTTGTCAGATTACAAATATGTCTTACAGACATAAAGACCTGGACGACTCTGAATTTTCTCCTTCTACACTCAGACAGACTGAGGTCATTGTCTTTGGACCTGAATGCCTTAGAAAGACATGGTCAAGCTATGTAATTACTCTAGATGGTACTACCTCGGCTTCCAGTACTACATTAGGAACCTTGGAGTTAGTTATTAGTAGTTATATAGTTATATAGTTATTCCAGCATGAACTGAGGAGTTTTGGAAAGAAGTCACCCGGACGTGGCCTCACCTGACCAGCCGTGTCGACCAGCTGCAGGTTGTACTCCTGACCGTTCACAATCATCATCTTGGTAAACGCTAACACACACACACACACACACACACAAAGTCAGAAACATTAGGTCTGGGGTTCTTCATGCAGGGCAGAGAAGATGACTGAGACAGACTTACTGTTTTCTATGGTGGGGTCGTAAGAGTCGACAAACTGACCCTCCACAAACTGGATAGTGAGAGAAGACTTCCCTGAAAACACACACATATACAAACACTGTGTGTTGCTTTAACATTCAGTCTCTGGATATCATCACCAGGATGATCTGGCGCTACAAGTTTGTCAATCAGCTGTAAGTTGGGTTTTTGGTTTGTCATTGGAAAGCTGAAAATAAACTTTATTCATATCTACACAACTTTACAAAGAGGCGGTAACACCAAAGCAAAGAGAGTAAGCCTGCTGCTAAACAGTGGATGTGTGAGAGAAACTAAATAATGTAGGAAAAGCAATCAAGGACCCAACATTGATTTATGATGGATTTTTAAATGATCAATAAATCTTAGATAACTACATTAATCAAGTTATAACCCCTTTTTAATGCTGCAGAAAAAAGCGCCTGTTTTTTGTTAATTAGAATCTTTGAACACATTTTGGTCCCATCACACATGATTTTTATTCTTGAAAGATGTTAGCAGACTGTTGTCTCCTAATTCTAACATTTGGCTAAACAAAATAATTTTCTACAGCATGGTGAGATCCATCAGGAGCCACAGGCTCCGCGGCCATGATGCTCCACGTTGCAGCATCAGGACCACACCTGCCCGCACCTGATTGGCTGTCAGCTAACCAATCCCAGCTTACAGCCAATTATAGTTGTAGAACTGGATGGAATGAATGGCCTTAAGTTTGGTTTAAATGTGTTCAGATATGCAGTGTACATAAATATAAAGACTGAACCAGCTCATCTTTTGGTCCATGAGGCGTTTAAGCTTCCTGGGAGGATGGACAGATTGATGTTCCTGCATGACAGCTGATGTAGTGGTGTGGCTTAAGATTGACATGCGGATGAGTCAATCGCCGCCCAATGCGGTTATTTCCAGCAGTTTATAACATGGCGAGGACTTACCCACAGACCTATAGCCTAACACAGCGATTTTCCTGGATTTTGGCTGTGGCATGGTTTTATTTCGAGCATCCAGAGGAGCGGACGGAGCCTCAGAGCCTCTGCATCTTCTTTCACTGAAGCGCCGCTTAATTAATGAGCTCACAAAGCCGATTGGCTACGTACACAGACAAAGGCGGTCTTTGGCATTAGCGCGCAATTCTATTGGATAACCGTTCTGGAAGTGTCAATCCTTAGACAAATCGGATGGTAGACTTTACATGTCAACCAATAGGGAAAGCAGAAGACGACAGAGTGGGTGGGAACAGTGGTGTAAACAGGAGCTACTCTGGTCTGCTAGCTGCTAGCTTATGTGGCTAAGCATATCAAGCTAGTTAACTCTTCCGGGTCAGTTCTCTCGAACTTTGGACCTACCAATCACGGTTGAAATGGCCGGCGTCGCCCTGAGGAGCTCTGCTGTTTGGCGTTTCGTGAAATTAAGAAGGTGGTATTGGATCATTGATCTTGTCAGTGAATGCCAGTTGTGATATCGCTGTATTTCAATTAAGAAACTTCTCTTCACTCAAACGAGGGTCATATACTTAAGAAATGTCCACAGTGTAGCAGTTGTTAAATTAGCTGTTAGCATCCATGGAAGCTGCTGGTATCCAGGTACTGCTGCCCAGCGACTTCATGAATGACCCCGAGTTACACTAACCAGTTCATCGGTCAGACGGTGTTTAGCGCTTTAATATCAAAGCACGGAGCTTCACTTTTCTCATTATATACCACACAAGTGAAAAACCTTTAGTGTACGCAGCCACAGTTAGCCACGACCTTTGCTCCACATTGGTAGCAGAGGAATAGAGCTGGAAGAGCTGGCATAACCTGACAGCTATTATCTGAAGGACTCACAAATCTCAGACCAGCCAACTAAAAGCAACTAACTATTTTCACAACCAGCTGATCGTTTTAGACTGAAGCATAACATGTCATTGTTCACAGTACTGTTCTACATGAGCCTCCAGACTATAAAATGTTTTTCTTTAGAGGGAGCAACAACATTTGTCCAACGTAAAACTCTGATATCTTTAACAGGACTGGGTGATACTGCAAATTCTGGTATTGATCCGATACCAAGTAAATCCAGGACAAGTATCACAGATACTGATACTTTTTGCTTGAAATCACTTAAAGATTTTGCTTTTAATTATTGATCATGATTATGATAAAACACAGTACATTTTATTTAAATAAAACATTTTTATTAAAAAACTGAATTGCAGAACTGAGAAATGTAAGTGTTTTTTTGTTTGTAAAGAATATAAAATGATATCAACCATGTAACAAAATAATTAAAAGGTTATTTTATCACACACAACTGTTTGAGAAAAATAAAATCAACAGTTAAAATGAGCTAAACTAAAACAAAACCTACTTTTGGTTGGCTTCACATTCTTTGGCTTTTTGCTCCCAAAGGCTTCGGCAAGAAAACTTGATGCTGGTATCAAACAGTACGGATACTAGTCTTGGCATCGATGTCATCTATATTTGAATCAATCTGCCAGCCCTAATCTCTAATTAATGTACAGTTATTAAATAATAAATCCACTGTCTTTCACTCGTAAGGTTTTAATTATCAGGACATAAAGCTCATCTGGTTCCTGTCAGATCCTAATATTTAGTAAATGAGCAACAACATTTGAGGCTACAAATACTTCCACCCTGAAGTCCTGCCAGGAGCTGCTGATCCATGTACAGATTCATTGATCATCTGCTGCCCATCAATCTGGCAAGGGTTATAAGTCCATCATTCTACTCTTTGTAGAATGATGGACTCCATTTAGTTTGAAAGAGTGTTCACAAGTAGAAAACACTGAAGACAGCTGCTAATCTGCCCAGGAGTGGATGTCCCAGCAAGTTCAGCCCAAAGTAAGACTGCAAAAACAAAGAGCTACATCTCAGACTTTCCAGGCCTCAGTTAAATGTTAAAGTTCATGACAGTCTAGTTAGAAAATAACTAAACAAATATTGTGTGTTTGGAGGGGGATGCAGGAGAGAGACTCTCTAGAAAGAGCATGGCAGCACAGCTTAGGTTTTCAAAGCTGCATCTGAACAAACCACCAAACGTCTGGAACAAATTTCCTTTGGACAGACCAGACCAAAGTGGAGATGTTTGATAATGTATAAAACTATACGCAGCATATCAGCACAAACACCTCATACCACCTATAAAGCATGGTGGTGGAGGACTGATGATCGGGGCTTGTATTGCAGCCACAGGACCTGGACACCTTGCAGTTATTGAGTGGACCATGGACTCTTGAGTCAAATATGATGCCATCTGTCTGAAAGCTTGGCTGAAACTGACTCATGCAACAGGACAATGATTCCAAACAGAAACAGATCTACAACAGAACGACTAAAAAAATGTCTCATCTGATTCAGGGCAGGTGTGTTGTCCTGTAGATATGAACAGATGTAGCTGGGATTTTTTCTGATTGATTTTATGAGTCACATCAGAAGTTTCCAAGTCGTTCAGTAGCTGGAAGGTGGTGCTTCAAATCGACTGACTGTTTCCTTCTGTGCCATTAGCTTGGTCCGATCCAGTGTTCCCAGTTTGAAGTTCCACTCTACAGCAGGTCCTATGATGGGTGAGTTTCTACTGCAGATCAGCATCGTGCAGATTAACTGCTGCTAAAAAAGCTTAAAAAGACACTTTTTTTAAATTTATTTTTTTATCAGACATAGATGAACATTTCAAACTGTCCTTCTTTATTAGCAGTGATCTGATTGGTTAATTTCACTGACGATGATGATGTGTTTGCAGGTGCAACGGTACAGCAGTTTGAGCAGGCGAAGACTAAACTGTCGACACTGAAGAATGACCCGGGCAATGAGGTCAAACTGAAGATCTACGCTCTCTTCAAACAGGTAGGACTTCCAGATGTTCCACATGTTGTGGGATGTTTGTGCAGATGTTTTAGAATTAACTGAGAAATATCCAACGTTTTCCCCTCAGATCCGCTTTATTAAAGCTAACTAAAACCTGACAGAAACGGTGGGTTATGTTTGTAGAACTCAGTGAAATCAAATAGCAGATTCAGACAGAAAGAAGCCGTCATCAGTCTGTTTACATGTCACCATGACAGTCAGATGCTCCAGAATTCCATGTTTTCCATTTTCTTTCTAAAACAGTAAAACTTAAGCAAATATATTCCCAGTAACGTCTTTTTTCATTGTCAGATGTGTCACTTCAAATTCTGAACATAAACTGCTGTGGAGCAGGTTATAAGTTCTGCATCAACTGCAAAGCTCATTTACTGACTTCATCACAGACTTGGTAACTGAAGCATCAGCTGAATCCTCTACTGCAGGGGTGGCCAATGTCGGTTTTCGAGAGCCACAATCCTGCAGGTTTTACATGCATCCCTTCACTGACACACCTGACTTAAACTAATGAGTCATTGTGCAGATTCTTATAGGCTGTTGGATCCATTTAATTTGAGTCAGGTGAGTTGGTGCAGGGATGCATGGAAAACATGCAGGATTGTGGCTCTTGAGGACCGATGCTGGACACTCCTGTGATACTGAGTCATTTACCTGTTAGTTACTGACTTGTTTATGGACTCGGTTCCTGAATTATTACTGACTCATACTAGTTTACTAACTTATTTACTGTCTTGTTTGTGGACTCATTTCGTGACTTATTTAGTGACTTTGTTACTGAATTGGATACTGACCCAATTATTTATTTGGTTACAGACGGGTTTTTGACTCAGTTATAGACTCGTTTACTGGTCCAGTTACGTACTCAGGTTTCTGTCTTCATTATGGACTCGGTTACTGACTCCCCGACGCTTCGTCCCTCTCATCTTCTGTCATGTTGAAGAAAAAGCATTTCAGGATCTTCATTTCTAAATGTTAGACTTCCATCTGTGTCGGCTGAAACTTGTGCTGATGTTAAAATGATGGAAAAATAACAATTTCTATCAGATAGAAACTAAAGTAATGAGGCTATTTTGGAAACGTTTTGTTTGAAGACATTTGTTAGAAATGAAGTGAGTTAAAGTGAAAGATTTTTGGGTGTCTATGTTAAGACTCATCTTGTTTTACATGTAAACAAACAGCAGGGGGCGCCAGAACGATGAGTGAATGATAGAATCAGTGCTCTGTGAAACAGGAAGAACTTTCCTGCAGAAATGTTCAGAAACTCTTCTTTTAATTTGGAAAAGAAGTCCAGGTTTGATCATTGATTCATCCTTACATACTATATGAGACCATCATCTTCCTCTTCCTCCTCTTCCTTCTTCTTCAGGCCACTCAGGGTCCCTGCAACACCCCCAAACCAGGGATGCTGGACTTTGTCAACAAGGTCAAATGGGATGCGTGGAAGTCTCTGGGCTCCATATCACAGGTAGGAAAGTTTCAGCTGCGACTGAGGCTGCTGAGTTCAGCATCACTGATTTTAACTCAGTTATTAAACGTTTTCATCAACAACAAATCTCAGATCCTTCAGCAGCATCACCACAAGTTAAACTGTAAACATCTCTCAGGATGAAGCCAGGCAGCAGTACTGTGACCTGATTGGCTCCCTGGTGGAAGCAGAAGGCGGAAGCTCCGCCCAGGTTGCTGCGACGCCTACTGGAAGCGGCGCTTCATACGAGACGCTGTTGGTGACGACGGAGGATAACATCACCATCATCAAACTGAACCGACCAGCAAAGAAGAACGCCATCACCACGGAGGTCAGACTGCATTCAGCTTTTACATTAAAGATGAAAACAGGAAGTCAGGATGTTTTCTGACTGGTTGATGAGTCAAAGTCACATCATCTGTTATTTGTTTATTAATCATCTGTTAACTCTTAAATGTTTTGTTTTCTTTCAGATGTACAATGAGATCATTGCAGTTCTGGACCAGGCAGCGAAAGACGACTCAGTCATCACAGTTTTTACTGGTACGCACATCTATTTTTGGCCCTGCCTTTTCCAGTTCTGGTTATCTTATGAGTACTCGAGACTTCATGATGGCTGTTTTTATTTGTACCACCTGTGTTAGAATTTATCCAGAATTTGGACTAAGGAGGGGAAAGCAACAGGAAAGAGAAAGAAGCAGCAGCTTGTTTAGTGTAAATGATCCAGAGGATTCGCTGCTGTATTCTCAGCTGTTGTTTCCAGAGTTTGTACCAGATAGTCACCTAAATGAACGCACTGAGAAGAATGAGAGGAACATGCCTGAAAGCTTCAGAACAGACCCATCATGCTTTCATAACACTGAATGTTTGGTGTTTGTTTGCTGCAGGTGCCGGTGATTTCTACTGCAGCGGAAACGACCTCACAAACTTCACCAAGATCCCAGAGGATGGGGTGGAGGCGATGGCCAGAAAAGGTGGAGATCTGCTCAGGTGATGATTGATTGATCAATTAGTGTTGAAAGAACCTCGTTGCATGATGTTTTCAGAAACTTAAATCAGCAGGAGTGAAGCTGGGTGGAGTCACCAGAGGGGGCGCTGTTGGGTACACTGTTGTAGTTGTAATTCAGTAGTTTTCTTTTTGCAGTAGAAGTTTTTCTGTTCATCTTTTCCTGTTTGCATCTTCTAAATTAAAATAAAACCAGATTACAGTCTTAAAAGTGGCATTTTAGATGCTGAGTAGATAAAACAGAGCTGTTCTTGTATATTGAAACTTTGACCGTCTATTTTCTCCTCTGCAGGAACTACATAAGGGCCTACATTGACTTCCCAAAGCCGCTGGTTGCCGTGGTGAACGGCCCAGCTGTTGGCATCTCCGTCACCGCGTTGGGACTCTTCGACCTAGTCTACGCCACTGAGAGGGTACGCCATGACACACGCCATGTGATAACAGTCACATGGCGTGTGTCACGCAGCAGTACTGCAGAACATGTTAAAGGTTTTGTAAATAATCAGGGAATAATTTTACCCACAAGTTCCACCCATCATGAATATGAACTGAAAACATTTCATATAGAGATGCACCGACTCCGTTTTTAGGGTTCCAATCTGGTATAAAAATTTGATACCAGCTGATACGATATCAGATACCAAATCAGTTCACATAAACATAATTATAATTATTGTCATTATTGCCGTTGTTAATGTGTAATGTTTCATCAGGCTGTACTAACCCACACATCTCTTCTTAAGATATAAAAAATGATTCAGTTTAAATGTTTTCCAAAGTAATATAATAATAAGAAAAAAACTTTCTAAAGTAAATCAAAGACAGCGTCTGTAGCTGCTTCATAATCTTCATAAAAACAAAGATAGTTATAATTTAGCAATAACAACTTTTATTAATATTAAGCTCCAAGTTCATGGTCCTCTTTCACCCTTTCACTGATATAGATTTTGATACTGATATTTTTTGGCTCTCAGAGGAAATCACACAATTGTACAATGTGCATCAATATCTTAATTGCGAGGGAAATATGAAAAAAAAAAAAAATCACAAAAGCTTAAAAGAAATGTTTATATTATCATAGCTCATATTAATGCGTTATTAGGTAAAAAGATGAAAATAAATATTTTTAAAGTGATAAAAACAACTACAAATTATCAGAAATAATTAGATTTCTTGAAATAAAACACTGAAGAAGTTAGAAGTTAAACCAGTGAAATATTAGAAAAAACATCATGACATTTGATAAACTAACATCTCAGTTTCGTTCGTAATTTTATTGCCTAAAACTCAGAAATGAAATCGCATTGCATGTTTTGTTGTAGCACAAGTATCGATACAAAAGTATCGATCTGCTCATCCCTAAACAGAACAGGACCAGAAACAGGATCATGAGTCCAGTTTTCAGGTCTCTACACTGACTTCCCTCCATCAAAGGATGGTTTTAAAGGACTTCATATTTGGTTCTGGTACATTTTGAACCTTCAGGATGTCTCCAGTCATCAGGACCAGATTTTCCATTCAGATATTCCATTTTTCTGGTCTTATTTATAGAACTAAATGTGAGCTTTGGTGATGTGAAGACACTGCGTGGTGCGGACTGTAAAAGAGTCAGCTGGTCCAGATCCAGATGTTTCATCAGGAACATTTTACATTTCAGGCCACTTTCCACACGCCCTTCAGCCAGCTGGGTCAGAGCGCCGAGGGCTGCTCCTCCTACACATTCCCCAAAATGATGGGCAACGCCAAGGTACACACACACACACACACACACCCTTGGATTATCAGCCGGGCGGTACGATAACTGTGGATTCTGTGTGTCTTCAGGCCAGTGAGATGCTGCTGTTCAACAAGAAGCTGACGGCAGCTCAGGCCTGTGAACTCGGTCTAGTCACCGAGGTTTTCCCAGACAGCAGCTTCCAGTCTGAGGTCTGGACCAGACTGAAGGCCTACGCCAAGCTGCCCCCCAACGTAAGCACACACCTGTTGGCATATTTGTTTTACTTTATATTGTCCAGACACGCTGCAAACTGCTTTAAAAAAAAAAAAAAAGGATTTCAATCACAACGTACAGGAAATCCAGGACTGGAATTAATTTAGTGAATGTATTTTTTTAAATAAATCTTCAAAACCGACTTCAGGTATAAAAGATGTGATTATAAAACCAAATTGATCCGTACATGGATGGATGTTAGTTGTGCTAAGCTAACGTTTGCTGGACCTGATTTTTGTTTCCAACACCAAACACACACAACCAGAACCTGCCAACGGTTCTGCTGTTCGGTGCATTGCTGCTACTCAGTGGTGGAAACACATTCCAACAGGACACACTAATAAACGATATCTTGTCTATTAATTCATTTAAAAAGTTTAAATAGTTTTCATCAGTTCCGTACAGAGAAGCTCGGAGGAGTCTTAACCCGTCCTCCCTCTGTCTCTTCCAGTCTCTGGCTCTGTCCAAACAGCTGATCCGATCCATGGAGAAGGAGCGTCTGCACGCCGTCAACGATGCCGAGGTGGAGCGTCTGATGGAGCGCTGGACGTCAGACGAGTGCTTCAACGCCGTCATGAGCTTCTTCCAGGCCAAGGCCAAGCTGTGAAGGAGGAACGTGTCATAGACCCGCTTCAGCACATCAGGACCAGAATCACCCGATGCTTTTCATGCTGTTAACGTCACGCTCCACCACATCCTTCTTCCTCCCACTCAGAACTGAAAGGTGAGCTGTGACATCATCATCATCATCATGTTGTCCTCACTGGGAGGAGGTGAAGGAAGCGAGGAGAGATGTTACCATCATGAAGAGCATCCGGACTGTGTCTGGACTACACTGAACACATCTGATCCTAAAATCCTGTATCCGGCACTTCAGGACAGTTTGGGTCAAATCTCAGGCGAACTTCTCGTTCTTCATCCAGAAGTTTGATCCGGAGCTCCATCTGCCGCCATTACCTGCCCTAATCCGAGGTACCGCGTAGTCCCTTTGTGTAAAACTTAAACTCACTTTAAGGACTGAAAGAATGAAACCAGAAGTACTTCTAAAGACATCTTCAGTTAAAGAACGGGGCTGCAGAATCTTTAACTCGGAAATTAAACCCAGAAGCGATGAGCCTGCTACATTCACGGGCCGCTGCCTGCGTAGGAAACGCGAGCATCGTTCCTCTCTCCGTCCCTGTCGACTGTGTGAAAGGCTTTTTAACTTTGGAGCTTTGATTTGATGGTTTATTGTTCAACTATCTGACACAAAGTACTAAATGTAGTTTTTAATCATGTTTCAGTGATTTTTGTACAGAAACTGTTGAACGTTGAACTTTCTCTTTAGTTTCTGATCAGATTTATTGATGATGCAGAGCTGATTCATTCCCTCTGTAGCCTTTTTTTTTTTTACTGAAGTCAGCACCAGCTGCTGATGTTTTCATGGTTTCTAACAGAACTGGTGCCTTCAACTCACCGAGGCTGCTGCTCATCTTTGCTTCTTTCTTTCACTTCAATAAAAACTTCCAATTCCAAACTTTGTGTCCAATCCATGAGTTTTCCACAGAAAATATTCTGCCTCCTGGCATTTTAATCGGATACTGAGATGAATAACTGATCATGAGCAGTGATTATTCAGAAATGATCTTAAAGATGAAGATGGAAGAAACATCCAGACCACAGATTGTTCTCTGTGGGCTTTTCAGTTTGTTTTTTCTAAATTTACATGTATTCAAACTTCACTCGTCTTTAACCTGATGTAGCATCAGAAGTTAGAGTATTTTCTTCAGTAGTATTTTGTTTAGCACTTTTTACAGACAAAGTGCTTTACAATAAAATCCATAATATTTTTATCCTATAACCTGAATTAGAAAAAGTTAGTCTGAAAAACAAAAAATAAAAAAAACTGATTTCCTTTAAGCTTTATTCCACTGACAGTTTAAACCTTAGATTTAGGTTTTTATAAACATAAACCTGTGTTAACATGCTGTATCTGACGTGATAAATCAGACTCATGATACACTAGGATGGATCAGCTATAGTATCTGATATGCAAACTCTTTTAGCCAGTACACTATCTGAAAGAAAATTTAACTGAAACTGTTATGAACATGATGAAATTATTAGAATTTAAATGAGCAGATATGCTATAAAGAAATGTGTTCACACCACTTGATGCTGTTTTTAAAACTTTCCTCTGAAAATTGCATTCATTTTACTAAAAAATATTTATATAAATAAAATAATAAGTTTACCAAAATATTTTTGATATATTCACTGCTGATTAATTATTACTTCTTTGAACACGTTTCCTCATACGTAGCTTCTTGTGGTCATCAGCTGGTACTGTACGTTAGAACAACCTTTTAGTTCTGGTCGAGTAGATTCTGTACAGATTATAAGTTCATCGGAGGGCTGACATACAACCCTGCCCACATTAAACTATACAGCCACTAGTTCTTTTCGCATACACGTGTTCGGACTGGAAGGAAACGACCACCTGAATGAAACCCGTGCAGACAAAGTGAGAGCATGAAAACAGCAGAGAGACCACAGCAGTCATATTTTAGATGCATTAGGCTGCAAATGTTTGTATTCTTTAGGCCAAATGGTAATAACATTAAACTACAGATAGTAAACTGCAGTATTTCTCTTGTAAAGAGAAATATCGTGTAAATAAAACAAGATGATTTAACTACAAATCCACAAGAAATGTAACACTCAGCTTTTTATGCAAAACGTGTGTTAATCTGATTAAAGCATACTTTTTCCCCGTGTAAACATACTTTTACAGGAACAACACTTTACACTTATTCTTTTGTAATAAGAATGCAATCACTTTCTAGAAAGTAGTGTGAGAATTGCTTTTTGTATTTTTACAAAAGCTGTAAACAAAAAACAGATTAGTACAGAATGGAGCATTTATCTGTAGAAAATAATAATGTGCTCAAAGCATTGAGACTATTCATGATAACGTATAGTTGAAAAATATTCTCTTTAAAGGTCAGAAGGTTCTCACTTCGTTCACAGACTTGTTTGTCCATTCAGAGACACCGTAGTAAACATGGCAGCATAAATATGGCAGCTGCCATGTATGTGGACCCACAGCAAGTAGATATAAACGGCTCATTCTAAGAGGATAAAAACACAACAATTATTTTAGTAAAGTGATTATATACCAGTATAAACAATGATATTTTAATGATATATTACATTATTTTTCTGTCATTGACCTTTGATTTTGTTACTCGTTGCAACTTCTAAGTTCTTTATTATGAGGTCCAAAAGCAGAGACTCTATCATGGCTGTGGGAACCTACAGTTTCATTAGGAATGAAATGCTGGACCTCAGTTTAAAATGTGGCTTTATTGTCTAGGATTAGGTTGGGGGCTACAAACTGCTTAACAGCAATGGCAGGACATCACAAAGACAAAAAACAAATGTGTGTGCCTGGGTAAACAACGTTTCCACCAACAGGTCGGGTTTGGTATGGGTTGGTGCATTTTTTTGTTTCCACAGGCAAAAACTGGGAAGGGTGCCAGCATATCTGACCCGGATCGTCCCAGTTCCTTCCGCTGGGGTTCCAATCTTACCGATCCGACCCAAAAGGGTGGAGCTTGACACGCTGCAATCCACTGATTGGATGAAATAGTCGTCACTTCCTGTGTGAATCGGCACAAAGAACAAAGCAGGAACAGCGCCATGTTTAAATATACTGTGGATTTTTGCCGTTTAAAGCCACATGCAGACCTGCTGGTGGAAATGAGACTTAAAGAGCAGCTGTGAAGTGACTTGGGTTTCACTCAGGTTGACAGTTTCTGAAGTTCTTTTTTTACATTACAGAGCTGCATGCAGCGTTACCTTCCAGCAGACATCTGTCATTCATTTCACCATCACCACTTGTTATTTTGTTGTTGGTCACAATTATAAATCATTTTGTAACCAGGAGATAAGTGTTAGAGAGCACTGGCAACAATGAGAACATGATTAAATATCAATAATTAAATGATTATTGTTTATTGGAACACTGGTGGTGAGGAAAGGTTTCACTCATGTTGACTGATGCCAGTTATCAATCACTGTAACAGGTCGAGCATCTTCAGTGAAGACTTGACATGATCAGAATCAGTACTAGTTAAACCATAAAATCAGCTGTATTTATAGTGTTTGCTCCATTGAACCCTTCGTGAAGTGCATTGTGGTGAACAGAACAATCCCAGTGCAGTTGGCTGAAAGTATCTGTGGCCTGACTGGAGCAACCTGATCTTCTCCAGACCTGCCAAGATTAACCGAGTTTCCTTCAAGTTCTGACATTGTGCAGACGATGAGGTTGTAATTAAGCTGCACAGCTTAATAAAACCCTAATTTGGTAGGAATTTTTGAAGGTAACTTTCATGGTTCATATTTAAAGGAAGTTCAAATGCAGGACTTAACAGACAGGAGGAGGAGGAGAGAAGAAAAACACAACCAAGAAAGCAAAAAGGATCTGGCAAAGAAAACGAATGACTAAAGCTCAGCACGAATACTAAGGAAATGTCACGGTTTGGGGCTGGGGTTGGGATTTTCCAGCCACCTCTGAAGGCATCTTTCCTCTGGCTCTGATTGCTTTGCACTAATGGCTAATGCTTTCCACCTGTGTTAGGCCCCAGATAAGCAGGAGTCTGCTGCTCGCTGCCACGTCGTCAGAGGATTCTCCTGAACATTTCCAGCCCTTCTTGTTGACCTGTTTTCTCCCTTCCTGGAGTTTTGTATATTTGTGTCCATACGCACACCAAACACAAACCTCCCAGTCTCTTCCCCAAACACACCCCAGCACATCACCCGAACCCCACTCAGCCCCATCTTTAACCCCCAGCACCTTTCCTGTCCCCTGGGCCATACCCCAGGTCCTGGGACGGCTTGTTGGTTTTAGTTTACGTCAGATACAGTAATCTGAACCTGTCTGAAATTCAGGACCATTGCTGCACAGTAATTACACAAACGGAATCAACTCAGAAAGTAAAAGTACTAAAATCTTTTCCCTTCCAGATTCTGCAGATTAGCTTAAATTTTAATTCTCATTATCACACAAAACGAGCCTGAAAGAAAACTGTCAAGCTTAGAAGCAGACCTGCACTCTTTAATTGGATGAACATTGGTTCAATCAAACAGACAAAAAGGTTAAAGTCATGAGGTAACAAATGATAAACAAACCGATCCAGATATTCTCTTTCTCTCACATTTACAATCACGATAAACTGGTTTTAGCTCCTACATCTTAACTCACCTCCTGCTGACGCTTTTGAACATTTCCATCTGAGCATCACGCTATCCTTTTAGGTTTCTGTGTTAGCCTAGCAGCTAGCTCTGGGAATTGCTGCATGTACAGATGATTTGTGTATTGCAGTTCAGGAGTTATAAGCCTCTGACATTTGGTTTTGGTTTGTCTGTCTAGGTTCGGGTTCAGGTTGTAGCCCTGAATTACAGCTGCTCCATACTGGAACGGCTTCAGCCCTGAATCTTTCACTCTCGACGGGTGAACTGCTCCCCCGTCTTTCAGGCAGGTGTTTGCTAGCTTGGTCTGCAGCAGTCTCAGCTGAGAAACTTCCTGCTTCATGTTCTCTCGCCCAACCAGACTGTCCACTTTGTTCCAGAAGGTGGTGTTGAAGTGCAGGTAGATCCTCCAGTCTAAAGCGTTCCACTTCAGGATTTTTTCAGCAGTTTTTGGTGAAAGTTGGTAACGAGCTTGTTGGCTGCGACTGTTCAACCTGAAGGAAACCACATCTTCCAGAGACCAGCAGAGAGCATGTTTAAGCAGGATAATGGACTCCTCAAAATGATCAGAAATAAGAACAAGATGGAAGTCCTGCTCTATTGCTGCTATAGCAGAGGAAGCTTTTTCATCCAGGTCTTCATCCTTGTCAGCCATGTTGTTTTCAAGGCCAAAGTCAAAAGCCAGGACATTGTGTGCATAGTGGTTGTTGCTCACTGATGAGTGGTAGTTCTCCCTGGTGTTGTCTAAGAAGTCGTCCAGGCTGCGCGTCTTACGGAAAGCTGGGATGCTCTTGTAGTAAACAAAGATGGACTCCATCATAGCCACCGGATGTCTCAGGATGGAAAAGTAGAAGGTGTCCTGAGGCATCACTCTGGCCACCTGGAGTGTAATAATCACAGGAAAAACAAGTTTAGGAGAAATTCTTAAATTTACAACCCCAAATTAGAAAAGTTGTATATATTTACATATATAAAAGAAGTGATTCATTACACCCTTACAGAGCAGCAGACAGTATGAACCCAAAATATTTCATGTTTTGTCTCTTCAGCTTAATTTAATTAGGTAATATTTGTCCACTTTTACATTTCAAATCTGCAACATATTCCATAAAAAGTTGGTATCGGGGCCGTTTAGAGCTAGTAAAGAGGTTAAGAAACTGATGATATTTCTCAGAAGTCACATCAACAGGGGGTTTGAACAATGATTTGGTCTAACAGAACGTCTTTAAGGAGCAAAGGCGGATGGAACATCCAGCCTTTCTCCAAATATGAGGAAATCACTGAATAGTTTGAAAATAAAGTTCCTTAAAGAAAGAGTGGAAGAGATTTAAATGTTTCTCTCTCTGCAGTCAGAATATCAATTAACTATTTAAACAATCTGGAGGAATTTCAGTGTGTGAAGGACAAGGGATCAAGTCTAATCTGGACACCGTGATCTCTGATCCCTCAGACGGATCAAGAACCATCATCCATCAACAGCTGATAGAAGCACACTGTGTCCAGCTCTACATACTGTTATAGTTCCAGAGGCGGTGTGGACTTCTCTGGACTCAGAGGCATCTGGGATGGACCATCACGCAGTGGAAACCTTGACTGTAGTCAGACTAACCTGTATTCCAGATATTTGTTGGAAGGAATGGAACAAAAAGTAGCATCCAGAGTGTTTTCCACAAAACACAAAACATCTTGAGTTCATGTTGTCTGCTATGAAAAGTCGAAGGAAATAAAGTATCGTGTAATTTATTTTTCACCACTCAGTCCCAACTGATCTGGGAACTGAACAGGCATACCAACCATGACAGTACACAGTTTGGATCATTTTCTGCTGAAGCTCACCTCAGATTTTCTAAATCTCATGTGGTTGCACATGATGTGGAAGTGTGTGACACGTCCGCTGCTGACGCCCTCCACGAAGTGTGCAGCGAAGAAGTGCGGGTAAAACAACTGGCTGCGTTTGCTCACGGGGAGGGCGAAGGTCAAGTTCCTGCTTTCACCATAGCGATATAAAATGTTTAAGATACTGCTGCTTGCTGTTTTGTGTGTCTTGAGGAAAACAATGTGAGATTTGGGGCTGCAGGAAGCTTTGGTCTGAACTGTTTGAGCCTCTGAAAATTTGGTTGAAGGAGTGTGAATGAGCGTTCTGTCAGTGCCTGCATTCAGATCTTTGCATGTACCATGGAGGATATCTGCTTCAGGCAGGAATAACTTCCCAGATGAAACTTTTCCTGCTTCCCTCTGAGATCCTGCAGCAAGGCTGATTTTCTCCACACTTCTTAACAGAGCATCATGTGAAGTCTCCTCATTCAGACGAGATGCTGCACTTCTTCCTGTCTCTGTTGACCTCTGGTCCTGTTTTGCTGCCAGAGAAGACTGGAAGTGGAGGCCTACCACAATGTTCTGAAGAGTAGGAAACAGGTTCTGTTTGTTCACAGATGATGTCAAACGTAGGAGTCCCATCAGCTTGACAGCCCTGGAAAAGTCCCAAACACAGTCAGTGTGTTACATGATGTCAAACATCCCCAAACTTCTTTTGATAGCAGAAAAATGACTGATCTTGTCAAGCTTTGTGTGAGATATAAAATATGATATGAATCAGTTTTCAAGAAGCTTACTAGTCAGACTGGTTCTAGTTCTTGGAAAGTTTTTGTTCAGGACTGCACTTTGGTATTCCAGCAAATCAACCTGGTTTAAAGAAGAACTGTTGTTGTTGATGCCTTGATGCTTCTCCTAGAACCGGATTATTGCTAGCCGGAATTATTCCAGGTGAAGATGGTTGTTAGAGTTGTTTATGAAATACAACCCCAATTCCTCAAAAAGTTGGGACATCATGGAAAATTTAAGGGAAAACTGTGTTCAATGACTCACAAATCTCACCAACCAATAATTTATTTAATTTACATTTTATTTTATTTCATGTAAAATATCAGCTGATCTTAAATTTAACACCACCACAAGATCTGAAAAGGAAAGAAAAGGTTAGGAAAGTAAGAGGAACAGCTGAAAGAACATGGTGCTGCTAATCGTTTGATAACTAATTAGTAACATCACTTGGTATAAAACGAACACCTTAGAGAACCAGAGTCTCTCAGGTATAAAGAAAGACGGGTTCAATAATCTACGAAGAACAGTCTACAAATTGTGGAACAATTTCAGAAAAATGTTTTAAAAATAAAATTGTGAAGACTTTGAATATCTACAGAATATAATTATTATCATAAGAAAGATTCTGAGAATTAGAAGGAATCTCTGTGTAAATGGGACAAGACAAAAGTAACAAAAAAACAAAAGTATCTCTTCATGTATAAACCTACTGGACAACTTAGTGACTGTGTCAGCATGCAGAGTATGAGGAATAAGGAGTGATCAGTGATGAGGAATGGTGAGTGTGAGCGTGCTAGAGGCAGACTAGGGTGGCCCAGAGACCCGGGCCATTAGCAGCAATCCCGGAGCAAGAACCAGAGCCACCCCATCATGAAGATGACCCGGACCCACCCAGAAGGTGGCAGCGGAGAGCTCCAGCCAGAGACCCACCCCCAAAACACGATTTTCTACTGCAAACCACTGCATGGACAACAAGAAGAATTCCAGAAACCACTGTCGGTGAACACAGTTCATCCTGATAATCTACTATAAAGGTTAAAGCTCCATCGTGCAAAGAAGAAGCCAGATGTGAACAGGATCCAGAAACAGCTCCGTCTTCTCTGGACCAAAGCTCATTAAAAATGGTCTGAGGCAAAGCGGAAACCTGGATGAAAATGTGAACTAGTTTCTGGAAAGCATGGACGGCGTGTCCTGCAGACTAAAGAGGAGAGGGAG
>JBAFTA010000020.1:19610809-19621459 GCA_036919975.1 Melanotaenia parkinsoni
TCTGTGAAGCTCCATCAATGCTGAAAAGTACATGGAGGTTTTAGAGCAACATCTGCTCCCATCCAGACAACGTCTCTCTCAGGGAAGATCTTGCAGATTTCAGCAAGACGATGATGAACCACATCCTGCATCCATCACAAAAGCATGGTAGACTGCTGTTAAAATAAGACCTGATGCATCACAGTGGGCCTCTCTGGATTTTCCTAAGATCTGTTGTTGCTTTATAAATCATTGTATTCATTTTTTTACTTTTTAGATTTAAGGGTTGTACAATTAATCCTTAGCAAACATGTCAACATAGTATTCTGACATAAAGTTGCAGTTCTAACTTAAAAAAGACTTAAAATGACAACCTTATATTTTTAGGTTTGGGAAGTTTTCCAGGCTGTGAGCTGATTTATTTTTCATCTAAATTCTAAAAAAGCTTCAGAATTAGTTGCGCCAACCAGAACGAAACTGTCTCCATGTTGGTGTGTTAGATGTTAAGGTGTGACTTCACCTGGCCTGCTGGGTGAAAAAAGTGTGAATGGCAACACAGACAAGAAGCAGGATGAGGAGAATCCAGCGACGCCTGACGTTCAGCCATCTCTTCGTCGACCTGCAGGGGGCGCAACACAAACAGATGCATTTAAAGTTGGTAAAATGAGTCTGAAATTTTCAGAAGATGCAGTTTGATGAAAAAACTTCAGTTAATCTGCAACACTGTGTAGCTGTAATCCACCACTGTGTCTTTTCCACAGAAACATTGGCCGCTAAAGTCGACCTGAACTGATACCAAAAGATTTTGTAATGGAAATATTCAAGCTTGAGCCTGATGACAAATCTGAGTAGAGACGCAGTTCTGGGAGAAGGAACAACAGCTTTAGAGAACATCCAGTAATCTTCCAGTGGAACTGCCTCTGAGTGAAATGTAAAACTATGAGTTCATTTCCCAGTTTATGGACATATAGAGTTAATTCCAGCTCTGGGTTCCTTATGCTTTAAACACTCGTGCAGCTTTGCATGATCCACACACCGATAAATGTTTATTATTTAACTTAACTCATCCTCGTTCTTTATACAACCCTCCTGTTCATCCACACACAAAAAAGAAACACATTTGTTTGTGTCAAAAGAAAAAGGAACATTTTCTTGATAAATCAGACCAAAGTTAAGGAGTTGCAGATTCCTGGAATGTTATCTACAGAAATAATAAACCCACCTCAGGCTGTCCTGAAGAGAGGACCCATTAACCCAGCCAGCAGCCAGACTGTGTCTGGGCAACAGGAAAAAATATGCAAGAGATCTGTTTCTGGTTAAACTGGCCGACTATTTGTTTAGTTAACTAGTGTCAGAGACATCCTCACACACAGCTAAAAGTGAATGAATGAAGGAGGAAACCAGAATCTTTTGGTTTTTAGATAAAACTGCTTTATAACATAAAAAAGAAATCATTCCCAAGAAATCTGCTTACACAACATGTGCTTCACAAACATATTAGGGCAGAGGTGGAACCAGACCCAGGATCCCAAAACCAGGCACAGAGAAGATCTCAGATGAATGAACAAACCACAAAAATGTGAGAATATTTCAGGCTTTCCTCCTACAGAAATCACTCAGGGAGACGGATGAAGAGGAATTGTCTCGCTGTAAAGGGTGGATGCTGCGCTGCGATAAAGTTATCTCCTCCTAAAACAGCTGAGACAGTAAACCATCCATCCACACACTAAACACAGAGCTCAGTGATTCCTTCATTCTCTCCTATCTTTCATTTCATTGCTCTCTCTCTCTCTTTCTATATATATATATATATATATATATATATATATGTATAATATATACATACATTATATATTATATATTATTAGCCCCCTCGGTGTCCCAGGTTAGTGATTTTAGGGGGGGCTCATCTGCTTTTTAGGGGAGCCGAGCTCCCTGTGATAGGCTGAACCCTGATTTTGTCTCATTTTTCTGCAAATATGTCTGAAGTTGTTCAACAGTACAGGATGGTGGTTGTCTTTAATTCTCTCATTTTCTTTATTAGGACAAGACATCCTCTTCTTCCTCAGCCATGTTGCTGTAATGTAGCAGAATGTTGTTCTTCATCCATCCTTCCATCCATTTACTACACCACTTTCTCCAGGTTAAGTTGTGAGTGGTAGAGGCAGGAAAAACACTGGACAGGTATCACAAGTGATTCTACATTTTCTTGTTAAAAGATACATGACTGTCACTGGAAAAGATGTGTTCTTGAAGGCAGTAAAATCTCTGGGAATTTCTCTGCGTTAACGTTGCCATCACTGAACGCTGATCTGACCCCATACCCTCCCAGAAACGGGCTTTTGGACTTGCTGCTGATAACAGTCTGGATGCTCCTTTTGCTCTTTTAGATTCAGATTCAGAAACTTTATTAATCCTAAAGGACAGATCATATGCAGTCAGACCCTTTCAATAACATAAAGAAAGAAATGCATAATGCAGCAATAAAATACGCTCAGCAGTCAGCCAACAGCTTCCCTCTACCAACGACAGTTACTGCCTGACCCACTCGTCACACCTTAACTACCATAAAACAGTTAATTACTTGACACCTGTTGTTGCAAATTTGTTACAAAACACTTCTGGTCTTTGAATATTTTATTTATTTATATCTCATTTGCTTTTCTTCACTATTATTAATGAGCCTATTTTTATATGATTTATGTATTATTTACCTTTATCAGTTATTTATTTACTTTTCAATTGTATATTTTTTATTAATTGTTATTTCTTCTTTTTTCCTATATATGTTTTTTGTTTTTAAATAATTGAAACAAATTCAGGCATTAGGGGTTAAAATGAAAAAGTTGCTATCAGCATTCAGCTGAAGGAATGAAGGAATCTGTTTGTTCTTTAAGTAAAAGCATAATAACTTTGACCAGAGGGCATTTCAGATAATTCCCCTGCCAGTACATGCTCCATTTATACCAACAAAGATCTGGAATACTTGTTGGTCTGACCATAATCCAGGTTTCCACTGTGTGATGATCCATCCCAGGTGCCTCCGAGTCCAGAGAAGATGATGACACCCCTGGAACTCTGGACCAGGTTAACGTACAGCTGCTTCTCTGTACAGAAAAGTTAGTTGATGTAACTCTGTGTTGTAGAGCTGGACAAAGGCTTCCACAGTAATCCCTGATCATGTGGTTCTGTCAGCTGATGATGGATGACGGTTCTTGATGCAGGGCCGTCTGAGGAGAGCAACTCTTCTTTTCCTAGCATTCCTAGCATCTCAAAGTCATTACTGGATGTAGCTACCAAACACAGAGAACTATTTCTGCACTTGAATTTATTTCTCAGTTGTAGGAGTTCAATCTCCAGACAGATAAGCAGGTGCAACTGAAGAAAATCTTCAATATAAATATTTGTAATGGTCTCTTGTACTTCATGGTCTGCCTCCATTTTTACAAAGTTTGGACTCTGGATTTTTTTATTCCAACAAGCTCTTATTTAGACTTGGAACTTTTACATTTCATGGTTCTATTATATCATTTTTATTGCATAATGTTTGTGATGAGTGTCTGTGAAATAAAATTTACTTAGAAAACTAATAAAACTAAGACCCTCCAGGTCCTTCTTGTTTCTTTAAAAATGTTTTTTGTTGTTGTTATGCTACTCTGCAGCGTTCATTCAGCTGATTGTCTGTCAAGCCTTATGCTTGAAATAACAGTAATCTGTAGGCAAACTAATGGAAAGTAGTGGTTAGGATTTCATTCTCTTTCCACCAGCCACCCCATTAACTGTACAGTATTACTTTACTGAGGCTCTGTTACTGCATCACCTCCTCATGACTGATTTAGCAGGAGGTTAAAATAACACTGATGCTGATATCTTTGAGTAAAACCAGCCAGCTACTCCCTCTGTGTCCGTCTCTGTGTCTGTGGGAGATGATTTGACTGATACTAGCTGCCAAGATGAAGTTCTGGAAGCAGAAGTTGGTTCGTTTTCCTTGTCTGGATTTACCTGACTTCATTCAGTCGGTCCAATTAAACCCAGCTTTATTGTTTCACTGGAAGTGTAAACAACTTGAGCAGAAAAGATGCAAAGATTCATCTTTATTTTAAAGTGTTTTTATGGTGTTACCACAGCACACAGGTTCTCGAAAACAATAGCTCTCCATAAACGCATCATATCTGCAAAGCTTTTCATTTTTGATGTGAAACATCTGAGCAGGAGCTGAATTTCACTGTTGATGAATTACTGTTAGAAAAAAATGTTTAACCTGGAGAACGAAGAGAAATAAAAACAGTGATGAAGGTTTATTTATCTGAATTTAATGTTTAATATAATCTTTAATCTCTAATAACCATGAGGTCTGATCCTGGTATCAAATCTCACTAAACTGCTGCAAACATGTTTAACGTTATTGATTTAGTTTTAGTTTTCTGTCCTTCCTTTGTTTCAAACTTGGACTAGGTTAAGATCATCCCCTCACCAGAATAGAATAGAATAGAATAGAATAGAGTGGAATAGAATAGAATAGAAAGATTTATTGTCATCGCACAGATAAACAACTAAATTAAGGTGCAATTACAAATTGCATTTCTATAGATAAAATAATATATAAATTATATAAAGGTAACAAAATAGACTATAAAAAATAACTAAAGTCTGAGTGCCATCAAATTTTGCATGAACACGCGTGTGTGCACATGTTACTCACATACCTTACAGCTAAGCAGGACACGAATGTTTATGGTTCTGATGGCCATAGGAAAGAAGCTGTTTGTCATCTGTGTGGGTTTTGATGGAGGGCAGCGGGTCGAACAGGTGGAGGGCTGGGTGGGAGGGGCCAGACAGAATAGTTTTGACCCACGTGAAATAGGATGAGATGGCGATCTCCTCCAGGTGAGGGAGGGGACGGCTGATGATTTCTCTAACTGTGCTGATCACAACCTGCAGAGCTTTTATTCCTGCAGTATGTGGGTGTGCTCTCAATGGCACAAAAGCACATTTACATTGCATCCAATGGACCATAATATCAGTGGAAGTGGACCAGGGTTTATTTAAAGTAGACCAAATAGCGCTGGTGTGAATGTGCCTTTAGGTTGGTCCACTACAAACGTAGGTTTGGGTTCACTTGAAGTAAACCAAACACAGGATGCAGACTACAAAGCAAGGGGCATGGCAGGTAAACACAACAAAAACAGGGCGATAGCCGGCTCTGGTCGGGAGAAATGGCTCGTGGTCAGAACTGAGAGGAGAACAGATTAAATTTCTGATAGAAATACGGTCAACCCAAGACCGCTAGGATCTGATGCAGCTCCATGTTGTGCTCTGAAGAAGTCGTCCTGCATTAACCAATAGATGAGCAAGTTTTTTTTTTTTTTTGTTGTTGTTTGTCTTGTCCTCTCCTTCAGTAATTCTTTATGCAGCGCCACCTCTGGTGAGGAGTGGAAAGTTGCACCCCCAACTGAACCGAGTCCCCAGTCTAGCGGACTATCTTGGTCTGAATGCACACCTAGTTAAAGCAGACGTATTGTTCGGTTTGTTTCCAGCAACAACATTCTTGAACTCTGATAAAGACCTCTTAAAAAACATAAACAATTATCTCAAGATAACGAGTTAACATGAAAGTAAACTTGATACTTTTCAACGGGTGGGTAACTAGAAGCTTAAGTCATAATTTGAGAAATGTAATAAAACCTGAACTGTTAATAATGGTGGCTCGTTTTTCCAGACAGGGGTTCCTCGTTCTGCACTAAAAGCTTTTTTAACGGGACAAACTTTATTGATTTTTTCCTTTTAGCTGAGAGCAAGGCTTGATCTATATCTGTGAAGCTGGATGCACGTATCAAATGAACATTTAGCACATATAAAATTTGATATTATAACCCATATTTTAACCTTTACACATACACCCTACCTGAGGTAGTTTCTAAGGTTTGAGACTCTAAATTATTTTACAGGATTCTGGATATCAGGGGCCAGGTGTATAAAACTGTCTGTAGATTCACGCTTAAAACATCAACAAAATCTCATGGAAAACTGTGAGGCATCTACGTTATTCAACAGTCTATCAAAGTCAGCATCAGAGCTGCTGATGGGCTTAATCTGCGGCACATGAACTCTTAAGCTTCTTGTTTTTCTGTCACCATGGCCACTTGCTGCCATTGGCTGGTTTCTACACAGCCTTTGCCCAAAAGCTGCAGGTCAGAGAGTTGACAGAGGAAGAAAAAGCGAAGGAATTCCCAGCCGAGGACTTTAACGTCATAGTTTTGTTTTATGAAGGCACTGAACAGCACACCTGCAGCGTTGCATGTAGTGTAAATGTTGCTGCAGCCTCTGGCATTAACACTCCACATCAAGTCAAAACTTGTTGGAAACAGTCAAATTCTTCTGCTTTAAATTTCTGACTTGCCTCTGTCTTCTCTAATGGGATCACTGCTTCTTAGTGTAACAGCCCATTTAGGTCCAAAAATCAATATTAAAGTGTGACTGAATCAGATGAACTGTAGACGAGGACTTTGTCGGTCAGTGTATTAGAGGGCGGTGGAGGGTTTGCAGCCATGTAGCCTCCTCTTCTTACCGGCCTCTTTCTGCAGCCCTCCGTGCACAAATGAACTTTTAACCTGAACGTGTAAGTTAAGACGGAGCTGCAGGTAGGAAGAATGCCAGGTGTTCTCCTGTTAGCAGTGGACTGAAGGGCAGTCAAAGCCACATCCAGTGTGAGAGCAGGCCTGTTTATCAGTGTCAGATATTTACTGGAATGATTGATGTTATATGAGAACATACAGTGTGTTATTAGGAGCAAACATCAGTGGAAAAGTGCAGCTGAGCAGCGGTGGACCAACCTGTAACACAATCAGCTCCAATCAGCAGATTGTAATCTAATTGGCTGACATCTGACACTTCCTGTTACCTGGACAGGTAACATTTGCTTTATTTTAAAATGAACTCAAATACACTCTATTAAGAAAGAAAAAAAAAAAATCCAGCTCACATGCAAAAGATGAGCGTGCACATGCACTCTCCTGCTGCCTTAAATAAACTCTGAAGGAAACACTTCCAAAGTTTTCAATCTCAGGAAATGACTTTAATTCATGTAATTGAGCAGGGGAAAAAACACTTTAAAAACCTAAAGGACAGTTTGTGCTGGGAGAACAAGCCAGATCTGAGACAGAGGTCAGGGATCCCAGTCAGACTGGTGAGAGGATAAAAAGCAGAAAGAAAACAATATGTATTGTAACAAATGTATTTGATATTGTCGCAAGTCGAGTGACGTAACACAATCAACAACCAATAGATGAGCTCTGACAAAAGCAGAAACAGGAATTCTGACAAAAACAACGGCAAAAACAGACAAAAAAAAAGACAAGAATCAGTGATGAAACGTCATAGGTGGAGCGTCCAGAAAGAGGAGCAGATGGTGGAGCTTGTGGCAGATCCGCCCTGCCAGCTGCCTGCTTGATATAAAAATACTAAAAGAGTCTAGTTGTAGTTTTGTAAATAGTGACCCCGCAAGATTTACACTCTTTGTAAAATCTCAGTCAGAGACTAAAAACTCTAAACACTTGTTGTTAGATGTGAGCAGGTGAGAACTGATAGTTTTCCAGAGTCTTTTCCAAATATTTTCAGTTTTCTGGTGTAAGGTTAGCATTAGTTGCTTTTTGTGATTTGACATGAATGGAAGTCAAATCAGCTGTGATGTCGCCTCATATCGATCCTGAATTAAACTGAGTTTCAAATCGTTTCCTGGCAGAATTCAGCAAATACTGAATTACAATTTAATATCGTATCATGATCAAACGTGTGCGTTAAACCTATAACTACAACTAAATGTAGTTACTATTGTCTAATCATAACCCTCATTTAAACGTATCCTTGGAGAGGACAGTGAAACCCACAAAGTCTCTGATGCATCTATCAGTGTGTATGATAGATAAAGTGTTTACACAGAGTCACGTTTATAAAGTAAGAAGTGTGAGTGTGTCTTGTTGTGGGAAGGCACTTTGAGTGGTAAACAAGTCTACAAAAAGTTCTTTTACTGCAACATTTCAAAACACGCCCTTTATCAATTACATAAAGGAACTGGTGGGAAACACCCTGAACTACATGTTTATTTCACCTTTTCTAGTCCTCTGGATAAAAGCAGCAGCAGAGGCAGCGTTAACCGCGCGGTGGGGGCTTCCAGTCGACCTGAACCTCGAACAAATCTGCAGTGTGAGTAAAGTAATTCATCCATTTTCTCATTACAAAGCAGGGCCACAGAGGGGCTGGAGCCCATGCCAGCAGCAACTAAGCAAGAGGTGACGTACACCAAGAGAGGCCGCCAGTCCATCACAGAGAGGTAAACAACCACTCACGCTTATATTCACTATTTGGGAGAATTTAGAGTCACCAATTAACCCACCAACCTAACCGCCATGCAGCCCCTGTATAATACAGTAATTCAGCTCAGCTTTATCCATACAGCAGCAGTTAATGGCAGCCATTTACAAACACTGTGCAATTCAATCCAATTCACTGTAGTTGTATTATAATCCAGTTAAAATTAGAAGCACTCAGAGAACGCAGACCTCTGCCAATCTATTGTAATTTTCTTTTGCCAATGATTGTGGGCATTATGGCAAAATTATCCCCATCTCCCCATAATAAAGAATCCTTTATAAAATTCCTGGATCCAGTCGGTGATCCTGATAACCCCCAAAATGTCTTGTTGTTTTTTCTACTTTGGAGATTTCCTAAAAATGTAATCAGAATCTGTCCATAACATTTTCAGCTGTGTTGCTAACAGACACACCAATAACGCCGCTGATTACACGACCCCCACGCTGGTGGATGTAACAACTAAACCAAACAGTTTTTCAGTTTCGTCGCTCACAATCTGCATCCCTGAACCTCCCGTATAGTCACACATACCAGGTATTTATAGCTAACTGTGCACGCATGTTGCAACACTCCTGTACATGCAGATGTATACCTGCACTTCTGTATCAGCTATATATCCTACTACATATTCTACATTTACTCCTTTTGTACTTAGATGACAGCTGCATCTTGTTGCCTTGTAATATGTGCAATGATAATAAAGTTTCATATCATGTAATCTAATCTGAACAGTCTGAAGGCTGCAGCCAGCACTGATCTTCAGCACCTTCATCCTGGATTCACTCTGTTTACATTTCTACTGTATGTCTAAAACATGCCACCAGCCTCTCTGACTTCAGACAACAAATAAACAAATAAAATGTTTCTGATAAACCCCTTTTCCACCCCAATCAGCTTCCATCTCTAACAAACCAAAGTCTTCAAGCTCCACAGCAAATGCAAACTGATCCATGTGCGCATGTAACCCGATCCGTGCGCGACAGGCCGTGCGCACACGCGCACAGAACAATTTGTGCACGCAGGGAATTTGTTTTTTTTTTTCTACATCCCTACCAAAAAGAAAATCTTCAGACTAAAGTTAAAAGCCTGAAGATTTTTCTTTTCTTTAAAATGTGTTTTGACTTTTGTGGCGTATTAAATTGCGCGCGTGAGTGCGCGCGTGATTACACGTTGCCAAATTACACACAGATCATTTGACTCATGGAAACATGTAAATTCTCGACCTGACTGAGGACCCGGGCTGTGTCTCAGACCCGAACAGAACCGGAACATTAAGGAGAACCGAACCCAGCGGGACTTACGAGGTGATGAAGCTCACAGGAAACTTCCGGATCCATCTGCGCTGTGCGGACAGCATCTCCCCGAAACATCCGCAGAACTTTCGCTCCGATGGTCCCGTCTGCCCCCTCTCTCCCCTTCTCTCTCTCTCTCTCTCTGACTGAAGCTCTCTCGACTCCTCCTCCCGGACCCTCATCACCTCCTCGTGCAGAGGCGGACAGAACCGCTCTCTGTAATCTGTTAATCTGCTGTAACGACCCATTTTGGGAGCCTGTAGCCTCCAATTATGTTATTTTCTTCACAAAGACTCACAAACAAACGATACACTGTCAGAAAAAATGATGCAGTTCTGACCCCTGAAGTACAATCTGGATTGATGAACCAGCCAGGACTCAGAACTCAGAGACATTTCTGGTTGTTTCTTTCAGGGAGGAACCAGGAGAGAAAAGAACAGAAAGGAATGTTTATTAAAAGTAAATGTTTATTTATATAGCACCTTTCAAGAAAAAAACATCACAAAAGTGCTTAACAATAAAACAGAACACAAAATAACAATAACACAGAGAAAATACAAACAAATGAAACTAAGTACAAACAAGTTTTAAAAGCTGCTTTTAGCTGCTTTTTAAAAGAGATCACAGAGCCCACAGATGTCAGGTTGAGAGGAAGGGAGTTCCAGAGAGAAGAAGCCCCTGCTGCCACGGCTGTGTCACCTTTTGTTCTCAGCCGTGTTGACTTAACAACCAGCAAACCTTGATCACTTGATCTCAGGGACCTGCTGGGCACGTAGGGCTGCAGAAGGTCTTTGATATTTTGAGGTGCTTGGTCATGTAGGGCTCAACAAGTTAAAACCAGAATTTTAAAATGCACTCTGATAAATGGGCAGCCAGTGCAGCTGGATTAGTAATGGAGTGACCTGAGTAAATTTGGAGGATTTTTTTTTTATTTGTCCTGTCCAGCATCATAGCAAGCAAAATGATAATCTGGTTGCTGTATCGTGCTAAACAAATTTGCTCTGCCAAG
>JBAFTA010000020.1:19634964-19652847 GCA_036919975.1 Melanotaenia parkinsoni
TCTAAACATTGGTCTTTAGATGTGAGCTGGTAGTCTTTCAGAGTCTCGTGCAAATCTTTTAAAAGTCTTCTGGTGTAGGTCCAGCCTTAGTCTTAAGAGACGGCTGCTGAGGAGTACCGAGGAGGACTATCTTCCTCCCTGTAGTCATCTTCACTGGATCTGACTTTGTGGTGAAATGCTGTAGAAACATGGATGCAGCATCCCTTCTGAGTTTAAATGGATACATAACCGACTCGTCAGGAAGCAGATTTTCTCTCTGACTGACTGTTTCTATCAAGCCGAAATGAACACTTCTCTGATCTGGTTGTCGCAACAAGGATGGAGTAACACGTTCAAGGTGCAATTAGAAATACAAGAAGAACATAAGAATGAAAAGTTACAACATGCTAGTATTTACATGGAAACAGTTAAAATCTCTAATATTTACAGCTATGGATTAATACAGGTATAGTACATACACATATAAAAACACCACAGCCGTACCTGTGTCATATACCTGTTTTCCTGTTACCTGTTTGGAAGCACAAAGTGAAGCAGTGGTTTGATTTGAACAGGCTGATAAAACATGCAGAGCATCCTGCTGCATACATGACGGAACCAGAGCCTGGGCTTCAGCTGGACCACTCTGAGTGCAGGTCTCAGCAGAATCTGTGCAACTTTCCACATGTGAGATCTACTGAGCAGCTTCAGCATGCAGACCTGTAAAAATGTTCCGGTTCAGAGCCTCGCTGCAGCTCGGTGGTCACTGATCACGACTGAAGGCTTTTCTGTTCCGACTAGTAGAATAAAGATGATTCTGTTCAGGCTTTGAAATATTCCGGAAGCAGAAAAATCCACCTGGAAGCAGCTGTTTGCAATGAAGATATGAGCTGTCAATCATTAGTTGGACTGAAGTAGCAGCTGGTTCTGTACTCCAACACGAAGTGTTTCCATAACAACAGGGTGTCAATAAAGCTTAATCAGCTGTTTCCAGCCTGTAGATTCTGATTTTTAAAAAAATATTTTTATCTCATCCTATCCAGCATCACTCAGAAAGGTGATCTGGGCGGAGCTTTATGAAAATAAGTGTTATTCTTTATTTTTAAATTAGTTTATTGAATTTACATCAGTCACCAGTTGGTTTGAGGTAGATTTGTTCAGCAGCTGCTTCTGAATCCCAGCATGAAGTGTTTCCATAACAACAGGATGTGCATCAGCTGTTTCCAGCTTCATCAGAAATAACTAATGGTGTGTGTGTGTGTGTTGTTTGTCAGCTGGCAGGAGTGTGTGACGTGCTGGTGGAGAACTACCTACCAGGGAAACTCCATCAGATGGGTTTGGGATACAATCAGCTGAGCAGAGCGAACCCGTGGCTCATCTACTGCTCCATATCAGGTACCGACCACCTCCGTAACTTTCTGTGAGGCTCTGAAACACACACCTGCTTACATCACATCAATGTAAGTAGGTGTGTGTGAAGCATCTCCATCAGGATCTTCTTCAGAGCTCAAGTTTAAGGTCAATCATTTGTTGATGTTGTAGCTATGGAAACAGAGGTCAGATTAAATCTCCTGCAGTTCCCTGTTTGAACCACTAGATGAGGCTGGAGTCCACAGTAAGGACAGATGATCTGAGTCCAGTTTCAGGTTCCTCAGGATGTCTTGCAGAAAGCTTGAGCACAATGTTTTTATATGTTATAATAGTTTGTTGTCATGCGATGACGGCTGTGACTCGAGATAAGTTTGTTCATTTTTACAAGACAATAAAAAAAATCATAAAACATTAAAAGCACAGGTGGTGGTGCAAGTCCAGCCAACATTTTACATGTAGAACAGGCACATTTAAAAGTTTTATCATTCTTAAAAGATGAAAGCTTATATTTACTGAGGATATGACAGCAGTGATATCATTTACTCCTACTGGGATCCCAGGATCATTTCAGGTCGCCAGATCATAGCAAAAAAAGAAGAAAAAAAAAAAAAGAAAAAGCTTTTGGGCCTGTGAGTACCTCATCACCGCTTTTATCTTAATCCACCAAAACCAACTTTATCCTCCTTATTTATAAAGTTTCTGACCGTCTGGAAACCTTATATGTCACACAACTAACCACTCAGAAATCTTCAGTCTGAATAAAAAACATAACAAAGAATAAAAAAGAAATGACTTTAACGGATCATCTTCAGTGTCACATGTGTCCCAACCAATCAGAGCGGTTTCCTGCGCCGGTGTTTGACTCTTCCTGTCATATGAAATGATTCCTTTCTGTGAAAATCTGCGTGTTATCCGGAGTGAAACCCACACCGTTAACTGTCTCAAACACATTAATTATAAACGTGTTTACTGTTCATTTTCAGATTTCATGTCCCTTTTATCATGAGAACATGTAACTAAACAAGAGTCTCATACAAACATGTCAGACGTTATGAATGAGCGACTGTGTTTAATTGCTCACCGAAGCCACAGAGTTCTTCCATCTGTTCCACCTGATCCGACTCGGACTAAAGGAATAAGAGAGTTTTAACAGAAATCTTTTATCTGCCTCCACCTGTGTGTGCAAGAGCTCCTCATCTCTGTCAAAGCTTTATTTAAACTGAGGTTTACGCTTACTGTAATGAGGCGCTGTATATTTTCAGTACTTCATAATAACTGCATTATGGTTGAATTTACATCTCTGAGATGTAAACTGACACTTAATGAAGTCGTTTAATAAACAAGAGAAGATTACTGTCGTTTATCAGAGGAAAAGCGTGAGTGTTGTGGTTTCTAGATGGATTATTATCCATGTCTTAATGGAGATGGATGGGGGAAGTCACAGTCTGCAGCTCCAGCTTTGAGAAACAGAGCCATACTCCAGTTTCTGTCCTTAAAGTTCAATTCATATAGTTCTTTTTAAATAACATTATTTGCATTTTATTTGCAAAGAAAATAATGCAACTAAAATGCAAATCGTTTCTGCCATCGATCCTGACAGCGACAGAAGTGTGTTTCAGTGGAACTTGTTGGTATTGTTTGATGCAGAAAATTTGACATGTTGTGGCAGAGATGTGTCTAGAAGTGGATGCAGGGTGGGACTGGATAAGCTCAGTGCAGTATGAGAAAATCCCCTATATGTAAAATGTGTTATTTCCCCCCTTTAATAAAATAAGCTGGTGCTGTATTATACTTCATTGAGAAGCCTGATTATTCACCTTTACAACCAGGTATAATTTGTAAGAATTGTGCTTCTTTGGAAAGAGCAATACAGCTAAACGTGTAGGTAGAGCCCTGCAAAAATCTCCTAATATTCTCCTGTTTGTGTTCATTCTTGTTTTGAGCTTCAGGTGTGTGGCAGTCACAGATGTATGACTGGCACCTGACTGATAGACAGACCTATCAGAAAGAGATTGTGGAGCCAGTGGTAATCCCATATATCCAGAATCTGGGCTCTAACTCCATCCTCCAGAGCCAGGACCATCACAGAGAAACTCCAGGAGGATGAAATGACTGCAGCTGTGAATCCAGACCTGAACTCAACTGATCACTTGTGGGACCAGCTTGGTTGTGGTGCAGGTGTCAGAATGAGCAACACAACTATGCTGGTTGACTTTTAACAACTGCTGGTTGAGGGATGAGATGCTAAATGTGACCAGGCTGGTGACCAGCATGGGGAGGAGGTGTTGCTCATTTCACAGAAGCATGATCTTTATGTCAGTGCGAGCTTTATATCAAACCATTTCTTCTCTTTATTTCTGATTAGAGATCATTCCTCTGACCCTAAACCATTAACCATTAAAGCATTTTTTATTTTTTTGTTAGTTATATTTTTTCTTACATCCGTTGGTACCAGACGTCCCGTCAGCGGGACATGACAAATAAATATGTAGTCGTTTCTGTCTCCCTTCCAAGTACCTGCACATGTACCACTGGGAAGCTAACATTCTTGAGACTTTGAATAGTTCCAGGCTACAGTCATAACTGTAGATTCAGTAAACACTTAATGCTAATAATAATGGATTGGAGGTAGCAACGCTGGAGGTAGGGACAGTAGAAATAAAAAAAGTGAAGCATTTTTCCCAAGATGACTGCACAGTAGCACATGTAACAGGAACGATTACATCAGCAAGGGTCCAGTAGATGTAGTCCAGTATAACAATACACCTTTTATCCATAAGTAACCATTTCAGGGGAAAATTGCAGGATTTTACCGGGCTGATGCAGCTGGTCTGTTTTGACTGTCCATGTTGGTTTAGATGAAGTGCTGAGTGCTCATAACTCCTCAGTTTCTGTATTTATGGTTAAACATGGGACACAGAGATCAAAGAAGTGTCTTCACATTTAAATATCTGTGTTGGCGGAGTCTGTGGGTGTCAGTTTAGTGTTGATGTGAAGCAAGCAGAGGGTCTGAACTCTTCAGGAAATCGGTCTGGTTGTTTAGTTAGACTCCACTTACATCTGGAATGTAGTTTTCCTGGAAGAGTTTGATTCCTGCTGCGTTTGCTCTTAGGTCCAACCAGCTCGCCAGCACCGAGGCAGTAATCTGTGGGTTTGTGTGTGTGTGTGTGTTCAGGTTATGGGCAGACCGGGCCTCAGTCTCAGAGTCCAGGCTACGACTCTATCGCCTCTGCAGTGTCGGGGATGATGCACATCACAGGTCCAGAGGTCAGTTTGATCTGGTTTACAGGTATTTACAGGTCCTCCTCCTGATGGGTTTTGTTGCTTTAGGGATGTCGATTCAAACCAGTTCAGCTTTACATGTATTTGTAGTTTGTAAAAGAAACAAGCCATGACTCCATGTAAAGCTGAAGGCAGAATTAGCATAGCCTTGCTAATTCCCAAAATGCACCACCTCTCCTGCAGGACGGAGAGCCGGTGCGTCCAGGTGTTGCCATGACTGACCTGGCAACGGGGCTGTATGCACACGGAGCCATCATGGCCGCCCTGCTGCAGCGACACAGAACAGGGAGAGGAGTTCACATCGACTGCAATCTGCTGTCATCACAGGTATGAATACAAATAATACACACAGCTCAGGTACAAGCAGCCAATCACCTCACAGTCTGCTCCACAAGACTGAGACTTAAGTTAGATTTGAGCTTAAACAACTCTGTAATGTTTGTTTTTTTGTAACTTATTTGAACCTTTAGAGCAACTTTGTTTTTGCTCTTCTACCTTTTTTCATGTTACCACATTTATATAAGCCTTTCCCAGCTACACCAGCAGACGTGAGACCCACACATTTAGCTGTGTTGCTCATTCCACAGAACATCTTCCTTACTAATTATACCTGGTTGTAAAGGTGACTAATCAGGCTTTCCAACAATGTATAATACAACAGCAACAGGTATTATTAAAGGGGAAAAATAATTGACCAGACACATATTTCTGTGCTTTTCGTGCTTAATTACACAAAACAGGTATGTCTGATAGAATGAACTAGAAAAACAACAGAATTATAAGCACCAAATAAAAAACAAACATTAGTGTGAGGGTGTTAAGGTTTGTGATTGACCTCTTCATTTAGTTCTATAAAATGAATTAAATTAAACTTTTAATCTATTTTAGTTATGTTACGTAAATGTTAGGTGAAGAGGATGTACAAATAAAGAAAGAATAGACTAGAATAAAATCCCAAATTATTCCATTTTGTACCTGAACAGGACTCCAGCTGGTTCTTAGTGCTGCATTCAGGGTCTGTTGTAAGTCATATGACTGCACAAATAAGCAAAATATCATTAGGTGGTGGGTGTCCTGATGTTTGTATTAAAATCAACTTAGATTAATAACTAACCCAGGAAACCTGCATGTATGCACACAAAAATGCTGATTTATCCCCAGAGTTTAAACAAATGCAGAAACTAATCATCAGGGACTCTAAAAGGGTTGGGGGCCGGGACCGGGAGTCAGTTTGGTCTCTGAAATGTTTGAGATGCTTGAGTGTGTTTCTCTGTCAGGGTGTGCTGTTTGTGTGACAGTGTTGCTTTTAAAACTGTGTTTTATGTGTCTGGTTAGCTTGTTTTTTTTTACCGCTATGGCCACCACTGAGTTAGATTAATCAAAAACTTTCTGGTCTTTCAAAGAAAAAAATAAGTTTGTAGTTGAGTTTAGCATGAGAATAGATAAAAGATTTGATCATTTTGAAAATGTTACAGCAGCTCAGGTGAGTCTTTGTCAGTCTGAAAGAGTAGAAGAAGTCTGAACTCTTCAGGTGGATAACAGACAGACGAAGACGGACAGATCGGTGAAAGACTGAAAATGAGACGAAACGTATCAACTGAGGGAATGATTGAGACAATCGATAGAAGGGCGATGGATGGATGAAGGGCCAATGTTTTTATTTTATTTTATTTTATTTTATTTTACTTTCTAACCCCCAAACAGAAAAAAACCAACATTTATACACAAAACATCCATTTTAGACACCAAAAAGTGTAAAACAAGTGTAATAAATAAATAAATAAATAAATAAATAAATAAATAAATAAATAAATAAGGGGGTGTTATTAAAGGTGTTTCTATTTAATGTGTGTACTACCAGATTCAGAGTCTCCACCTAACAGCCGTCTGTAAACTAACCTTACTCCCTCGCCCTTCACGGTCACTACAACAGTTTTACTTCACTAGCTGTATCCAGGAGCAATAATTAGTATAAACACTTTAATATGTGAGCGATTAGAGTCAAATTTTATTGTGTCAGCGTGCAGAGACGTCAAATGTGATCTGATTCTGATTAGCAGGAAAGGAGCCGCAAGGCTTCTTAACTATGTTTGCTCTCAAACTATTATTATCTGATGAAAGCTGTTTGAATTGGTTCTTTATGAAAGATTCATATCCAGCGGTGGTCTGAAGGGTCTCCACCCTGTAACAGCTGGAGAACCACAGTTGGTTTCCAGGTACTGGGATAGACGGTGGAAGAGAGGCTCAGATTAAACACAAAGAAAACTGGCTGTGGTAGGAAATAATGAGGAACTTCTTTATCTCATCAGGACTCTGGGTATTTTTTTTCAGTCTGGGTTCAACAGAAGTTTGTAGATGTGTGAGATGGAAACAGATCTCTGTTAATTCACTTTTTCTGGGATGTTTTCTGAACCTGTCACAGCTCAGTGGACGAGTATCTGGTAACAGAAAGACTACAGGAGGTCGGTGCGACCGTATTAACTGGGTTGGCTGGGGGACATTTTTGTTATCCTTTTTGTTTTTCCCTCCATCATCATCATCAAACCACAGACTGACATACAGCTGAGTGGAAGTGGAACTTTAACACTTCCACCTCAGGTTTTCCTTATTATTGATGGGAAAACAACATTTTTATACCTGTTTAATGTAGTTCTGGCTTGTTTGGAGGCTAGAAATAAAAACAAAAAGACAACATAAGAAATAACACTAAAATCTAGTAAAATAAACCTAATAACCTATTTATAAACTAAATTTACTTACATCCTGACAGGAAGTGACATTATTCTCTTGTTTTGTGAGGATATGAACAACCTGAACATAAACGTTTCTGGTGTATTTGTTGAGTGTGTGTTCACCGAGTGCAGCACACAACCATAAAAAGCTTCAAAGCTCCGTCCTTCATCTTTTCGCTGAGCATCCCGCTGACTGTTTTACTGCAAAGCTGCAGCAACTTTAAAAATTTAGAGAAGCTGCTGCGTCTCAGGTTTGGGACTCTGCTCGATATCTTCATCCAAACCTAAAAATCCTGGATCCAGATTACAGAAAAAGATCTGAATCAGCTGAAGGAACGGTGGGTCCAGAGCTTCGGTCTGCAGTGAAAAACCTCAGCAGCTATTTGCCTCTGAACTGAAACTTAAAGTTTTTTTGTTTGCTTTTTTCATTTTTGCTCTATCATTTTCCCTCATCCAGCACTGTAACAGCATTTATTTTTTTGAGGAACACACCTGGAAGTATTTATAGTGACTGATAACCCCAAATAACGTTCAGCTGTCCTCGTAGGAACTTCTTGAATGAACCTCAGAATCTAACTGTTGAAAAGCATAAGTCAGGAGATGAGAACAGACGTTTCCAGGACATTAGAAATGCAGTAAACAAAGTGGAGAGTGTTAATGATGCTTGAGAAATATGTCCCCTGAAAACTGGTGTAAAGATGAGACAAAAACTGGTCAGGCCAAGAGGCCGGCAGCAATGCTGAAGGAGCTGCAGGAATTCCTGCAGAGTTCTGCTTGTGTTCTACAATCCTCCATATCTCTGGACAGATGACACTATAGCATGGTGGTGAAAGCATCATGCTTTGGGCTTGTCTTTCTTCCATTGGAGATAGGGCTTTATTCAAGGTGGAGGGAATATGAAAAAGAATTTGAAAAACAATAATAAGAATTTAATTTAATTTAATGAGAATGTGATCCCCCATCATCCTTTGATGAGTAGAAACAAAGGATCGGGGTCAGTCAAAGTTTATTCTGTCACCCTAAAGTCCCGAGCTACAGTAAACCCGATAAAGCTGCAGGTTGAAGGTGAGCTGCTCTCCAGCACATGTGTGGGCAGAAGGAAGCCTCACCTCCATCATCTCATGACACTCAGATTAACAGCACTCTCCTCCCTCTGCCAGGTTTCCTGCCTTAGCCACATCGCTGCTAACTATCTGAACGCTGGGAAGGAGGCGAGGCGCTGGGGGACGGCCCATGAGAGCATCGTACCGTACCAGGTGACCCCCCCACACCAAACCCCTCCCTATGTCTGTCCATCTGGTAAACTAAGTAAAAGACTCATTAATAGCATCATACAGATGTTTACAAAACTGCTTCATCTTAAAAAGAAAAAACTCCATCATCAGTTTATTCAGCAGCAAATGGACTCGTTTTAACAGCTGTGTGAAAATGATTCGCTGTGTGGCCATTATTAGCCACCGGATAACGGTTTAATGTTTGCAGAGATTTAAGCCCCTCATTGCCACTGTCTGGTTTAACAAACCTCTTTAGCTATCACTTAGCTACAAAAATTCACCTTTTTTTGTTTTTTGCTCTCTCTAAAACCTGGGGTCCTCTACATGCTGTTCTACGGTCGGACAGAGATTAGTGCTGCAGATGCACCAGTACAAAGCGATAGTCTTATTCATCCTGAAGGTGGTCTTTTTTTTTTAGGTTAACCTAAATCTTTTTATGTTTGTGCCATCTTCATTTATTCTTCACACTGATAATTCAGCATCTTCACAAATTTCTCATTACTGTGACTCCAATAAAGTTCAAATAGACCTTAGATTTGTAGATATATACTCATTACATTGTAAGTATGCAATTTCTGAGCACTGGCCTTAAAATAAGCACCTTAATATTTCTTTATTCTTTCAAGACCACAAAAACAACATATGTATATCATTAGAACACCATCTTGACTGGAAGTGGTTTCCCTGTGAGGGCTGCGATGTATTCCCATCCAATAGAGACACATTGGAGACTGTTGGACAGGTCCTGGTGTTTTATATGTAAAAATTATATTTTTAATGGATGTATTTCTCATATTTAAACTGGAATCTCATGTTCTGGATGGTTAATTGAATGTGGAGCAGTTCTCGCTCTGTATCTGTGATGATGAATGTTGTAAATGAAGATTGAGCTGTGGGTAAGACTCTGAAAAGCACCCCAGCTCCTGAACTTCCGAACATCCACAGCTTTTTAATGTTCAGATATTAATGCATCGAACTCTTGTGCCTCCGCTGCTCAGTTGTGAACGAACCAGGCCTCGTGAGGCTCTGTGCACATAAAAAGTTCTGTTTAATCATAATTATTTTGCAGTTTGCGCTGAAATGGATCGGCAGGTTTCCATGTGTCTGACAATCCATCCTTCAGAGAATATGAAGAATCTGTGAATAATCTCAGAAGATGAACGTGGTGGAAGCTCTGAGTCAAATTAGCACAATTATACAACAGTTAGAGGTCATTAGTGTCCCGCTGTCTGTATGGAAGTGATTCATGTCTGCAAACCCTCTGATCAAACATGTTTTGAACTCCTCTGAGCCGCAGAAAAACCGACAACATGTTTCATCTCCGATGTTTATGTGGCTTCTGAGTTTTTCAGTTTTCATTTTTACAGATTGTTGCTTCACATTTTAAAACGGACCATCATTCACACACAGATAACTCAGAGTTTCCTGCTGTTGAAAGCCATATCAAAGAATCCGCCGGTTAAATTCCCTCTTGTCGTTGCTCATTTTTTAGCTTATTAAAAACATCTGAGACTCAAGTCAAACACATTCCTCCCTCGGCTTCTCTGTGGCGTTGTTAAAGCATGAGTTATCTGCTTTCTGCAAAGCACAAACATTCAGAGCACGCAGGGTTGTCGGCTGGATTGTTGCAAGAAGAGCAGGAATATCCTGCACCAGCCTTCAGACTACGTTACAGATCTGATAAAGCTGTTGTCTGAGTGTAGCTTAAGGTTCGGATGATGCTGCAGGAACAAGAGTTTTCCTCCGTGCATTGCCACTGACTCCGTTTATACCTACTTCTGACAGCAGGTCGCCAGTCCATCACAGGTTTAATGGATACATTTCTTGTATTTAAACTGGAAAGGATAGATTCTTGGGATGTAGCCTGAGGGACCATTTACCTACCAGGACCAGGTTGGACTGTTCCTTCATATCTGCGTTAATTCTTGGTGTCATAAATTCAACAAGGTGACGGAAACATTCCTCAGAGGTTTTGCTCCATAATGACATGACAGCATCACACAGTTGCTGCACATCCATGATGAGAATCTCCCGTTCCACCACATCCTAAAGCTGCTCTGTTGATCTGGTGGCTGTGGAGACCGTTGGAGTCCAGTGAGCTCATTGTCATGTTCTAGAAAGCAGTTGGAGATGATCTGAGCTTTGTGACATTATCCTGCTGGAAGTAGCATCAGAAGATGCTGCACTGTGGTTATAAAGGGATGGACATGGTCAGCAACAATACTCAGATAGGCTGTGGTGGTTAAACCAGGCCAGGTTGGTATTAAGAAAATATCCCCCACATCATTACATCATCAGCCGCCTGAAGCACTGATCCCAGGAAGGGTGGATTCATAATAAAGATTTCTAGGTTATCCTGGCACATGTTCACAAGTAATTTTTTTGCAACTTCCAGTCAGAACTATAAAGACTCGAGCCGGCCCTGTCAACTGCAGTGATGTGAGTTCACCAAGTGAAACCTCGGGCAACCTTTTATTCAGCTCCTTATGATCCCAACCTAAGGTTCACATTATACTTTAAGGCTCTTTATAAAATCTTTGGCTCACTCTTCCTTTTTTATGGCTTTACAATGAGTCCTCAAATAACCTCAATCAGTTTATGATTTAAATGACTGGAACAACCAAAAACAGCATAAATGTAAGGCATTTTTCAAGAAATAAAGAACATGATCATTATACACACTCTGGTCTACATTGAGCTATTACACAGAGCTGATGAGGTGGATGTGATGTCACCTGGATAAAAGCAGGTGTATGAATCTGAATTTGTACCATCAGACCTAACAGATAGAAAGTAGAAGCGTAGAAATACAGAAGTGCTTCTTCTTTTTCTCTCTTCTTGTTCCTCTATACTTCTGATCCAGGCTGAAGTTATTTTGGTCGAATGAACATTTTAATCTGCTTTAAATGGAAACAATCAATGAAAACAAGAAGTTCTCCACATTCACAGTCCTGTTTCATATCAGAGCCTTCAATCTGCTTCACATTACCGATTGAGCCTGAGGAGATGTTACTGTGTTATTATGAGGTTCACATGTGGATGTGCACATTAAAGCGTCACACACGCACACGCTCAGATAAACTATCAGCTCCTTCTTCTTCTTGGTGTGAATGCAGCGGCGGCTTCATTCTTGTGGTCACAGCCGCAGCTTTACTGTCCGACGCTCGGCTCTGATGCTCATGTGAACCGCCTTACCCACAATGCCACGCTCCCTCCCTTTCTCCCTCCTCCTCTTCCTCAGCCTCCTCCAGGCGCCGAAGATGAAAGCAAAGCAGACGGGTTCACCGGAGATCATGACAGTCGAAACAACAGAATTAGTGGTGTTGTGGTTGCAGCTCTGGGAGAAGGATGATGGAGCTGAAGGAGGTCTCCTCCTCTTCCACTGGAGCTTTTCATACTCACATCTTGATCCCCCGAAACTGAGACATCCACCGTGTCAAAGAGGAGACACATGAGGGAGTCAGAGCCTTCAGATGGTTTAATGAGCTGAAACAAGTTTTCAACAGAACAGGCAGGAAGACTAAACAGGCCGGGTGTTTGAAACCTGATGAAGCTCCCGTCAGACCTGCAACACTTCCTGTTTACCTGACTGCAGCTGAACGTGACGGGTCCATTTTTCTGTCTGTCTTTCTGTCGGTCCATCCATTTCCCAGGCCACTTCTTTAAGCTCCCCTGGGAAAATCCTGATGCATTCACAGGTCAACCAAGAGACTTAGGATACCTTCACACAGCAGGCAGAAGTGACTCAAATCTGACTTTTTGCCCATAAGTGACCCATATCTGAAATACACATATATATACAAAGGTCAGTCAAGACAGACCTGCTTGAGCCGGTTAAGGAGAAGAGACTTGTGGATCAGAGAAGGGGTGAGTCCGTTGAGAGCGTCGGTTAAGATCCCACAATGACTAAGAGCAGGACGGCTCCTTATATATCTTGTGGGACAGGTGAATCCAATAGGTCCTGATGAAGATGAACTGATCAGGACCAGCTGTGGCAGATCAGGGAACTGCAGGAGACTGCAGGAGGCTGAGCTCCCTGGCATCTGCAACAACATGGAAAACAGTTTTCTTTGACTTATATTTCACTGAAGTTAGAACTCAATTTTTACATCTCAGACCTGCAACACATTCCAGAAATAGTTGGTTCAGTGAATCTTTCCCTATTTTGTAATGTTCCATTTCTTCTTCCAGCATTTTAAAGATGTTCTGATATGGAGGCACCTGTAAAAATTCTTTCTGTAAACATGTCTTCAGGTGTGGTTGGTTTTAATTCTTTAATAATTTCTGTATTAAACATGTCAGGACTGCAGGCAGGCCAGTCCAGCACCAGTACCCTCTTCTTCCTCAGCCACACTGCTGTAATGTAGCAGAGCGGAGTTCTTCATTATCTTGTTGAAAAAGACATGAACGCCTCTGGAAAAGATGTGGTCTCGAAGTAAGCATGTTGCTGTAAAATGTCAGTGAACTTTTCTGCATCAAAGGGGCGCTTTCGTTATGATGGGGCATAATGACAGGTAATTTAGCACCCGTCTGCATCCTGTCTCATGTTGGAGATCTCTCCAGTCAGTAAAAGTCAGTCCAATGTTGAAAGATGTCTCATCTTCTGCTCTGTCACTCTCTGTATTTCCTTGTTTTCACCAATAATGTTCTTTTGTGTTTCTTTGATGAATCAGTCATGCTACACATTCAAAACATAGTGTTGCTATCCAGTTGTTGGCATGTTAGACTCAGTGTAACGTGGAAACTCAGCTATAATTTCATGCTCCAGGCTGAAAACAAAGTTGTGAAGTATGGTTTCTTTGCCTTAGGATGCTGCTTTAGGCAACAACAACTCTAGGAATGTAATTAATAATATCACTGTGCAATCAAAACAAGTTAGAAACGCATACTTTTGAGGTCAAAAAGTTACATAATGCTACTTTAATGCTGCCATCACAGAAGTGGAAATGAGCTTTGCCAAGAACACTCATTCAACCCCATACCACCATAAAACCCTGATCCAACTCTGTACCATCACAGAACCGGTCTTGTGGACTTTCTGCTGACAGCAGTCTGGATGCTCCTTTTGCTCCATTTCTTCCAAGGCTTTCATGATTCTCCTTTGGAATATTGGTTTGTTTGACTGAAGTCCAGGTTTCCATTGTGTGATGGTCCATCCCAGATGCCTCCGAGTCCAGAGAAGCAGATGCCGCTTCTGTAACTCTGGACCGGGTAACATACAGCTTCTGTCCGGCTCAGTAAAGTTAAGGCTGGTACATACCTAAGAATTTTCTAAATCTGCAGGGATTTTTTTATCTGTTAGAGACCCCACACATGAAAATAAAAAAATCAGGCATTTAACAGTGCAGATTGTACTGTGTGTGGTGTGCTCTGATAATTTCAGCACAGAACAACACACACACATAACAATGTTGTCCCACAACCGATCTAGAATCTAGTCCTCTGAGCCAGAAATCTTGCATGATCAAATGTGATCTAACAAAAATAAAGAAAAAACATAGCAACAACAGAAAAAATGAAGAAGAACCATGGCAACAACCAAAAAACACAACACCCAGCATAGCAGAGGACATATATGATGAAGTTATGATGGTGGTCTTGGGACTATTGTTAACAAAAAATCCCAAACTGAAAAAAAAAAAAACAGACTGGCGACAGCGTGAACACAAACTTTATACCTTTCAGTGCTCCCCAGTCAGCTCGCGCTCTGATTGGCTACATTCTGTTCCACTTCAAAATCCACACAGTCATAATTCAGGAGTCGTCAGCTTTCCCCACACACATGAAGATTTCTGGTTGTAAATATTGAACATGTTTAATACTTGTGATTGACGGCCATGACCTGTTTTGGAGAAAACATTTGATCTTAACACACCTCAGACCACATGATAATCTTATAGGATAATCCTTTAAAACTTAATATAATCTGTCATGGTTGGTAACGGGGAAAATCAGGACAACAACAGCCCGATAATCTTTATGTGTGCCCAGCTTTAGTGAATGTAACTGTATTGTAGAGCTGGACAAAGGTTTCCACAGTAATCCTTGTTCATGTGGTTTTATCAGCTGCTGATGGATGATGGTTTCTTGATGCAGTCTGAGGCATCAGAGATCATCGTTTAGCATTGCTCCCATATTCTTTATACACTGAAATTCCTTCAGATTGTTTGAAGGGTTTAATAATATCCTAATTATGAAGTGGGAGATATAGAAATCCCTTCCAGTCTTTCTTTAAGGAACATAATAACTGTTCAATGATTTTCCTGTCAGTCTTTCTCCTCAGAGATTTTCATGAATCCTACGTTTGGAATAAATCATCGTTACCTAAACTTGATTAATATTCCTACATTTTTCTGTCCCAACTTTTCTTTTATAATGTTTTGCAGCCTGTAATTGGGAAATAGATGTATATTAACACATAAAATAAAGTAGGTGAGACAAAACATGAAATATATTGGCTTCATAGTGCTGTGGCACATTTTGTAAAGAATGTATATTATTATCACAATATTACATGAAAATTCCACTGGAGATTAACTGGACTTATTCATGTGCTACAACAAACTAGCATGCACAGTTGCAGAAGAAAAACTCAGCCCTCATTCATACACCTGAGATCAGTGCCATATATTGAAATATTTGTGTATATGTAGCAAGTTTTCATCACAAAATATAACGAATGATGTTGCACATCACATTTTTCTTTGGTGCAGCATCAGTTCATCCTGTCTGTCGTAAAATAAAAATCAAAGTAAATGTAGGCTGCTTTGGCTCCAGTTTTGGCCTCCGCCACCTACTAAAAGGAAACATCTGTCTGTTTAGCAGCTGAAAGCCACAACAACTTGTTTCAGACTGAGTCCCCTGTTTGCTGCTGAGCAGGTCGTGTACAGAGACTGAGCCAGACAGGAAGCATGAAGAAAAGTGGAATCTGAGCTGAAAGAGGCTAAGATGCTCTGCAGAGTTGTGGCTTGGATGTGATTTAGATCCAGCAGGGGGAGGATACCTTCCCGCTGGGACCTGACCGCTCTGCTTGCCTTCTCCAAGCTCTGTTTGGGGTTCTAGTGTCCCAAGTTCCCCACAGTTCCCTGAGGCGGGGGATGAAAGTGAGGCTGTGGTTGGAGCAGAGGGCTGAGAGCAGTGTGACCAGACGGTTAGCGGTCTGAATACACACCGCGCTGAGTGTGTGTGTGTTGTGACGTACGACTACAGTTTACACTCCTTTCATATGGTGATGAGTTATTATCACAAGCAATTGTGAGAGACGAGAAGAAATTTGAATTAAGGGAAGGAAGGATGAGGGAAATTAAAAAGAGAGAAAGAAGAGATTCAGGGATTAGTCCTGGACTTTCAGCCAGATTCCCTCTGGAGTCCCTCAGGTTATTAAACCTAAAACCACCATCATCTCACCCCCAACACTACTGTTTAATCAGAATAAATTTCATATCTACCTGCTGGGATGGATCAGCTTATTAAAAACGATTCCAATCCTCAGAGTCAACAAGATGAAGGCAACCTCTCTGCTGCCTCTCAACTTCCAAAAGTACAGCAAATAACTGGAGCCAGATTTCCATCCTGATCTCATGCAGATGTTCTCCCAGCGTCCAGGAAAGTCACAACTGTGAAAGAATGCTTGTTGATGGTTTGATGGAGATAAAGCAGGTGCTAATTCTCCTGGCAGCTCTGTGAAACCACCACAGAAGAAGAGAACACAACAGATTTACAGCTCAAATGATAAAAATGCTGTTTTAGGTCAGTTATGTCACCACGGCTCACTCATCTGATGCTTTCATGTCTTTGCTGTAGGATTCAGGGATGTTGAAGTCATGGAATGCATTGTTTGATCTGTGATCAATGACAGCACGATCAGGTTCTGCTACATGTAGGTGCTGATCTAACAGAACAAAGTCAGATTCTCAGCTTTCATCACTGAGTGTCTTTCCTGCATGAGGATGAATGTGAACAATGTGGCAGAGCTGCACTCTGAGGTCGGAAGAATCTGGTTGAGAGAAATGCAGCTGTTTTTCTTTTAGTATAAGAAACACTTATTTACTCACAACTTACTCAGGTAATATACTAACCAATATGTTGGCTAGAAAGAAATACAAAATGAAAACTAAATAAAAGCAGTAACCAAAAATGACTTCAACCATATCGTCCATCACAACCATCAGGACAGATGTTGGGAGCAAAAAAAACAACTTTTTGTTTAAGTTAGAGATTGATAGACAAGTACATGTTATATTAGAAAAAAAAAGATTGTATGGACTTTCCATCCTCATGACCACAAACCTGATGCTACATTTACTGGCCATTTTATTAGATACACCTTGCTAGTACCGGCTTGTACCTCCTTTCACCTAATAAACTCCCTTCATTCTTTGGCATTCAACCCCAATTCCAAAAAAGTTGGGACACTTTAGAAAGTGCAAAAAAGAAACAGAATAAAATCACTTGCAAATCTCCATAAACTCATATTTTTATTCCCAAATGAACATAAGCAACATTTCAGATGTTGAAACTGGGGCATTTTACCATTTCATGGAAAATATGAACTCATTTGAATCTGATGGCAGCAGCACATCTGTAAAAAGTTGGAACAGGAGCAACAAAAGGCTGAAAAAGTAGTTTGCACAAATGAAAAAACAACTGGAGGAGCATTTTACAACTAATTAATTATCAACTAATCAGTAACATGACTGGGTAGAAAAAGAGCATGAGTGTTGCAGGTGTAAAGATGGACAGAGGTTCACCAATCTGAGACAAACTGGGTCTAAAGATTGTGAAACATTTTCAGAAAAATGGTTACCAAAATAAATTAGTGAAGACTTTCAAGATCCCACCATCTACTCTGTGTCCATGGGACATTCTGAAGGTCAGAACTGGATGCTGGTTATTTTGGGGTCCTCAGGCAGCACTGCATTAAAACCAGACATGGCTCTCTTCTGCATAGGAAGACTTCCAGAAATCACCGTCTGTGAACACGGTTCGTCTGGAAATCCACAAATGCAGGTTAAAGCTCCATCATGCAAAGAAGAAACCAGATGTGTACAGAACCCAGAAATCTTGCCTTCTGACTTCTCTTGACCAAAGCAGAAATGGTCTGAGGCAAAGTGAAAAACTGTTCTGTGGTCAGATGGATGAAAATGTGAACTAATCTCTGATGGTATGGGGGCTGCATTAGTGTCTATGGCGTGGGCAGCTTCCACATCTGTGAAGCTCCATCAATGCTGAAAAGTACATGGAGG
>JBAFTA010000020.1:19653084-19673175 GCA_036919975.1 Melanotaenia parkinsoni
CTAGAATCCTGCATCAGACCAGAATGGGACAACATTCCTCTCCTAAAACTCCAGCAGCTGGTCTCCTCACTTCCCAGGTGGTTGTTAAAAGAAAAGGGGATGCTACATGATGCTAAACATCACCCTGGAACTACTTTTTACAGACATGTTGTTACCATCAAATTCACAATCAGCTCATATTTTACCATAATTTGGTAAAATATCAGTTTATGTATAATTGGGAATAAATTTTTGGCTTCATAAAAGTTCAAATCATTGTATTTATATGTATTTATATTTTACTCATCATTCCAACTTTTTTGAAACTGGTTGTACAAGTTGGTAAATTCCACATTTGGCGTAACAATGATCTTATGCACTAAATACACAAAAATCTGTGTGTAAGAACGGTTGATAAATGATCCAACTGAAATGAGGAGCCCAGAGAGAAAAGCTTTTTTTTTTTTACTGCCTCGGTATGATTCAGTGTTAACTTGATGCTCTTTTAGTTTTTATTCTAATACTAAAAATGTGACCAATTTTATCCCACATTAAACTCTATTTCTCAGCTCTAAATGGTTTCCAAGAACCAAGAAAAGACTGCTGTGGTTTATCAGTTATGATGCATGTCACCCGGTCTTTAATCTGCAGTTGTCAGATTCCTCTCTGAATTCAATACCCATCGTAAAATGTTGTTAAAAATATGGCATTAATAAATGTCACATCATGCCTCAAAGGCTTCAAGTACACCACGTTAACAACCACAAAGTCTGAAAAAAATCAGTTTTTCCTGGATTATTGGGCGAATTCCAGAATCCCAACAACCCGAGCCGACAGATGTTCCACTGAAGCACATTTCTGTCAGACTCAATATCTTTCATGAAATCATAAATACCTCAGTTTTGTTGTTTTGTTGGGAGTTAAATATGGGTTTAAGAGATTTGTAAACCATTACACTGTATTTTATTTATATATTACACATTGTCCCAGTTTTATTTGGAATTGGGGTTGTAGATTCAACAAGATGTTGGAAACATTTCTCAGAATTTTAGATTGAGATCTGGTGGCTGTGGAGGCGATTGGAGTTCAGTGAACTCATTGTCATGTTCTAGAAAGAAGCTGGAGATGATCCGAGCTTTGTGACACTGGATATTTTCTCTTTTTCGGACCATTCTCTGTAAACCCTAGAAATGGTTGTGTGTGAAAATCGAGGCTGCACTTTCTAAACAAAAACCAGCCTGAGTTTTTCTTTTCTGAGACAAGATAACGCCGTCTGCAGATGTAGTTAAGCTACAAACGGATCCATAAATAAAATGTTGTTTTACAGCAGAGCAGTTAGGAACTCTGAGATGAACATCTGGATTGGACTGCAAATTTAGCTGTTTCATGTCTTCGTTTTGGTCTTACACATGCTCAAATAAAACTTTTCTTACAACATTCCAAGTAAATTTTTCATTTAGGTCTTTCTAAGAATGTAACAGACGTGTTTAAACTTAGTTCTGTGGCTAAAGATGAACACAGTAAAGAAAACAGAATCAGACCACAGTCTGGTGTCCGTCGATGTTTCCATTCATATTTAATAACAATTGCTCAAAGACTAAACATCAGTAACTGTCATTTTACAGGTACGTCATGAATTCTGCCATTTGCTGAATCCAGAAAGTCTTTTTGTAACTGAAGGTGAAATATTATGAAATATTCTGGTCCTGGTTTACATACATACTGGAATCATGATAACTATGACCCTGGTAAGTCTCATTTTATTGATCTCTTCTGAAGGTTGGAACTTAATTTACATAGATGTGTCATTCATCAATAAGAAGGTCAGTAATGACTCTTCCAGGCTGTAAATCAGGGATGACTGCAGCAGTTTGGACTCATCTGGGCCTTCTGCCACCATAAAAACGGCTTTGTTAGGAAAACATTGGTTATTGGTGTTATGATCTGCGGGTTCTGGTTTGGGGTTTTGTTAGTCTGGTTGAGTTCTGTCTTTCCTGTTTTATTTTGTAGTTATTCCTTTGTGTTCTGCTAACTTTACTTCCTGCTCTCTGATGATCACACCGGGCTTCTTTTGCTGATTGCCTCACCTGCTGCTCATTTTGTCATTAGTTCCATGTGTATGTAGACTCTTGGTTTTTAATTCAATCTTGCTGGATCGTTGTTCATGTTACTTCCTGTTTCGGTTTCTGTACCATCTGTAGTTTCTGGTAATTCGTCATTTAAACCCTAGATGCTACTTTCCTTTAGCTCCGCTGTCTTTGTTCTGGATTTGGTCAACACCTCAGTCCCCGTGGACCGTGACAATTGGATCAGTAGTAGGATCCATGGGTGGCTTGAATATTGTCACTATGTTTTAAAATGCTTTGCATGTCGTCCACAAATCATCAAGATAAATTTAAGAGGTAATGAGAAGGCTGCCAGCCAACAGACTCCGTCATACAGATAGATTTGAAAGGAGATACAGAACCTCACTGTAGAGCAGCATTACTGACATGGAACCAGTCAAATCAGAACTTTCCTATTTTTTTGTCTTGGTCCACTGTGCAGACCCCCCCAAAAAACCTTTCTTTTAAAAAAGTTATGCAAGTAATTTTTTATGATTTATGTCATCAGACAGCTCAGAGTGAGCAATGAAACACAAACACTGAGTTCTACCATCTGTATTATTCTAGAATTTCCTTTAAAGCAAAAATTCACAGCAGTTCCACATTAGCAGCCATGTGGAGTGAAAATAAACTGTTCTTCTTAAATCAACACAGTCCTCTCTGCCTGTAATTCTCTGTAACGCTCAATTATGGAGCTTTATCTTGGACCGCATCATGAAGACAACCACCCCATCGCTCTTTTCCAATAACTCCGCTCTATTATCTGAGTTCTGAATCCATCTTAAAAATGCTGCACAGTTATTCATAGCTCTGACACTTTCCAAAAATCCCATACGATCTTTTAAGCTTTAGCTTTACGTTTTAACTGTAGTTTTATGGTTCAGGCTGCTGGTGCTGTAATTTTTTTTAATGCTCCATATTGGTCCCCTTAGTACCAACGTGGCCTGGTTTAACCACCACAGCCTACCCGAGTATTGTTGCTGACCATGTCCATCCCTTTATAACCACAGTGTAGCACCTTCTGATACTACTTCCAGCAGGATAATGCACCATGTCACAAAGCTGACAATGAGTTTACTGTACTCCAATGGCCTCCTTGATTACCAGATCTCAATCTAACAGAGCAGCTTTGGGATGTGGTGGAATTGGAGATTCTCATCACGGATGCAGCAACCGTGAGAGGTTGTCATGTCAATATGGAGCAAAAATGTTTCTAATGTTTTAAGACAGTTCTGAGGGGAAATGAAGGTCCCATGTAGTACTATCAAGGTGGATTAAATAACTGCTGAGTGTATGTACACATAGAAAAATCACAGTAATAATGTGAAACACTGTTTTTTTTTTTTTAAAACAAGAAGCTCTTAAATGGCTCAAACTGCAAGGGGAATTGTGGTGTATGGTGTGATGTTCCCCAAGTCCTCTATTTTTTTAGACCTGCACCACCAGCTACCGGCAGGTGATCACAGAGACAAAGGAAAGACCAGCACCACATACTCACTGCATGGTTCAGTGTAACATGGGTGTTCCACATGGCTTTGTTTTAGAGCCATTTCTCTTTGGTGAAACTGCCCAAAAATGATTCAATGAGTAGTTAGTTGATCCAGGCTGTAATGACCTATAATTACCTGTGAAGAAAATGTGACTATGTGTGAAGGGTCAATATGATGTCCATTAAAGTGTTAGTGGTGTACTACAGAGAGCACATTTTAGTCCTAATTATAACATTTTTAATAAATTTCTGTCCTCAACCTAATGACCTAACCAGGTCATGTTATTACCAAAGTATTTCAGTAAAGTAAATTATGTTTTCTCAGATGTCGAAATAATCACAAGAATTGTATTTTCCTTGAAGGCCTGGGAGGTAGTTCAGAGGACGTTAAACTTCAACAGCTGTGAAGATGCTAATGTCAAATGGTTACAGATGCTGTCGTCTATGTATCATTGTAGACTTGCAGTTACTGAGCCATCATATTACGTCCTAAGTAATTTCAAAATGAAACAGTGCTGGAAATCTTTTAGACATATAACATTGTTTTTAAGGAGTGTCCATGTTAAATAAAGACTAAATGGATGAATTGGTTTGCCTTCCTGTTTCCTTTTAATCATCTTCCCTTGGTGTTGATGAGATTTTGAGTTTGGTGTTAATTTTTTTAAATTTTTTTTTTGCTGTCTGTCTCATTTCTGTTTCAGGGCTTCAGAAGCAAAGACGGACATATTGTTGTGGCTGCAGGCAACGACAAGCAGTTTGTCAGAGTGTGTCAGGTGAGTCCAGCTGTCACCTGAAGACAATCTACAGAGCAGACTTTAGACATCAGAAATGCTTGTCTGTTGATTTCTTATTAAGTGTTCTGCTTTATAGCTCTTAATACATATTTTGTTCTATGACTGTCTACCATTTTCATTTCTGGCCTGCCTTTTAAGCCCTAAGGCCCCCGGTACCAGGGGCGGAAGGGTTGACATAGGGTTTCACGGATGTAACGTCAAGTCTGTAATATATAAACACATGTGGTATCTACTCAAAGTCCAGAATCTCAGCTTAAAGCTCGTTAAACCTTTGAGCCCTGTATCTTGTTTTTTTAGCCCTCTGCTCAAAGATTCCATCCCCATAACGAAATGAGCATATTCTGGCAACCACAAAGTCTGTTTGTTAAGATATGTACATATATGTGTCACAGGTGAACAATAAATGAAGATGGCACAAAGCAAAAAGTTTAAAAGTTTCAGGCTTGCCTAGAAAAATGACACCTATATTATAAGCACACATCTGACAAATTCCATAATGTACGTTTCATCTAATTATGACCAGATTCACCGAACCAGAAGCAAGATAACGCTGAAATTATACTTCACATTTGTAAAAGATCTTCATGAAATCTGTCTTATCGTTGCTTTCTTGCCTCCAAAACTTACACCCATCAGGATTTACTGAAGAAATACGTCTCCTGGTGTCCTTTTGAGAGCAGTTTCTCATGCAAAATCACTATATTCTACCTGGTTACATGGATTTGATAGGAGTAAACCAAGTCATTATGCGTGACAGATATTTCCCTCCTTACTGTTGGTGATTGGTGAGATGGATGTAAACGTGGTGATGGATATAAACATGGATGTAAACATAGATCACGTGATTAAAAGAGGGTTAGCCATTAAAATCGGCACAAAAAATTATGCACAGATCCACCCTGTTTGGGGTGTTTTTCTCCACTTTTTAGCTTCTTTAGGAGAAAATGTCATTTCAAAAGATGTGCTGGGGATGATTTTAAAGAAAATGGGACAGAGATGTGTCCCAGATTCCTCATTGGATGACGGGGACCTCACTTAATACAAAAATTTGTCAAAGTGGGCCAAACTACAAAACACCTATCCATCTCTTTACTAAAACCTTTGTAACTTTGCTCTGTTTCTCTTCAGAAACATTCATCTTTACACAGAGGATATTCAAAGCTAAGTCATGGTTTTCTGGACTTTTTTGTCTTCTGCAGCAGATTTTCAAAGAGGATATATAATAAAAATGTACAAGAAAAAATGTATGCCTGGGTTTGTGTCTGTAATAGTTTAATGACTGCGGCTGCTGCAGAACTTCCCGTTGGACTTTCAGAAGATGTTTCCTTTGGAGTTTGGAAAGTTTATTCTCTGATGTACAACAACAAATTGCTGCTGCTCTTTGTTTTATGTGCAGGTTTTGGAGCTGATGGAGCTCACAGAGGAGCCAAAGTACAGAACCAACAAGCTGAGGGTCCAGAACCGCAAACAGCTGCTGCACACACTTTCACAGAGGTACACACAAATGTCTGATTCGTCACAGTGACACAGTATTAAAGTTTGAGGTTTTTGTTGCATGCAACCATCCTTTCTCTTCAGTGGTTTAGAATATTTTTTTATTTCATGAATAAAACCAGACTATTTATAGACAAAACAAAAAAATTTGTTTCAATGACTGATAACTGATGAAATCCATCCTTCATGTTCTGAACTTTGAATCAGAATCTGGCTCAGAAATCTGTGAATGTGGGTTCACACAAGGACACAAGTAGTATTGTGTGTGTGTGTGGCTTCAGATTATAATTATTCATGTTTCCATCAGGTTCCTGCAGGAGAAGACAGCTGAATGGCTGAGGAGGTTTGAAGGCTCAGGTGTTCCCGTCGGACCAATCAACAGCATCCAGGAAGTGTTCTCGGAGCCGCAGGTCGGTCCACATTCATGACAGATGTGTTGTTTAAAGAGTGGGTGGTTCTCCTGTAAGCCCGTGTTTGGTTCTCTGATAAACGCCAAATGCTAAGAATGCTAAGATGTTCTCAGACGTGCAGACCCTCTGATTTACTTTTCAGTTTCTGTTGTCAGAGGTGATTTAGAAGTCCGACCAGACTGGTTGGAGATGTTTGGTTCCCATCAAACAAGCTTTATTTTCTGTGGAGCCCCTCAGGGGTCAGTGCTGGAGCCTATTTTATTTCCTGTATAAAGTCTTTCATCACACAAACATGAAAATTAATTCTCTAAGGAAAGCTGCTAAAACCTCAAACCTCTCACTCAGTCCTGAGATGTGTTCAAGGGCAAGCAGTGTTTCCTCCTTTTATTTTCTCTCTGTTCGGTTCTTGTCTTCAAATTTTAATGGCCATACATTAAAACTCCAGAATTAAAATCACAGAACAACACATTCCCTAATTTAGTGAGCAGTAATCTCTCAGTCTTCTGAGATCATCTGACAGGAATTGCATCAGTTTCTTCTAATATGTCTTTGGTCGGTTTTTTTTTATTTTTATTGAATAACAAGTTTGTTTTTGTTATACTGAGGCCTGAATTACTCTAACTAGTTTTTAATTTAACTTGCTATTTGGTCTTTATTCCTTCTCACTCCATCATCCTGCCTGTCTTCATGTTTCCCACCTGATGTTTATCTTGGTCGCTCCAGAAAACATTATTGTTGTGTGTTTGCTGTTAAATCACTCAACCTCTGATCAGTCTGTCCTGCTGGTTGTGGTTCAGCTTGATGCCAGAAAACGTCAGGGCATCTGGCATCATCCAGCACGTGAATCTGAGTCTGAAAACACTGGATCCTCACAGAGCCCATCTAGCTTTTACCTTAAAACACTCATCTGAGAAACCATTGTTTATTTGTTTTGTTTAGGGAGAAAAATAAACATGCCTTTAACTGCCTACTAGTCAGGGTCAACATGAAAGCAAAGGAATATCACGTCACAGAAAAAATTCACCTCGTTAAATAAGTAAATAAATAAATATGAATATGGAGAAAAAAAATAAAAAAACAAACAAACAAAAAAACAGTTTAAAATAAGAAATCTTGGCAAAATAAATAAATAATTGACCGAAGGGGCTTTTGTCATATTTTGCTTTAAAAAACAAATAAAAACATAATGTAAAATTCAGAAAAAAAGACAAAAAGAAAGAAAGAAAGCCCTGTTGGTTAAGATGTTATTTATGAGCGGTGGTCAATCACAGCTGGTTAAAGTGTCCATTATTATTATTTTTACTTTTCTTTTTATTTTTTATACTCATTTACTAGAGTCCTGAAACTTTCTATCTCATGGTTATCTAATGCTGTTCCTCGAGGGCCACCGTACTACACGTTTAAGAGGTTTCACTAGGGCTGGACGATTTGGCCAATCATGATATATTTCTTAATTTCGGTCAATACGATATTATTCCGATATCAATATAAACAATATAAAAACTGCCAAAAATGGTCTTCTGACTCTCAGCATATTCTATGAGTGGAAATGCTGCACATGGACTGTTGCCAACTCCTCAATAAGGAAAGTAGCTATTGGCTGTCCTAAAAGTCGCTAAATGACATCATCATCTGATCAGTAAAACATAATAAAATAAAATTAAATTCTTCAGTCAATATTTTCTTTTTTTTTGTTTAATTTTATCAAGTGTAATTTGTTTTTAATCAGGAGTCTGCAATATGTCACAACACATGTAACTTTCTAAATGTTTTCCTCCACATTTGTCATTAATAGACATTAATCTGACGGTGAGCCAGCGTGGGATCATCCAGCAGCAGCTTTGTACGTTTCATTTTCAGCCTGGTCATGAAACAGAGGTGATCATCTCCTGCTCTGATGCTGCAGGAGGACCAAGTCTCGTATGAGTGCTTCTAAACAAGGGAAGGGTCTGCAGCAACCACTCCTCACTGAGAAAAGTAAACTACGTTCATTTACCCCACTCTCCAAAAATACCAGAAAAAGTTGCTAGATCTGTTGCTAGTCGCTTAAGAAAAGCAAAAGTTGCTAGAGGGGAGTGAAACTCGCTTAATATAGCAATAAAGTCGCTAAGTTGGCAACACTGGGGCAAACCACTTCCGTACCACCGAGTTATTCTTTCCTCTCTTATCAACTATTTCGTCAACTTTCTCTTCACTTGTAGAAGCTTGTTCAGTAATGTTTGCATTACGGACATTAGCCATTGTGTTGTGGCTCTTTCTGTTCGGCTTGAATTTCTGGAAATGCTGTTATCATATACTGTATGTAAATCAAAATATCAGAAATGTGTTCAAAACTCATATCACCGTTATTGTATAAAAGTATATTGAGATATATATTGATATTGAATTATTGTCCAACCCTAGGTTTCACTTCTCCACTACACCTGATTCAAACTGGGTGACTTTCATTTTCTGCCCCAGCTTGTTAATGACCCATCAGTCCCATCAGGCGAAACATCTTAAACTTGCAGGACGGTGGCCCTAAAGGACCAGCACGGAGCATCCCTGTTCTAGATGTTCTGGTTCAGTAAGACAAAATGTCTTGCCCAGACTTTATGCATTCTCTTTATTAAGGCTTCTAATCAATTCCCCAGATAACCAGCAGGTGAGATGATAACATGGCTGTCATTATGGGGTTATGTCAACAGCAGCTGCAGGAAGAGATGGGACCAAACGGTCTGGACTTTATCCTGAACACCTCGACTCTCGCAGGAATTTGTCCTCAGTCAGCCTCAGACAAGACGAGTCAGAGTCAGACTGTTTCCAACGGGTTTCACATGAACTTCTGGTACTGTGATAAAGCTGAAGACCAGAGAGCTAATCTGCTCTGAATGTGTGTGTGTGTGAGTGTGTGTCACAGCTACTTGCCACACTTTCCCTCCATATTGATTGACAACACATTAGTCACAGATTATAACACTGACACACTGCTTTGTGTGTGTCCAGGACAAAGAAACAGGACATATGGCCTGTTGATGTGCTCCGATCCCAGATCAGTTCTCCTGCAGACCAGCAGGAGGCGCTAGACGACAAATGTAGTCTGAGCTGATCTGGAACCGGCTGACTGATCAGCTGCTCTCAGATCAGATCAATGGCTGTTCAGGCTGAAACCACGACACCGTTTGTTTGGGATTGCCATGGAGACAGACATGTGACTGTAGTGTTGCTCTGCTTCCTGTCAGTGTGTGTGTATGTGTTTTCAGCTCTTATCACCACCTGTCATGGCACCATCAAATAAACACTGTGACTCAAAGTGTGTGTGTTTGTGTGTGTATGTGTTTGAAGTTAGTTAAAAACAAGTTGTGTCAGTGAGCTCATAGAGGCAGATGGAAAGGTCTGACAAACACATGCACACACACACATGCGCACACACACCTATGACGGAGATGTAATATGACCTGAAGCATCAGTGGGTTGGTAGCGACTAGGTTTTGTTAAACTGGTTATCTGGTTAAACTGGTTCAACTATCAGTAACTTATTCAGCTCATTTTGATTTGGTGTCTTAAAGATAGTTCAGTTTGTAATGGCATGCATCACCATGGCAACAAGATGCTATGCCTGTCATTTGTGGCAGCAGTGGTTCAGGCAATGGAGCGAGTTGACCAATGAATTAAAGGTTGGCGGTTTGATTCCCGCATCCCCAGTTGATCTGTCATTGTCCTTGGGCAAGACACCTCAGCCTCCTTTGCCTCCAGTGTTGGCCCAGGACAGTACCCTGCTGCACCGTGAGGGGGCGCACATGAGCTAGCAGGTGCTAAAGTGTTAGCTTGAGTCAGCAGGTCATGTGTTGCAGCGGTTTGTTTATTTTATGCTCTGCCTCGTCCGAATCCCCTGATGAAGGATTACATATCTAATCTAAAATGAAAGCAAGCACACAGTTGGGATAAGACAGATCAATAAAGAGTTATTTATTATCTGTTTAGAGAGATCTTTTAGTGGAGCAGAATAGGCAAATTAGGCCAGAAGGTGAACCCAGAAAAGACGTTCAGAAACAGATTTTCGCTCCACACAACTCTTCCTCGAAAAAAAAAAAGACCGCAACGGGTTTAGCTTAACTCCAAAAGTTAGGAACTGATTATCCTGCACAAGTCCTGTGATTACCGGCATAAACCGGCACTAGCTAATGTTCAGCGTAACAACATTTTACTTCGAAAGTGGTGGTACGGCCGTCACATGATCGCTCTACACCAGGCCAGCTTCTGGTTAACAGAAAAGAAAGATTGCTGCCTCCTTGGATTCACTGAGAAGCACCAATAGAGAAAAAAAATGTCCCAAAAATCATCAAAATTGGACAGACAGGAGCTGAAACCGGATTATATACATAGACATGTTGATGAAGAACGACGAGGCAAATAGATTGGAAAGTGAAAGTGTCTTAAACTACATTTGATTACATACTGTACTTGCTAACTTGCCTGTGTTTTTCTTTAGAGAACAGAACCTCTGATCTGCATTTGTTAAATGGCTGTTGATTTGCTTTAGTAGTCTGGAAAAGGATTGTAATGAATATGTAAATAATAAAATAACACATGCTGATGTAGTTGTTTTCAAGTTTATTAACACAATAAACACTTATTTAATTCAAGTCAATTGAACAGTTTGCCAAGCTAACTTTGTTTATAAAGCACGTTACTGAACAAAAGTACTCAACAGAAAATACCTAAGAAGCTAAAAAAAATAGTACAAAGAAAAAACAGTAAAAGCTAAACAATACAAAAAACAATAAGAGTTAAAAAAAAAGCAACTCATACTGTTTGAAACACCAATGAAAATAAAAACCTGGTCAGGGGCTGGTTTTCTTGTCTTCTGTCATTCTTAAATGTCCATCCAATCTCTCTTTGCTATTAAAGACCTATTTTGTGATCATGAGGAATGTGACACCAGCACTGCAGGCTGTACGGCAGCTTGATACTGTTATTATCAAGAGCAGCACCGATAGAGAAGAAACCATACATATACATACTTTTTCGGGTATTTTCTGTTTTAAAGCAACAATGGCGTCCAGTATAGTTCAGTGTCTTTATTAGCTTGTGGAAGATGAAGAAATAATTCGATCAGCCTCTCATCAATTTGATCCACTGGTTATTGTTTTTAAAAACTGTGGTTACCACACAAATTGAGCGAGAAGATCCAGATATCCGGCAACACGTGATCCCAAACTGCCCAAACTGAGTATCTTTGTGTAACCGTCGTAGCAAGGGTTCGCATCGAGCCTCTGCAGAGCTACTCTGAGCCTACGGCGGTTACGCGGATGGATCACAACACATCAACTAACCCAAACTGCTTTGAAATAAATGTGTATATTAATTTTTAGAAAAAAAAAATCTGAGAGAAGGATTGTGACCAGAACAGGACACTGTTATTTTAAGATCAACCTCTGGGAGTGAATACATCGAAAGACCCTATTACCTTCATGCTGTGGTTGGTCAATGTGAAGCCTGAATATGGGGTCCTGCACCAGTGGATGTGACATCAGTTCCCATGGGGGGTTAGGGGTATTTAAAAATGTGTCCTGAGACTGGAAGCCAGTTGTAACATTGTCGGCTGGCCTGTGTTAAACTTGTGTGTCTGTCATTCATTGAGAATTTTTCTAATATAATCACAGCAGAAAAACATGTTATAATGTCAGAATCTGGATCAAATGCAAAGAGAAACATATTTTTAGATGAATTAATAACCAGCGTTGTGGAACTGCTGACTGATATCTGGATTTGTAGACGTGATGCTCAATGGGTGGATTTGGTTCCAGATGACCAATCACCATCATGGATCTGGTTTTGAATGTGTTTCAGGTGTAATCTCATGAGACAATTTGAACCATTTTGTCAGACCTCTGCAGAAAATGAGGCAAAAGCTCATAAAGTGTACAACGAATTCAGTCCAGACTTTGTTCACACTTTTCTGTTTACACTGAAAACAAACAAGGACCAATCAGGAGAGGAGACATCTGACTCTGGCATGGCTCCATGGCCTCACAAATCAACCTAAACTCCATCTCACTGAGCAAAAATAGTTCTTCACGACAATGCTTTTCTCTTCTCATACTATATTATGCACCAGCACCACGTGCACACACATGGTTCACACATGCACTAATGTCTTACTAATTTAGACCATAAAGATTATAACTGCAGAAACAAACAGGTAAACACTCTGAATTCAGCTGTAGACTCATTTCCACTCTGTTAACAGATTTTGGGAATGGACTCATCAGTTTTATCACAAATCATGATGACTCAGTATTTTCCCAGCAGAGAAGCGGTATCATCCCTCAGATGACCCCTGATTTGGGTCGTTGACCCAGATTATGTCTTTAAATTTGGCCCTGAGCAAATCTTCCCTCCCTGATGATAAAAACATAAACCTCAAGATCCGTCTGTCTGTCTTCTAGCCGACATGACCATACATGAGCTCATCCTGAGCAGACCACATGTTCCTGCTGAGCTACCGGACTCCTTTGCAGGTCGCTTTTGCTTTTTCAGGCCACCTCCTCTGATATGAGAGTGCTGACAGTATCTCCTCTCTGATTAATACTATTCCCGTAGTTTTTTGCAAATCTCCTGCAGTAATTATTTCCCACATGATGCTGCCATTAAAAAAAAACCAAACAAAACAATCCACTGTGAGTGTAAATCCAGGCAGCAGCTGAAAGTCAGATTCAGCTCGGCAGATTCCTCTGCTTCAGTCTCCTGTTTGCACTGAGCATGCTGGGAGAAATAATGGCTGCCGGTGAGTTTAGCTCAGCCTGAGTTCCGCAGCAGAAAACACTTGTCATGGTTAATGTTCGCTAAACAAAGCTGAAGTGTGAAGAAGTGTGAGATCTCTGGGATCCGATGTGGATGTGAAGGAGAGCTGGAGATGAAGGTTGGAGGAACGGGACAATCCTTGGATGTCTTCTGATTGGAGGAAGCTCAGAGTGGAGGTTCTGTCTTAGCTGGTTACTGAACACTCAGGCGATGACTCAAAACGACAAAAGTAGAAAGTGGGATGGATGGATGGATGGATGGATGGATGGATGGATGGATGGATGGATGGATGGATGGATGGATGGATGGATGGATGGCACTGTGTCCTCAAAAATTTGATGTTTTTCTTCTGTTATCAATCCTCCAAATTTTATAACTGCTAGTTTAGTAGACAGATCTTCTACAGGGTGTTGATCACATAGTTTCACCTCACTCCTCACCCGGGTGAATGATTCTAGGAAACAAATTTAGTATAAAAATAGTGCAGACTTGGTTTGTTTGTCTGAGTTGATGTTAAAGTATCTTTGGTTTCCTCCATCAAAGCAGCCCTGGTTTGTTTTTCCAGTACAAGAACTACACTTAGCCATGGGTCTCCCTTCATCTGGTAACACTTTTCAGCTTTTTATGTAACCACAATCATCACTAACAATGCAGAATTCATCATCCTGATGTCTTTCTTTGTCCTGGAACTGTTTTTACAACAATAATTCTATAAACTCCGGCAGCTACACAAATTCTAGAGGAACATCTCAAACCTGATTCTGTCATTTGGAAGAAGTTCACAAAACGCTTCAGTTAATGGACTAAAACATGTAAAGCCAGCAGTGTGTCCCTGTAAAAATGTGTGTGTAGCTGCATGTTTGTACCACACATCAGGACTGAAGGAAGTCGCTGCTCCAAAACTGAAGTCTGGAAGTCATTCGGAAAAATGCTCCTGCCTCCTCAGTGTTGGCTGGGGGTCTTTCATACATCTGTCTAACTACTTCTTTAGTAATCTCATGCTCTCTCTGTCATTTTCTGTTGTTGGGGTTGTACTCTGCTTAGCCACTGTGTTAGCTCTGGGAAAATATCATTGTTGTTTTACAGCATATTCATTTATTTTATTTTATTTAACCTTAATTAAGCAGGAAGTCACTTGTCTTTTTTGGGGAAACCTGGCCAAACAGGCACAATATAGCAGTCAACACATAAAACACAGCACACAATAAAAATATTAAAATAAAACTTTTAAAACAGACTTAAAACATATAAAATCATCTTACAAGCAGCATTTACTGATTTCAGTTAAATGAGTTTTTAGTTGAGTTACCAGGTTACCGAACTGTAAAGATGCATTATGTAACTTTCCAACCATAAAACTCTGTGTCCCGGACTCATTTGAGGGCACAGTGACATCTAATATCTGCATTTCTGACGCCATCAATGCCCATGTAAATGTGTTTACATCGTTATGTTTGTGCTCCATGTGTTATTCTCTGTTTTTGGTGTGTTTTTGTAGCAGCGTTACAGCGCCTCTTCAAGGCCTGGCATGAATACTACAGCAGCTTTAATGGTTTTGTGTGGACACACATTTTTTTTTTGTCTTTACAGAAAACTTTCTAAAAATCAAATAGATTCTGCTGTTATGTGATTGTAGTCAAACCCAGCGTCTGAGCCGGTCCAGGCCAGAGGCTTTATGCAGGCTGGCCCTTTCAGGATGGAGATCACAAGCTGCCTCTTGATGATGAGGGATTCCTAGGAACAGATTTATCTCAAACCAGGAAGCAGCAGCATGATTAATGTGGGTCCATTTTCTCTTTGGATTAAAAACTTCCCGAGTCACATCAGTTTTGTTTGTTCTGACTGAGGTGCATTAATTTCCTGTAGAACCTCCTCTTCTTCTTCGGTTGTGATGGTGCAGGGTGACACCAGCTGTGTTTACATTTTAGCATCTTTTTGGATCAACTCTGTTGGATCTCCTGATTTCTAACAGCAGGAAAAAAAGCTGGATAAAATGCTTCCTTTTCCTCCCTCTCTGCTAACGTGTGGATGAAAGTACCTATAAACTGAACTAAGAAGGCATTTTTCTAGAAGAATTCCCAGACGTCGAATGTACCAACGATCAGACCTCACAAACATCAGCTTCTTGTGAACAGGTGGAACCCATCAGGCTTGGATGAATGATTTACAGGGAGCTTGTGCAGTTTAAAGTGATGGATGAATCTGACTTGGAACAGTTGTGCAAGCAAACCCGACTGAAAACATGAAGCACATGGAAGAACTTCAAAATAATTCACAAGGTCCTGCGTGCCTGAAATATGTTTTCCTCTTTTATAACTTAATTATCTCCATATTTTTTCAGTCACTGTCATGTATTCATTGTCATTTTTATGTGTTGTCTTTTCGTGTTTTCTCTTACACTTCTTTTAATCCACACTACCTTTTCATTGCCAGTTTTTTTGAGTTCAACAGAATATGATCTTTTTTTCTGGCCAATCAGAATTTCCACTTGCCTAATTTTTCTGTGGAAAATAATCTAGACTGTAAATGCAGCTGAATGCATTTAAAGCAAAACCAACTTTAAAACTCTGTGAATCTGACTCATTTTGATGGTACGCTGATATTTATTATGTACATTCCTATTTATTAATAATCTTTTTTCTATGTGTTCCTTTGTTGAGGACAGATCATATTAAATACAGAAAACTTCAAACATGCCAGATTTAGCCAAAGTTCTAGTTTTCATCTGTTGTACCTGGACAGGTCTTATGAAGGCTCTCTGGAATAAAGAAAAATGGAAATATCCATCTATCTAAAAGTTTTAATCAATGAGCTAAAACTGGTCAAAAATAAATAGAGCAAAGACAATAATTGATAATAACAGTGTTAAAATCTACGCACCATAGAGACAAAGCTACTTAATCACAAAGCAGGACAACCACACAACAAATAAACTTTAAACATCTAGGTAAATCAGGCAGAAGTCTGCATATACATGCATTAAAACTCATATTACATCTAAACACAAGCAGGTCAGTAAACAGCAGCTGTTCCATTCAAGACATGGACATGGAGACAGTAGTAGACGTCCACATAAGAATAGGGACTAAATGACAGTTTTCAATGTTGACAGGTTTGGTTGCCAACTAGCTGCCGTTTTTAACAAGACTTAAAAATCACATATATATTGAGTATGTTGGGATCCACTTTACTGGCTGGAGAGCGCTCGGAGAAGAGACAGGATGAAGATGGATGGTGAATAAGGCGTCACTAAAAAAATCTGCCAGAGTTCAGTACGGCTTCTTTAAGCCTCACGTCTCTCTCTCTCTCTCTCTGACAGTTGTCAAACAACAATGTTCACATACTCCAGCGTGTCCTTTCCGTTGCCATGGTTGTAAGCCAATACATTGATGTATTTCTCTTAGGCAGACACCAACTCGATATACAATAAAAGATTCATTACAAACGGTCTGACATCAAAAACAGATCTGCAGAGTCTTTGGTCAGTTGTAGAAAATCCTCCAAACTCTAGTCACAGGTCACTTTATAGAGAGCTGAAACAAAGAACTCCCTACCCTAAGATTTATAATTATGAGACTTGAATATAAGGCATGTATGATACAGTTCATGTGGTCCTTACAGGAAACAGACCAGTACATCTGAATTTTATTAGCACACTTAAGTTTAATCAGTACATCCAAATTAGCTTGTCTATGTAATGCTAATGATCAGATGCGACAACAGCCACTAGAGGGCAGTGATGAGTTCAGAGTTCACTTCCATGTTCTAACTAATTTCAGACAAGAGCAAACATGGGGGTGGTGGAGTTCATGATGACGCACATTTTTGAACGCAAGGCCAAGGCTTCTTTTTCAAAAATGCAACTAGCGACACATCTAGCAACTTTTTCTGGTGATATTGGAGACTTTTGGAGACTGACGTGACAGAGCGTATGGTTTACTCTTTAATGAGGACTGGGTGCTGCGGACCCCTCCTCGGTCCAAAGCACTCAGAAGAGGCTTCTTCACACAGCAGCTGCATTCAGAGCAGGAGATGATCGCCTCTGTTTCATGACCAGGCTGAAAACGAAACATACAAAGCTGCTGCTGGCTGATTCCACGCTGGCTTACTGTCAGATATTAATGTTTATTATTGAAGAGTGTGGACAAAAATATTTAAAAAGTTAAAAGTGTTGTGACTTGTTGCAGACTCCTAATTAAAAAAAAATAATTACACTTAATAAAATTAAACTTAAAAAACAAAGAAAATATTGACTGCAAAATTAAATTTTATTATTTTTTTGCTGTTCTAAACATTTTTAGGTTGTCTTTTCATCAATTTTTGCCTTTCTCGCGACATCCCTCTCCACGGTATCTATTACAACTATATATACTGGTGATGGGATGTTCGGCTCTTTTCAGAGAGCCGACTCTTTTGGCTCCCGAATGGCTCTTAATTTAGTATCTTTTGTAGCCGAATAATTTACATTAACTTCTCAAAAATTAATTATTTTTTATTTATTTTTTTTTTGCATTATTCATCTTCTGTTCTAATTTAAAGTTTAATTTTTCACAAAAATTGTTGCCACATAGTTTGTTTTTAATTGGCACAATAAAAATACATGTTTTTTCAAACACACTGAATGATTGTGATTATTAATCATGATTACAATATTGATCAAAATAATCGTGATTATTATTTTGGTCATAATCGTGCAGCCCTAACGTCAGGTCACAAGGACCATGCAGCATCTGCTAGAAAGCAAACTGATCTTTGGAAAGTCTGAGGATCTGATGAACAGGAGGTGTAAAGGTTGGAGCTTCGTTCATCATCTCGGGACTCTCAGACTCTTCTTCAAACTGTCAGCTGTTAGACAGAAAGCTGACAGATAACGAGCAGCACTTTACAGCAGATTTGGTTCATATTTATCAAGCGTGACGGTATTTCTGTCTGAGGATGGATCAGGAACCACTGAACGGTTCTGCTGGTCTGGAATCATCCGTTACAGTGTTGAAGGCTCGCCGCACCTAATGGGATCTAGTTTTCCCCATGGAGCCACATTCAGAGCTGTTCAGGGAATGATCTGTCTGCAGAGTGGATGGATGGGCAGGCTGAATGTAAGGAATGGGATGAGAAACCTGTAAATGTCTGAATTATCAGGATTCATGATGTCGTTATTCAGTCATTTGGTGATGGAGGGATGGCTTCATCAGGTTTCCTGTTGCTGTGCTCTCTTCGTGTTTTGTACCCACAGTGAGCAGCATTGCTTAACTCATCATCGTCGTTCCATGAAAATGATTAAAGATCACTGAAGCTACATGTTCTGCTCTCCGCTGCAGGCTGGGCTCTTTGTCAACACACACTGAGTTCTGGTGGGGTTCAGTTTCAGGATAGGCTGGATTTAAAGTCACGCTGACAGACTTGATGCTGCCTCCAGGCCATGTAGACCAATCCCTGTCTGTTCCCAGATAACCCAAATAAACCATGGGCTGAGTGGCCGAACCGGATCCATGGAAATATGTTTCTACTCTGGATGAGTGACGAGCTGGGATGATGAAGGTGGAGGTGATGAACGACTTAACCTTGGAAGTGAAGTTTTGACCTTTGGTTGATCCAACGACACGCTGACTGAAGGGTTTCAGAAAATGTGACTTTAACTTAAATAAACAAATGATGAATAAATACCTGAATAAATAAATAATAAAATAATAAATATAGAAATAACATCATCAAACACATAGCAAAATACAGATATACAGATATAAAGTTAATTAATAATTAAATACTAAAAATGCATGGCAGTATTTAATTATTTATTCATTTTATATCACCACAGCATTACCTGGTGCACAGTGGCCTTTCTGTGTGGAGTTTGCATGTTCTCCCCATGTATGCGTGAGTTCTCTCCGGGTTCTCTGGCTTCCTCCCACCGTCCAGAAACATGCATGTTAGGTTAATTGTTCACTCTAAATTCTCCCTAGGAGTGAGTGTGAATGGTTGTTTGTCTCTTTCTGTGTTGGCCCTGCGATGGACTGGTTACCTGTCCAGGGTGTACCTGCCTCTCACCTGCTAAAATGCTGGGATAGGCTCCAGCTTACCCACGACCTGTAGTGGATAAAGCGGTACAGAGAATGAATGAATAATAATGCATATATACACTACCGTTTAAAAGTTTGGGGTCACTTCCCTATTGAATCCCATGGCAAAGTGACCCCAAACTTTTGAAAGGGAGTGTATATATATATATATATGTATATATATATAGATAGAGTCTTCAGAGCTTCGTGAATTAAACATGAACGCGTATTAAAGTTTGGTTTGGAGGAAGACTGAGGAGGAAGTTCTACATCAGTCCTGCTGAAGGCTTGTGTTTACTTTTAAACCTGAGGAAAGTTTTCCCTATATATTGTTGTGAAGAAAAACATCCCAGGAGCCCCGGGTCCGGTTTTACTCCTGTTTTGATTGCTGAGATGTTTAATGATGACTTGGCCTGTTTGGACTGTTTATCAGTAAGTATTGGCAGAAACTGTAGGAGGTCTTCCAGACTCCTCAACAGCCTGGCAGCCGCTTGGTCCTGTTGCTTGTGTGGTTTGAAATAACGCTCATGTCAGCTGCACTTGGTTGGTCCTCTAGTGGGGATGTTGGTGGTTTGGAAAATGCCCAAATAGCCTTGAAATGATGACTCGCTGTGTTATCAGAGGGAGGAACTGCTCATAACTCTGGTGTGAGTGAGTTTTGGCTGAACAGCTGCATTTTTCTGCAATAAACCCAACAAGGAGGCTTAAATCACCAAGAGAAGTGATAAAAAAGCACTTGTGTAGGTGAGCGGTGTGTGTCCTTCCTGATGCCCAGTCAGAACTCCCTGCTTCAAATCAGATTTATCACATTCAACAGAAACCAATAAATGTCCGCTGCAGTCTGACCCAGAAATGAGAGATGAGTCCAGAGTGATGTTCAGGACTCTGAGATTACACTTTACCTGCAGGATTACATCTCACCTGCAGGATTACATTGTTATCTGCAGGATTACATCTAACCTGCAGGATTACATTGTT
>JBAFTA010000020.1:19673275-19702008 GCA_036919975.1 Melanotaenia parkinsoni
ATCTGCAGGATTACATCTAACCTGCAGGATTACATTGTTATCTGCAGGATTACATTGTTATCTGCAGGATTACATCTAACCTGCAGGATTACATTGTTATCTGCAGGATTACATTGTTATCTGCAGGATTACATCTCACCTGCAGGACTAAAGACCATTTCTGAACTGATGTTAAAATGTTTAATTTTTTCTGACTTTGTTTCCATGACAACCGGTTGCCTCCTGTAACTTCCTGACAGCACAGAGAATAAATCTGGCTTTAAGGTTTTCTGTGACTGATCTGAGGTCAGGGGGACCTCTCAGCCTGTTTTCTGGTTCTTCATCTGCAGAGAAGGGGCTGCGTTCTAGCTGCTGTGTGGTCTGTTACCTCTTCATGAGATAAGAACTGGACTGTGTAGTACAGAAGATCTCGGCACACACTAGGAAGCAGCTATCCTGAAAAGTAGCATAGCAAAGTAACTAAAACTCAGCTAAAAGACTGTATCAAGCACTGGCATCCAAACCAAACACAGTTCGCACCCAAACTATTATATAAGAATGTAAGAAAAACGTGAAAACAGCACTGTCCACTGTAGAACTTCTGCTATTTTCTTCACTTCAAACAAGGTTTCATATGAAGGCAGAGACTTCAAAGATCTGTCTCATCACATGTCCCTCTGACCTCTGATAGGAAAAAAACTCTGCAAGCCAGAAGCCAAAGAGCAGGCAAAAAAACAAACAAAAAAAAGTTGCCACATCATAAGTCATGTCTTACTTTTGTTGTTTTGTTGACCTGGTAGTTTCCATGGAGATGAAGGGGGTTTTATAGTGAAGTATTCACTGTTCCTATCATAGACTATTTTCTTTTTTTTTGGATCCTCATGGAAGTCTCATCTAATCTGCAGTGTTGCAATTTAAGCTTTAAACGTTCTTTTAGTTTTCAGAGGATCAACGGAAACAGAAGGTGGCATTACCTGAAGAAATGATGCATTCAGGGGTCATCGCAGTTTGCTCATCCAGCGTCTGTGATGTGAAGCCACTTTGATTTGTTTTAAGTGTGAGTTCAGGTTGGATGGAGCTGTGGCTGAATTCAGATAGAAATTTCAGGAGGAACTGCTTCCTGGAATCACCAGGAAGACTTAAAGTCCATCACATTCCTTAATGCTTTCCAGAAATGAAGATGTCACAGACTTATAAGTCTCAGAAGTTAAAGGTTTATTACTTTGGTTCCAGATAAACCAGGTTGTTTGGTTTTATTTGCTAGCTGCTGCCACCATCATTCCTGCTCTTCCTCCTCCATCCTCTCCTTCAGTTTCTTGTTCAGTGGTTTGGTTTCTCCTCCTGAGGACGGCGGTTTGACATGGAGCTGGATTATTAACAGCAGTAACCTCACTCAGGGTCCAGGTCCTGTGCACGTGTCCAGTCTGATTATTCTGCAACTCGGTTGGAGATCAAAGGTCGCGCTCTGACTTTAGGCGTCTGGCCAACGGCGGCTCGCTGCAGGACTGTCAGGAGACGCAGCAGCTGCTCGAGGGACGCACTGACGGAGCTCTGCGCTGGCTTCACACGTCCACATGTCCAGCTGGGAGTGGACCAGTCCAACCAGAACCAACTGCTGCTACTGCTGATAATGACTGAAGACGAAGTCCTGAATGAGCAGAAAACCCCTCTGGATGAAAATTGTCTGATGAAGCCGTCGCCTCAAATTAGCAGCATGTCCTCTGAATGTATGAAAACATCTTAATTGTTTGATTCCTGCAGAAGAACAATGTTGAAATACCAGGGTCAGTCTGCGAGCGCATCTCCCCCGGAGACTCTCACGTTCCTCTGCTTGGACTGGATTCAGCTTTAACAGTGAACATATGTCTGCTTTTAGCTCTCCAGTGGAAAATGATGATCATGACTTTGGCCTGATGACGATGCTGCTGTCTGTACGTCCGTGTGCAGTTTGTTATGATGTCATCAGTTGGTCCTCCGCAGCTTTTCAGCCATGTTGAGGTCTGGACTTTGACTGGGTCATGTCAGCACCGTGATTCTTTTCTTTTTTGTGTGAGACAGTTTCAGCCAAGTTTTAGCTGCCAGACTGATGAACTTAATCATGATACTGTGGCATCCAGAGGAGTTCATGGTCCACTCAGTAACAGCAGAACAAGCCCAGATCATCATCCCTCCACCACCGTGTTGACAGGTGTTTGTGCTAATATGTTGTGTTTGTTTTTTTGTGCATTTTGACCATTTTGGTCTGTTCTGCCTAAAGTATATTTTTCCAGACATGATGGTTTGTTCATTTCACAATAATCACAATATGAAACGCCATGTTTAATAATTGTAAAGTTCCATGAATATCATCACTTTCCATAAAGGATTATGTCTATAAGTCTGTATGACCGATAACGTGAAATCAATGCAACCTCCGCATGGAACAAAAACAAAGAAACATCCGTGTGTTGCTGCTTGTGTTGCTTTGTTTTTGTTCCATGACTGGGAATGTAGAGCAGAGGAAGAATTTTCCCCTCCAAACGATTCAATTAAGACATCCTTGTTGGTCTTTGGTTATGGAAAAAAATGCAGAGGTGTCATTCGGCTCACCAGCCAGTGAAGCATGTCATAGAAAATCCACATGAGAAAATACAACAAATATGTTTCACCACCTGCAGGATAACCAGCAGCATCTTCTGCTAAAGTAAAGGTAAATATGCACTAGTTTGGTTTAATTATATTAACGTTTCCTATTGTGTAACATTGAAATTCAGTGTTAAGTAATTTGCAATTTGTAATTAAGTACGACTCGGCTGGACTTACAGCAGCGTAATGAGTTCAGCAGCATCTACCGAACTTTACATTATATGGATGAAAAATAAACTTTTTTTTTTGTTTGTTCGGATTATTTATGTCAAACAGCAGATATTCTGCTGAAGAACATCTGGAAGTCAAAGCCAGCTGGATGTTTTTCCTGTTTCTAAATTCTCTACTCTGGTTCAAAAGAAATGCTCCAAAGCCTTTTTATAATGTAGTTTCCAGAAAGAAGCCTCCCGAGTCCAGGTAGAGACTTTTTCAAGGTTTTAATTATTCTTTACAGAGCAGAGGAGATTTTTTGTTTTTGTTTTTTATTCCTGCAGTTTTGTTATGTTGGCATCAAAAGATGAAAATAAAAAAAACATGTCCATGTAATATTTTACACATTATAATGTTGGGAAATAAATTATTGCAAATTAATCATAATAATCATACAATCGCAATTATTTATTTGACAATAATCTGACCAGGAAAATCTATAATCATGACGTCCCCTGTTCAGATGCAACCACACCAACCTATATCATGCTGCCACGTGCTTATTAGAGAGAAGAGACGTTCTCCTGCAATCCCTCCAAACAAGCCTTACCAGTTCAGTCTTTTTCCAGTTTTCCTGTCATGAACTTTAAAGTTCAACATGCTGACTGAGACCTGGAGAGTCTGAGATGTAGACTTTGGGTTTTGTAGTTTCTCTGAGCAGTGCACGGTCTGACCTGACAGGACCGCTCATACAGTGTGTTTTCTTTCTTGGCCAGTGCTGTTTTTTTCTTTTTTTTTTCTTTTTTTTAAATAAATGAATTTTCTGGGCACATGGCAAAGCTCCAACTCTCCACAGAGTCATCCGGATAGTTTTTGCATGATCTGGCCTCTACAGAAGAATTCAGGATCATCTGAGGAGAATATCTGACATTTGTTGTAAATGTTTAAGCACGGCTTTGTCTTTTTTCTGAGTTTTTGAGCCTCAGCAGTGAATAGAACATTCAGATTACATGACATACATGCAGAATATAAACTAAACTTTGCAAATTCTTAAAAACTCCTCAGAAAACATGACCTCTACAACGCTGGTATCTTTTCACCCAACTTAAATTTGTTGATGTTTCTTTTCGGGAACAAGGGGACATTTTAAGTTCTTTAAACGTTGGATTTAGACTCAGTGGTAAAAAGTTTATGAAACTTTTTTTCCTCCTGATGGACAGATGTATCCTGATACAGACCTGCAGAACATGTGTGTTCTTTATCTGATCCGTGAGGACATGGAGCAGGAAGGTTTAGTAATCTGCTGTGAGGAGGTCAGATGTCTGGAACAGCGCTGTCACCTCTGAATGACCGAGTGGAAGAGGAATGAATCAGGGCTTTTGTTGGTGGTAATCAGAGAGGGCTGGGATGTGATGGAGCTGAGGGAGACTAATGCAAGGAAACAATCAGGAGAAATCCTCAGCGGTCGGTGGAAAGTAGCTCTGGGATATCAGGGAAAGTGAGAGAGGCGGGTTTGATGAAGTCCAGGTATGTTATTGGTGTACTGGAGCCTCATGGTAAGAATGAGAGGCTGCTTTTAAAAAGCAGCAGTTTCATAAAACCTCCTGTCAGAAAAGGTTGGGGTGGTTTAGAGAATGGAAATTAGTCTTTGAGGAGCAGATATGAACAGAAGTTCTCCAGTTTGTCACTAAATGTGTCAGAAAATTATTGAACAGTTTAACAACAATGTTCCTCAGAGAAAAGTTGAAGTTGAAAGTTTTATCTACAGTCAGAATGTCATGAAGTCATCAAGAAATCTAGAGGAATTTCAGTGTATAAAGGACAGGGGAGCAAGTCTAAAAGACACCGTGATCTCTGATCCCTCAGATCAAGAACCATCATCATCAACAGCTGATTGAACCACATGGACAAGGATTATTGTGGAAATCTTTGTCCAGCTCTACAACACAGTTACATCCACTAAGTTTACTGTACAGATAAGAAGCTGCACGTCCAGAGTTCCAGAGTCAACAGAGATAGCTGGATGGATCATCACACAGTGGAAACCTGGACTTTAGTCAGACTAATCAGTATTCCTGATACCATTCCCCCACCCCCACCATAAGCCCTTCACCCCTGCAGGGTGAACAAAGGACAGTGGCCATCACACTTCCTGTCCTCTGCATTTGCATTCAGTTGTTGTTGTACTCTTTACTTCATTTTATATTTTTATAATCTGGGACCTTGGGTACAAACTTTTGTGCTATCTCATGTGTAAATGTGTGTTGGTATGACAATAAAGTGCCTTGAATCCTGGATTCCTTTGTTAGAAGAAATTGAGCATCTAGTTGTGGTCTGGGGTTGGATCAGGACTCTGCAGCACTAATGCAGAGAAGTTGAGGGATTTTACAGGAACATGCTGCCTTCGAGATCACATCTTTTCCAGGGATGTTCAATTATTTTTCCACAAGAGGATGAAAATCCACATGAAAGTAGCATTGTTGAGGAAGACGAGGGTACTGGTGCTGGACAGCCCAGATGTCCTGACCCGTCCCCAGTAGAGAATGTTGGAGAATTTAGAAACAACTACGACCCCAAAAAGAAGAATATGACAAAATAACCTCTGAAACATCTCCTGGTATCCTTAATGTCAGAACATCCTGCTGGGAGAAGGAATGGAGATGTTGTAAAGTGGAAAAAGATTTAATTAACCAACTTTTTCTGGAGTGTGTTGCAGACCTACACAGACATGGCAACCCTGATTCACCTGTTTGTTTTTATGTAGAACACTTTTAGAAGGCTTTTCAAAGTTTTATTTTAAAGACTGGGAGCGATTTTCCCAATTTAAATTTGGGCTTATAATAGCAGACAAAGAAAAGGAACGTTTGTATAATTATATAATCTTATTAGCACCTCATCCACAAATGTCATTTTATTGTAAACATTAAGCTGTTTTTGATGTTGACGATGAGTTCTTTCATTTAAAAAAAAAACTGTGAAGTTTGCTGAGACAAAACAAGCCTTGGACATTTACAATTATCTCTGTACTTAGACTTTTAACTAGACCTTGTTTTCATGTTGCCTTTCTTCATGTTTTGATTCACTTTACCTCGTTATTTACTCTTTGAATGTTCCTAGAGCTTTAAATTTCTGTCAAGTTCAGTCTGTAAACTTTAGCTCTCAAACTAGTATGGCTCAGTGGGTAGAGTGGTCGTCCTGTAGCCCAAGGGTTGTTGGTTTGATCCCAGCCTGGAGCGCACTTATTGAGGTGTAAATTACTTTGCATAAAAGTGCTATAAGTACAGAACATTTGCTTTGCTGTTGTTCTGTGTAGCCAGTCTTTGTTAGAAATAAAGGTATGAAAAAAAGAAAATTAATTGTAGGAATCACAGAGTTTCTTCATATCTTCTCAACCTTTTCTGAAACACTGATTTTTTGAAGGAGAAGCAGAAAAACTGTGGATGTGGATTCAACTGAGGAAACTGCATGTGCTGCTAATGCTAATGCTAACATTATCAACCAGGCCACGGCCCAGAGTTAATGTGTAACCATAGAAACCATCCATCTGATGGACGTTTGTTAAACCTAAGAATAAAATGAAAATAAACAGACTAAATGAGGACAGAAACGCGACCTGTCTTGTTGCTGCATCGAGTTCAATTTCTCATTTGCAACTTCAATAACATGCAAGGTGATTAACAGACTAGAAGAAACCCAAACCAGTGGGAGCCATCCCACCTCTGAGGTCACTGGTGTTGCTGTTGGTCCAGTCCTGAGCTGAGCTGACAGAAACTATCATCAGAACTATGTGGAAAATATTTGGGAACATTCACGGAGAGGAGATAAGAGATGAGAGGGTGTTGGCTTATTTTCATTAAATCGGTAAAACGAGGAATGAAATCTTTCTGGGAAGAGAAACATGATTTCACAGAACCTGGATGTGTGGAGGCCTGATTACTTTTCTGCCACACGACGGCCAAAACAACCAGAACTTCATTTTCTCTACTCATCCGAGCAGAGCGTCCATGTGATTCCAGTTTGATCTGAAATGTCTCAGAAAGGCTTTAATCTGATGCAGAAAGTTTTACAACACCATGAGGGAAGAAAACATGAAAATTAGCATCCAGCTACAAGGAGGAACATTTAAACCCTGCCAGTGGAAACAAGACGGTTTTAATGCAGGACATAGTGGAAAACACATCACTTACTGGGATGGGGCCGCCATCTTGTGAGGAAAAAGTGTCATTTTGCCAGATTAGCTTACAGAGAGAAACTGTATCATGTTGTTAGGAAAAGCTAGAAAACACTGATGCTAACATTGGACTGAATTATTAGCCCTGATGCCAGGTCATCCCATCATACACTGAAATAACTACGTTGCTTCAACGTCCATAACGGTCTCCCAGTGACGGTTCAGAAGCTGTGTGTTTTCCTGATGTCACTCACAGCAGAGATACACCTGAAGTTTTCATTCTGGGCATATTGACACACATAATGTCCACAAATGCTGAGACAAAGGAAGGAGGAAGCATGTGTGATGTTCTGAATAACTTTGTGAACAGTTTGTTGGTTGGAGACTCGTTCCTAACGACGTTTTCAGGAGTCATGAAATGTTTTTACTTCCATCCCACTTGGCATTCTTCTCTTCCAGTTTTGTTGTCGCTGGATTAGTGCATGGTGAGGTTGGTGGTGAACATTGTGTCTGCAAGCTTTCAGGGAAGTTGTTTACAAAACCACATTTTTCACACGTTTTTTGTTTCCTAAACTGCAAGAAAAAATGAGATTTTCTAATTTGAAAAAAGAACAGACGAGATGTTTTTCTTTTCTGTGTAAAACTCAGTTTCATTAGTTGCTCTTTAACGAGCTGTTTGTGGGATTCTGCTAAATCTGACTTCATTTTGAGTGTCAGGAGTCCATGGCGTTTCGTGTCATTTTTAGGATTTTTTTTCTCACTATAATCTAAAGTTTTTATTGAAAACCTGTTCTTTTTATGATTGATGACCAAAATTATTCCTCTGTTTTTGACCTATCATATTTTGGCACCCAGGCAGCAGTTATTAGGTTAATGTCCTTGCTCAGGGTTTACCACAGTGGTTTATCCTCTTTGCTAGTCCAAATACTTGAGTCTGGGTTCTCCACTTCTCTAACCTCAAAGCCACCACTCCTGGCTTTAGAGCAGCTGGATCTTTACAACAAGAAGTTTAAATAAACCGGTTCACCCAAAACTCAACAGGATGCATCACTGAGCCTGTTTACATGCAAAACCATTACCTGATTTCTGGAGTTAATCTAAGTACAATCTGATCATGGGCTGGAAAAGGTAGACAAGGATTTAATGAAGATTGTGTTTCAGACGTGCATGTACACATGTAAGATCAGATTATTACAATTATCTGATTACTCCCAGTTATCTGGTTGTCTTGGTCGTGTAAACGAGCTGCTCCACATTTTCTTTAAAGGTTTCAGTAACAATAAAGTTGTGAGTTATTAACGGGAAACAGATCTGTGTGGAGTTTCTGTTTCCATTTGTTGAGTTTTTGCAGCTTGTTGGCTTTGACCGCTCGATGGTTTTAGATTCCAAACAGTAATTTTAATCTGTTTTCTTGAATTGAGGCCATGAAAGCTTGATTTGAGATTATTATCCATATTTTCATTTTTCAACCCTCATGCTTTTAGCTCCTCAGCCCAGGCTGGACCTGGTCGAGTCATGTTGGTCTTGTCGGGTCGTCTCATCAGGGAAAGAGGTCAGTGTGTTATGAGCTTTCCTGCTAAAGTTTTTCTGACTTCCAGATTTTGGGCCGAGCATCTGTTGGTGAGTTTTTTTCAGATTTCATATTTGGACGTCCTGATTTTGTGGGTTCTTCTGCGTTCAGGTTGACAGAAAAACCTGGTTTGTGCGTTCAGCAGATGTTTGTCATCGTATCCAAGAATCTCCAGCTTCCCGGGTTGCCGAGGCCATGCAAGGACACGGCCGGATGATTGACACGGATACGAGGAAGCTTCGTGTTGCCATTCCTGTTTTATTTGCCCTGCTTCCCTCCTCTTCTTTTCCTCTTTTATTCCATGCCTTTCTCACTCTTCCCCTCCTACTTTCCCCGTAGTTTGTTCATTCAGTTCTTTTTCCTGTTCTTCTCTTCTTCTTATTTCACATACTTTAACTTTTTTCTCATTTTCCTCCTTTTTCCTTTCCTCATTTTTGTTCCCCCACTTTCCTTCTCCTCCCTTTTATTTCACACTCTCCCTTCTTTCCATCCTCCTGCTCTCTTTCATTGATTTTTCTCTCTCTTTCTCTTCCTTCTCTTACCTTCTTCTCATCTATCCTTTTTTCTCCTCCACATCTTCTGCTTTCGTCCTCTTTGCAGCTCAACTCTCATTTTCCCCTCCTTCAATCCATTCCACCTTTTGCATATTTCATGATGTTTTCTTTTCATTTATATTTCTTCTTCCTCTTCTGCCTCTTTTTCTTCTTTATATTTCTATTAATACACTCTTATTATATACTCCCCTATACTTCAACAACCCCCACAGTCACCAGATCTCAGTAGATTCTTATCATGGATGTGCAGCAACTGTGTGACGCTATGGTGTCAATATGGAGCAAAAACCTCTGAGGAAGGTTTCCATCACCTTATTGGATCTATGACACCAAGAATGAAGGCAGTTCTGGGGGGAAAAGATTTCATTAATTGTGTCAGCAGTGAGCATCAACATCTCAGTAAGCGTCTTGTTGATATGAACAGTTGTTCACTGTTCTGTTGTGGAGAATATGGAAGAGAGCTGATCCAGAACTCATGCCCCCATGAAAATGGCCCCCATTCCCCGAAAGGGAGCCTGTTTATCAAGTACACATAATGATCAGCGAGATTATGACTCTGCTGTTTGTAATATAATATTTAAATAATAATTTTTTTATGAATGATTAAAACAATGAATGATAATGAAAGAAAGAAAAAGAGATGAGTCTTCCTCTCCACTCTCCGTCTTTAGAGGCCATTGTTGTGATTCATGCTGGAAACTCCTTTAAGAAACCACATGAAGGAAACAGTTGAGCTGTCAGTGATGGTTTATGGTTGACTTTTCTGAATGGAAATCCCATTTTCCCAAGCTACTTTCTTAGAGCTCCCCCACAAACATCACCGTCTGTTTCTGTCCTTATGTTCTTCATCCTTTTGTGGCATATTTTCTATTTTCAGTCATGTTGCTCAGACTTTTCTGTCCTGACTTGGATTTGCTCCAAATGGAAGACACAGTTGCCGGGGAACATCCATGCTGAGATGAATTACCTTCTTAAAGGAGTTTTACAATCCTTTACATTGTTTCCTCTGACAGCGCTTGTGTTTCCGCTCTCTTTCTTTAACTGCAGACTGCATACCTTATTTTTAATGTAAGGTTTTATTTATGAGGACAAAATAAAAAGGTTCTTATCAGGTCTTAAAATGAACATATTGACTGCCGTGTTTGGGATAATTGTCTTGTTTTATGAGAAAGTTTCAGCCAAGCTTTATCTGTCAAACAGGACTTCATGGTCCACTCAATAACTGCAAGGTGTCCAGGTCCACATCATCATCCCGCCACCACCGTGCTGTGCAGTCAGTATGAGGTGTTCGTGCTGATGTGCTGCCCTTTCAGACTAATCATCTCCACTATGGTCTGATCTGTCCAAAAGAAAATGGTTCCAGTTTTCATGTTAGTTTAGATGCAGCTTTGCAAACCTAAGATGTGCTGCCATGTTATTTTTAGAGAGAAGAGTCTTTCTCCTGCAGCCCTTTCAAGCGAGCCATACTAGTTCAGTCTTTTTCTCATAAAGAAAAAAAAAAAAAAATTGATTATGTCTTTTACCTTTTGGCCTGTGTGTCTGTCTGTTGATCCTGGACAGTCTGAGGCTACGTTCACACTGCATCTCAGTTCAGATCTTCCTTTTTTTTTTTTTTTTCTGGGCTCAGATTTAGTTAATGACAGTCTGAACATATAAATCTGATTTTGTTAAATCCAACCCAGTTAAAATGGACCTTCTCACTACTTTCTATTATGCATACATCACTAATGTAATAACCCTTTCTTGAATTGAGCACCCTCTCAGGCTTCCTTCCACATTAAGGCCCATTTATGCTCGATGCAGAAGACGGATACGCAGATGGACTCTGTTTCGTTTGACTTCTGTGTCGTTTATGCTCGTAATTGGTTCCTTTTTTTTCAGGAAGCTTAGCTATCCGTCGATTGACGCAGACGATGGAGCAATACCACCGGAAATTGTGGGGCAGTGCTGAGCAGGATAGCTGACATGCGACCGCTGAAAGAAACAAACCAGAGAAGAAGACGAGGAGGTTCAGGAAGGGAACAAAAAAGCAGAAGAACGAGCACAACTGTTGAAATTTAAGCTTTTGAAGAAAGACTATATGCAAATGTTTAGGGTGTGTTGGAAACAACTTTATAACGATGCATTACCGCCGCAAAACGGTGTCTGAAACCGACTCATGGGAGTGAGCTCTGGACTGAGCACTGCCCACTAGTTTGAGAACATGTCTTAACCATGGCGACGCAAAACATGCATGGAAGTATGAAGACAGTAAAAATGGACGTCCCTATTTACGTATGTAAGGGAGCATAAATGGGCCTTAATGTGATCAGCAGGCAGTGAAATCAGCTCACAACCTTAGAGGACCCATATTCTGTTTCCTGAGTTTGTCTGGCTCCCCTCAGCATGCAGGCTGGTTGCTCAGGAGTCAGAACCCAAACAAGAACGTCAACCCCAGGGCTGTTCAGCTGAACAAACCAAAGAGAAATATTCTGTTTTCATTTATTTTAGTATTTTATTTATTTTTATTGTTGCTTTCATTGTTTTAAAGCTACTTACATGCACATTTCTTAAACTGCCCCTTAGGGAAAAATAAAGTGATTTCAATTTGAGCATCCACACCTAAGAAGATCTGTTTTGAATGTTTTCTATCTCAAACTAATCTTTCTCTCTGTGGAATGATGCACTCTAGATAATTTGGAAGTGACCTGATAACCCTTCCCAGAATGGGCGTCACACAGTTTTTTCCACTAAGATAATTGCTGATGTCTTTCCTCCTTGGCAGTGGGTTAACACAAGGTGACAAAACTTCTATTTTTATAGAAGTTCTCACACTGATGGTGATCATTGGTCAGCATCGTTTCACTGCTTCTGACCCTTTTTATTCCAATGGAAGTAGTGTGGCTGGTGTTGGATAAATATTTTTCCATCATATCAGATTTTTGATTGTTTAATGGTGTTTATTCCACTTTTTTTCTTTCTTGTTTGAACCTGTGGCTCTGAGCCAACATTGTTTTCAGTTCTGTGTAGTGACACATGGCTGCCTCTAGAGGACGTCTGTGCGCTTTTTCTGCAGATAACATTGAATTTGATTGGCTCTTTAAAGAGGCCTGAAGATTCCTTCAGAACAACAAAGTGAAAAAATGAGTGAAAAGCAACCTGTGAGGTTGAAGTTTTGGTGGAAGTTTAGCATCAAAGCCTCCATCCTGCTCGCTGACCGGCTCGACGCTCTTTTCTCAGACTGCTTGTTGGAGCTGGAATGCAGCGAAGCATAGTTTGGTTTGTGAGCCATAATCAAATCAAAATGTGTCTGCATACTTTCCCATGGGGATGGAGGTGGAGGGGGAGCAGGAGGAGGAGGGGCATCCAATTAAACAGTGACACTCAGAGAATGAGAGATAAACGGACAGATAATAATCAGGAATAGACAGAGTTTAAACAAAAGCAGGGAAGATGGAAGAGAGGGAGATATGTGGGCAGCCGCTGGTATTTTGTGTTATTTTTGGATCGTTTCAGCGGCTGAAACGTGTTTTTATGTAACTCTGCATAAAGCAGCGGCTAACGAGCTAAAATACCAAAATGTATTAGAAACACAAGAGATCAAATAAAAGACGGAGAGAGTTTAATCTGATGCTCCATCTGTGGCTCATTAAGCAAACAACATTTTTTAAACTCACCTCTCATTACCGGCCCGAACACAAACACACAACAAGCTCTGTTGACCAGAGAAAAATGTTTATATTGACGTGATGATGTTGAACTCTCAGGGTCGAAGGTGGATAATTATAGAAGCTCTCGTTTAACATGAACCAGACTAATTGACTGATCGGCGTGTGTTTGTGAGGACACCAGCTGCTTCCATTCACACACACTGCAACATCTTTTCAGCCACATAAACTATAGTCATCACTTCTGAGTCTTCGTTTTCCAACACAGAGCTGTGATTGGTTAGAAGCTAAGTAGAGGAGGTAAACGAGCCAATCAGAGCGCTCTGTGTGTTTGTCTATGTGTTATTACTGTGTGATAAAGGTTATTCCACAGCAGTTTAGTTTTCCAGGATAAAGTTCCAGAGAGCCATGTAAGCAACTTATTGGAAGGAATTTTTATTACTGTCTGCGTCTCATCCAGGAAATCACTCATCCGTTCACTGATTTGTCTCACTGGCTAAGCAAGCTGTTACATTTCCTTTATGGGTCACATGTGAAGAAGACCTGAGACTGAAACATATTTCATTATTTTGCACCAGAGATGTGTAAACACATGATCTGGAATCACTTTAAACACCAAGCTGCTCTTGTAACCTTCCCACCAATGGGAAATGGACTTCTACAAGTCTCATAATTCAGGTTTACTGCAGGTGTTGGTGTGTGAGTTATTATTAAAAAATATTTTGTGTGTTTACATATTTACTATAAAAAGTCTTAAATCAGTATTTTATTGATTAATTTGAACCTTCTTGTTGGGTTTTCAGTTTTTGTTGTAAAAATAAAGAGAGAAACGTTGATTGCATAACCAGTAACATCCTTCTGGAAGATTCTCCATGAGCAGATTTTCTGGTGGCAGGTGAGGGTGTCAGGATTGGATATAAAAGTAGCATCCACCAAAGGTTTAGTCCAGGGGTGTCCAACTCCATCAGAGAATCATCAGTAAGTTTAAAAATATTTCTCAATGGCAGATTGTAGAGAAATTTGGTCATCTACAGAGCAGAATGCTGGAAAAAGATTCAGGGAAATCTCATCAGGGAAAGAACCGAAACCATTGCTGGATGGTTGTGACCTTCGAGTCCTCAGGCAGCACTGCAGGGAAAACAATCATGACCATGGAGAACCATTTTAACTCAACACAGTATATATCTTTATAGCAACATTGCCAAGTTCTTTGGACACCAGCTCATCTTAAATGGACAGAAAGACGGTCGGCAGATGTGTCCACGTTTCAGCTGCTTTTTGGAAAAACTGACGTCTGCTTCTGTGTCACTAAGATGACAAAGATCATCCAGACTGTTATCAGAAAAAGCTGTGATGGTATGAAGGACATCATTGTTCATGGAGGACTTCATCTGTGTCAAGGTACTATTGTTGTTGAGGTGCATGTTGACGCTGTCAACTTGGGAAGTTGCCCATTGTGAACAACTTCTAACAGCACTGCTTCTTACCTAAAGTCCACATCCGTCTCCTACTAAAATGTTTGGAGCGTCATGAAGAGGAAAACCAGACAACAACAACCAGAGTGTAGAGCAGCTGAAATCTTGGATTCAGCAGGAATGGACACAAATTCTTCACTAAAAAACTAAAACAATCCTCAAAATATCCTCAGTTCATTAAAAGGTCTTATTAAAAGCCAGTGGAACACATTGGAAACATCTTTAACTGATTCTGTAGCAGATTTATTTCAATCTTGCACTTTAGAGATATGTCGTTCACAAACCGGCCGGTTCTAAGAACCGATTCTTCTTTAAACCACAAGAGTTGACACTCGTTGGGTCAAGCTGGATCTCTAGAAGGGGTGGGAATTTATTTTAAATGGGACATCATGCGGCCAATCACATGTAAGAAAATATGATGATCAAACATCATGTGAGAGAACAAAGGGAGCAGACTCAGTTTGTTTGTTTTGGTACTATGTTCAGTTGTTTGCTTTAAATTAAGGACGTTTTTAATGATTCTGTGAATAATTTCCCTTCAGATCTGTTCCAGTTTATCTTTGAACACCTAGGAGGAGGTCATGTGGTGCAGATGAGTCAGTTTGAGGGAAAATTATGTCATTTAAACCAATGGGGCCTGAGCATCATTTATCTTTGTCATTGCTCAGGTCCAGCTATGTCTAAACTGTCACCTCCAGTGTGTGTGTCTTGTCCATACTGACAGTGAAATCATACTTGGCTGTTGTTCTCAGTGGGAGTTAACACCGTCTGCTGCTCCTGAACAGCTCCCTGCTGACAGGAGGTTACCGTCCTGCTCCACACCTGGAACACAGCTGCAGCACACACACTAACATACTGCTGATACTTCCCCTGCACTTCTTCATATGGCCAACTCTCCCATCCAAAACACACACATTCCACATGCCAAAGTTTCCATTTCATGCTAACTTAAACACACTCAGACTGGAAAAAAAAAAAAAAACTAAACTGAAAGAGGTTGTTCAGGGGAAATTCATCCTTGTTATCACCTCGGACTCCTCTTCAGTTTGAAATCTCAGCTAGCTGGGTTTCTGTTCTCTTGGTGGCTTTATGATTATCCAAGAAGTTCATTCCTCAGAGCAGCAAATGTTGGAGGCCATCATTTTGATTAACTAACCATCAAAATTAACAACCAGTTAAAAAAAATGTTAATATCCTTAATGATAATAATAATAAAGAGGCAGCTGGCACAAACAGCCTGTTAATTAACAGCCTGTTTTAAATCAGTCTGGAAACAGACTGATATAAAAGGTGCTGCTGACACAAACCCTTTTATATAAAGCAAGGCCGGCTCTAGGAATGCATATATGAGGGGGCAAGCAGAAATGTGAAGGGGAGATCATGTGTACCCATCATGCTTCAGCCAACCACTGACCACAATAAGGTGGCAGTCCCTCAAAGCAAGGCAGTGTATTTGTACTGTTACTGTTAGTTACCGTGCAGAATTCATGCATAGGTGCATGAGAAAAGAAAAGTTTTTAACCATGGTTTAAAAATGTCTACATTTGGTGAAAGTTTAATCTCCACTGGCCGTTTGTTCCACTTGTTTGCAGCATAACAGCTAAATGCTGCTTCTCCATGTTTAGTCTGGACTCTGGTCTGGAACCAGTGTTGTTTTTGGCAGGTATCTCAGTTTTAGTCTTAGTTTTAGGTGTCATGACGAAAATGCTTATTAGTTTTAATCACGTTTTAGTCATGTCTAAGTTTGATAGTTTTAGTCTAGCTTTAGTCGACGAAAAAAGTATTAGTTTTTAACAAATTAATTTATGTCAATAATACGTATTAAAAAGTGGAATCAATGTTGACAGGTTATAACAAGTTCATAAAACAAGTTAACCTTAATGCATTTACATAATAACCAGATCCTTTACTAGATTGATAACTTTAGTTGAGACTTTCCCATCAACATGGATGCAATGCTGCCGTGCTATACTTAACTGCTGTTGGGCAGAAACCTTATATTTCTATATTTCAGCTTTTTTCATGAATGAAGCCCTACTTCATCATACAAAAATGTCACACAAGGAAATAGCTGATCTATAAGTTCAACATAAAGCAACACATTTTGAGCTTGTTGTTGGTTATTTTCATCAACAAAATTAAAAGGAATGGTTTTAGACTTAGAAGGTTTCCGAGCCAACAGCAAATACTGTAATCAGTTACTTCTGAAAAGTAAAGAGCAACAACATTCTTACTTTGGTAACTGTGGCTTTATTTCTGAGAAAGTGCAATACTCCACTGTGAACATACACATGCCTAAAATATGAGCACTCTGCTCAACTTGACCTGGTCTGCCAGTGAAATTATGATGGATTATAGTTAAAATATGTCCATATATTGTTTCGTCGCTTCCCACCAAACTCTTTGTCGACGCTGTAGTTGCAGCCCTACTGTACAGCCGGCACACAGTTCAGTGTGGAGGGGAGAGGGAGTTTAGGTGGCTCATGCCTTATTGGGTGGATTTGATTTGAGGGGTGTTGCCCTCTCTTGCCCCTGCCTAAAGCTGGCCTCGATTTAAAGTGACTTTCAAGTGAGGAACATTAGCATGAAAAGCTAAACCTGTTAAAACACAAGAGAAGAACCAGTCCAAACGTCCTGAATCAGGTGTGATAGGATGTTAAGCCCAGTTTCCACTAATCGGACCAGTTCAGTACGGTACGGGTTGATACAAAATTTTTGCATTACCACAGGCAAAAACAGGCAAGGGTACCAGAATATCTAACCCCTTCTGTTGAGGTTTCAATTTTACCAGTCTGACCCCAAAAAGGTGGAGCTTGACTCGCTACAATCTGTTGATTGGTCCAAAGAAGCATCACTTCCTGTGCAACTTAGCATTAAGAACAAAGTGGCAACACCACCGTGTTTAAATATATGAAGTTTGTTGTTTTAAGCCACATGTCCAGAACAAATAACACAAACTGCTGGATGTCCATCATTCTTCTCCTTTGTTTCTGTTTTGTCATCTTCTTCATTATGATTCAAGGAAGGTGTCGCACCTCTATGACATCACGCTATTACAAAGCTGACACGTCTATTACTACCCAATCAATATGCCACCTACCAGGTGAGGATATGGTTGGCTGTGGACATGCAACAGAGGGTCATCAGGGTGTACCAAACTGTCCCGGACAGACCCAGAGCCATTGGTAGAAACAAGGAAGTGTATTTGATTCAAACCTCATATGTCCAGAGTGGCCACCCCTAAATTTGGTTTGGTTTTGGACCTAGAAGGCTGTTCTGTTACAGGATATCAGACCTGTTCAGAAACCTTTTTATAACCAGGTGCAGTGAGACTGGGACATAATTTTAAAGTGACCTATGCTGAATGTGGGGTTTTTGAGCAGAAGTCAGATTAGTCCGTGTTGACATGTTCCTGATCTGAGATTTGTTTACCAGCTGGTAGATTGGCACAAAAAATATTTCATCATTACAGTTCAGCTCCAGAGCATCACTTTCGTACAGGGAAGCTTTTTATTACCTCTGAACCAGCCACACTGGCTATTTCTGTCTTATAGTGTGATCCAAAATCAAAGTGTACATAAAGGAAATTCTCCATGATCCCATGAAACTTCCCATCCTGATTATAAACTTTTTTTCTATTAAGAATAGTCTGAACAAAGGTGCAGAGTTTAGCAGGTTGAAACAGCCACTTCTGAAACGTAAATGGTTCATTTACTGAAATTAAAAGCATTGTCTTGAATGAGAACGATCAACTATGTTGCACCCTGAACTTGAAATCAAATTGAAATCAATAACCACACATTATGTCACTGGGATCTCTATTCATGTGTTTACCCAAGAGATCAGAGGAAGTTGGTTCATTTACTTTATGTAAAGATAATTAGGTAACCATCAGCAGGTCTGATGCTTCTCTGTAATGTAATATACTCCTGGTTTAACTAGACACCAGCAGACATGCAAATCTGATGTATGAGCATCTAATCTTCCCTCATTACCACACAGCTGCTAGATGATGCTCGTCATGGAGAACAAACAGAAATATGAAACATGCAAAGTGAGCACAGGACAGAGTCAAACGCAGCAGCTATCTAACATTTATTCAGATTTGTTTGATTAATAATATCAAGAAACACGTCAAACGACACTCAGAAAATTAAACCTGAACTTTTTACTTGAACCAGTATCACCCAACATCTGACATCAGTCAGTTTTGTTTTTCTTTTTTTTTTATCTCCAGATTGCGAGATATATCTAATTTCCCCAGAAAATAAAAACCAGGAGTCACATTAATAAAAGACACCCCTCAGCCCGCTGGGTTTTCCTGTGGTGTGTGAAACCAGGACGTTGGTAGGGTATTGTTTGCCCCATATGAGTTGTAGAAGCTGGGTCAAAATCTTGGCTTATTTGTTGTCTTCTCTGAGACCTTCCTATACAGTTTGGTGCTGTTTTGAATACAATCCTGCTTTGGGAAGTGGAACATGTCAAAGAAATGTTCAAATACATGCCAGGACAGTTTGCCTCTTTGTTTAGGATCTGACTATATGTCAGGGGAGTTCTCATCCTGAACTGAAAATCCAAACCGGTTGCTAGAAACAGCCTTGAATTTTTTCCAAGTTTGCTTTAAATTTGCTTTTCATTTGCATGAAAACAGTGGAACCATTAATTACCTGTCAGTGCTTTGATGCTCTGGTTGATCACCTTTTTCATCAAAAGGATTTAGACCAGATCATCAAGGCAGGGTGTTACAGACCTGAAGGGTCATATGTGATGAGTTAGTTGAGGATCCTTTTGACCACAGGAAACCTGGAGAATTCCTTTGGTTACTACACAAAACTTACCTTTTGTAAGACTGTTAAAGTAGCACTATATAACTCTCTGACCTTAAAAGGAGCTGTCATTGCAGCGTTGCAAGGCTGAGGAACTGCAATTTTTTCTTTTACCATTGCATCACTTTATAGCAGTATTTCACTTTATGGCACTGTGTCACATACTAGCAAGTGCATAACAACACTCAGTGCTTTTTGAACATTCACCATGGTTGATTTAGCCCAAAAAAAAAAAGAAAAAAAAGAAAAAAACAAGAGAACATGATTGGAGGAAGTGAGAAAAAGAGAAAGGGAAATAAATAGCAAGAGATAAGACAAGAATCGACATCAGTCTGACAGGGGATGGAGAGCTCATGGAAGAGATGGGATGAAAGACAGATGCTGAATTAGCCATTGTTAGGGGGCACATCAGTGAGAAAATCTATCATAGTTAAATAGTGGTACTTCAAGAAAGAGTCACAGCTACTCCCTGCAGCCTTTCTCAGACGGGGCAAATGATATTGCTGTGAGGTGTCTTATGGGTGGTCATAGTTTTGCCAGACAGCAGAGGATGATTACGCCCCCTGCTGTCTAGTGTCTTGTGAAAGATGGCGTCCCAAATGTGTGAGAAAGTATTGGATCCCTCGTCCCTGTTGCTGGTCTCATTTCGGGTCTCTATGGCCTCCCTGATCCAGTGATAGTTAAACTTTCTTAAGCGGATGACTCTGGCTTCTCTTTTAAATAGGTCGGATGTGGGCTGATTTTGGATTGTAGTTTTTATTCTGCTTTTGTGTCTTGTTATTGTTTCCTTTTCACATTTTTTCCTATGTTCACCTTTCCATATATCAGGAGGTCTTTGGTTTCCTCAGTGTATGTTTCATTACATGATGGAGAGGGTATTTTATAGATGATGTTACTCTTGCTTTCTGTAGACACTTTGCATTTTGGTGTAATAATAAATGTCTCACAGTGGTATGGTTTTACTGGGGTGTTTGAGGTTAGGTTCACACTGCAGGCTGAAGTGACCCTAATCCGATTTTTTGGCCCCTATGCGACCTGTATCTGATCTTTTCATAACAGTCTGAACAACACAGATCCGATTTTTTCAAATTACAACCCAGGCCACTTGGATATGTGGTCCTAAATCCGATACGTATCTGATCTTTTGCCATGCGAATTCAGTCTGAAGTCGCTCACATCACTCTCCCATCACTCCTGGCTGCTACTCCTTACCCACACGTTTCTCAGTATAGACATTGCTGCCACTGCTCCACAAAATGCCATGGCCAAAAATATGGCTCTCCTCCTTTGTAATCTCCTCCTTAAAATGATTCCATCGAAAATGTGCTGGCTACAATTGGATAATAAATTAAAAATTGCACCATAAGCTCCGCTGTTACCATCCATGTTTACTTCAGCAAACACGAAGACGTCACATTCACGCTCACTGTCACGTCGTCGTGTCTTCTATGCATGCTGGACACTTTTGGTGCACATAAGGTTCGTACAGGAGATCACATACAAGTCTCATTTAATAGGAAATGTGAACGGACTCTCAAAAAAATTGGATTTCACAAAAAAATCCGAATTGAGCATTATGCAGTGTGAATCTAGCCTAAGTTTCTTTCTTTTTTTATTATTGTTCTGTGTGTGTATTCTGTAAAGCCCCTTATATTTGGTAGGGTAACCATCCATACCAATACTATTTCTTTTCTGTTCAACCTTTCCATTATCTAAGGGTCACCTTGGATAGTGACACTTTGTCAGAGGCTTTTTATGTTTTCTTCCTCCTCCTTATAAAGTATTTAACAACAGACAGCTTGTAAGTTGTTGGAAGTTCTGAAATCCATTGCAGATAGGACTCAGCATGTGTTGGTTTCCTGTATATTTTGATGTTGATACTGCAATCCTCTATGTGTGATATGCATTACCATAATTTACATGCATTTATTGATTTCTTCCTTATGAGTGAACTACCTGTAAATGTCTTTGGCTCTTCCTTAAAACAACATCCTGGTAATCGAGAACAAGAAATATGGATGAGTCGGAGAGTTAATGGACGGGATGGCTGACAAACTCTCCATCCATCCATCCATCCATCCATCCATCCATCCATCCATCCATCCATCCATCCATCCATCCATCCATCCATCCAAGCCCTGACACTGGTCATACAGGGACCAAACAGCTCGTACAAAGAGGTCCGATACACCATATACCCGGAGCACCTCCCACAGGAGTCCCTGGGGGACATAGTCGAAAGCCTTTTCTAAGTCCACAAAGCAAATGTAGACTGACCCCTGAAGAGGGTGTAGAGCTGATCCACTGTTTCACGACTAGGACAAAAAACACACGCTCCTCCTCAATCTAAAGTTTGACTATCCAGCGGACCCTCATCTCCAGGACCCCTGAATAGACCTTACCATGGAGGCTGAGGAGTGTGATCCCTGTAGTGGGAGCACACACTTTGATCCCCCCTTTTGAAGAGGGGAACCATCTCCCAAATCTAGCAGTCCAGGGGAACTGTCACCAATGTCCAAGCAATGCTGCAGAGGCATGTCAACCAAGACAGCCTTACGGCATCCAGACCCTTAAGGAACTCCAGGCAAACCTTATACACCCCCAAGGCCCTACCACTGAGGAGCTTTTTAACCACCTCAGTGACCATGGGAGGGTGAAGTTTGGAGAGGCCATGGAAAAAGGAGAGTATGATACATGACTCTTAACCTGACTGACTGGAACACAGAACTGGTGCTCTGGTTTCAATGAATTGGGTTTATTCATTGGTTCCTAAACAGAACCGGTGTACAAATGAGAACCAGACAGGTTTTCTGTTGATACGAAAGAAACCTTTTAGTCTTAAATCAGGTTAAGAAACAATTTGAAGAACAAAGGACTCTTTGACAGAGAAAGTTGATATCAAACTCTAAGCATTATAAATAATGGCAGAAGGAAGACGAGGAAAATATCATTTTTAAGAAACTAAGTTTTGCGTTGTGCATTAATTGACCAGCTCATAAGTACATATATCATTGTGTATATTTTAGCACTATTTTAGATGTTCAGACAAAGCTCCTCTTTGTATTGGCTGACTTGTTAAGAAACCTTTTGCCATTTTGTTTATAAAATTCCACTGACAAATTGCACTCTGAGGAATGTCCAATGCAAATGTGGCCATACCCTCAGTCCACAGAAACCATATCCGTGTCTCCATTCAGCTTGTTTGAATACAGCAGATGTAAACTTAGACTCCGCTGCCCGTCATGCAAATCCACAGGTGGGTCCAGTTTAAAAGGAGTGTGTGGTTAGACGGTTGAGAAACGAAAAGCCCAAATTACAAACAGCAGAGCCTCTTGGATGCAAAACCACGATAGAATGAATGGTGTTTAGATGCCGCAGCAACAGAGAGTCAGATCAAGGTGCGTAAAAATGGAATTAATTTTGGTTGTGACTGAAAATCAGAGGCTTCCGACTTCTTTAAAAACACTCAGAACTTCTGTGAAGCAGATGTACAGATTTGTTTTATGATGTAGTTAATCAGAGCACAAGAGTTAAGATGGCAGGAGTGATTGATTTCTGGATAAATGAAGAGAATCTTAAGACCTCAGGTATTAGAGTAAGTATCTTCACTGTCATTAAACTCCTGCAGATTCCTTTAACAAGAGCTATTGCATCTGGTGAAGATGAGTTCATTGGGAGCCAACTACACTTCAACATTAGATCCCAGTTTCTTCTTGGAAGGGATAACTGGCTTGCTGGCGTCCAACGTGCTGGTGGGTTTGCCAGCGAATGCCTACGTGGTATGGCTGATAGCAAGCGACGCGGGTGGGTCCATGGTCTCAGAGATTTTTGCCTTCAATCTGGCCATCGCTGAGATCATCTTCTGCTGCTCGTCTCTCTACGTAATAGTTCACTTCATGCTGAAGATGCCACTGGGTATCGGGGTCCTTGTGTTGCAGCTGTTCCTGCAGCTCATGCTGCTATCTCGACCCCTGTTCCAGACCTGCATCTGTCTGGAGCGCTACCTGGCGGTGGTGCATCCCACCCTCTTCATCAGGTAACTCTGCAGAGTCTGAGAACATTTTTGCATTAAAATTCTAAATTTATGTTCAGTTCAGTTGTAGTGAAGTGTAGTGAAGGAAGGTAGAATCCCTAACTATCTATCATAACATAAAGGAAGCAGCTCAGGTGTGATGAGTGGTATATAAGCTAACATAATGTATTTCTGTGGTTTAACCACAGCTTTTGCCAAAGAAATGAAACTTGCACAGCTTAAAACATAAATTATAAACTTTAACCTAATCCCAGTCCCTCCCATGGTCCAACCCCCCCATTTTGCATCGGGAAAGTGTTCCTTTTCTTGTAGAGATTATAAGAATATGGTTATATGGTCCTTCACCCAAGGTTTGGATGCCATTTGAATGAAATAATACTCCCTAGGTTGATAATATACTTGGTTTTTAACTCTCATTCAGGTAGAGAACCGGTGCTGTCATGAGTGTGATTGTTCCCATACTGTGTACTACAGTAGTTATCCGAGGATTCCCCAGGGGGTGCATTAGACAACTAAAGATAGGATAAAGTTGCGGAATTCTTGGCTTCTTGCGGATGTGTCTCCTCAACGCAGCAAGTAGAGCAATATCACTGGAAACTGTGGAGGCAGTGTTGAGCAGTTTAGTTGCTATGCAACCAGCAAAATGAGCAAAGAAGAAAAAGAAACAATATTATTAATGGCTGCATAGACCACTACCGCCTGCTGCGTTGCCTCCTTTTATTTTTTCTTTCTGAGAATGTACAATATTGTAATCTACTCAGTTGTTACCATATTTGCTTTAGTCTGAAATTGACGCTGGAACTCTGAGGTGAGCTCTAAACTCTGCTCAACCCTCTAGTGGCTGCCAAAGGATGGACAAATGTATGAGAGTAATGACGTCCGCAACAAACATGCCTATGTAAGTACGTATAGGGAAACATAAATGAGCCTTTAAATTACAACGTATGCATGTTTAGCCTCAATTTCTGAGAACATGCACAACTTATGCTTCAAACAAATGCAAAATATGCAATACAGCCATGTTTAACACATACTTACAGTAAAAGCAATCATAGTCTTTTGAACTATTGTTGGACAATGGTGAAGCTTGAGTTCTCAGACCTGATTGGATAAAAATATTGCATCTAGTGGTCTTTTGACATTATTACAGTTAAAAGTGCCTCCTTCACTTCTTGCATTTGGTAAAATGAAAATATGTGTTCTAAACTAGCTTAGTTGCTCTATTTATAGTTCACCGTTCCCATCCAAGGCTCTGAACTGAAATCAACAGAAGAATTTCTGTTAACTACAAAGAATAACCACCATAGTGTTAATTTCATATGTAAACTGAGAGCACTAAGACAGCGCAAACTATCGCCAAGCCATTGTACTTATTATTATTTTTAATTTAACTTTTTTTTTTTTTTGCTAATGATTGTGAGTAGGGCTTGGTTTTAAAAAAATGATGGATATGGATTTAAATCGAGATCTTAGCATATACAAACAAGTGTTTGCCTAAGTATCAGCTTCTCTTGCTTTCTCTTCTTTTGCTTTATTCACCAGTGTGACTTACATTCACATGTAAAGTATTTTGCAGGGTATTACTGCTAACATTAGCAGCTAAGGAAATTAGTGACGATACCTAGCCCTTTGTGAGCACTGCTTTTGAGTTAAAAGCTTTAATGGCAAAATGATCCCTATCTCCCCGTAATAAAGAATCCTTCAGAACATTTCTGGATCCAGACGGTGATCCAGATCATCCTCAAAATCTAATCACTTGTTTCTTATTCCATTTCTGAGATTTTCTGAAAATGTTATCAAAATCTGTCCATAACCTTTTGAGTTATGTTGGTAACACACAGACAGACAAACCAACATGCCGAATACACAACCACCACCTTTCGGAGGTAAAACAAAGCGTCCAGCACATGTGAAACGTACTGAACTGTAAAGATTTAAAATCAACATGAGACCTCTTGTAAATGGTTTTGGTTGGATGGATCAGGATCTAAGAAGCTGAAGGGGAACATAGTGTGTGAGTGTTTTGGCTCATCTGTCTTCAAAGCTAATGTTTTTTTCCCTGTGTAAAGTTTGTGTATTGGAGCGTCCGTAGGTCAAAGATTTTTATCTTCCTGTTTGCAGGTTCAAACCTCCACGTTACAGGTTGCTGTTTTGCGCATTCGCCTGGTTTCTGATTCTGCTGGACTTCACCTTTCCTGCCTTTGGACCTACCATCGAGACCTCCGCATACCTGTTTATATCCAAGTCCCTGCTCTTCCTCATCATCCTGTCATACTGCGGCATTCACGTCCTCCTGGTGCTGAAGCAGCCAGGGCCCGGTGACGGGGGCCGGAGTGCTGAGAACTGGAACAGCATGAAGAAGAAGGCCTTTAAGGTCATCATGATCACACTGGTTTTCAACAGCACCACACAGCTGCTGCAGATCATCATGCTGTCTCCGGCGCTGCTGCGCGCATCCCTGATTTTCATCTTGCGGGTCACGTTGGTCAGCCTGGCAGTCAACATCTTCAGCAGCTTTATCACCCCCCTGCTGTACCTGCACAGAGCCGGAAAACTGCCCTGCATCAAGTTCTGACCTTTTACAGCACCAGAAAACCTAAACCTGCCTCCACTGATCATTTTATCGGCTTTAAATGTGTTTTTTCAGGCTTCCTGAAGTCTGAGTCTGGGTTTCCTTTTCACCTAACAGATTTTTAGAAGTTTTTTCTCCTTATTTACATTCTGTTTGAAGAAGTCGTCACAGCACTTCCTCTGTGACACCACTCTGCTTTACGCTTCAAAGTTAGAAATGAGCAGCTCTTCAACTAAAACACTCATTTGCAGAACACCATGAAGAGCATTATTCATGTCATGAGCTGAAGCCATGGGGAAAAAAAGGCGTCCCCTAGGACATTAGGGCCGCAGCTTTATGTAAGACATCTAAAAATGCCGTGAGGCGCTGGGCTGCGCGTGGCAGCGAGGATGAGCTCCGACACTTCACAGGAATGAAAACGCCGTCGTGTTCGCGGGCCGCTTTGATTGTTGAGGTCAAACAGAGAGCAGCAGGTTCAGCCAACCTCAGATCTTCACATGCATCCTGCCGCCGCGCACACTCCTCCACTCATTGATGTTGCTGTAACATGATGTAACAGCGGGCCTGGATAGCTCCCGTGGGTGCTGGTTAGTCGACTTTATGGACCGCCACAGTTATCTTCAAAGACTCTGAGAGGAGGAGGGCTGGTGGGGAGGAAGAGGAGGTGTTAAAAGAAATGAAAGAGAGGAGAGCAGTGAAGAAGCCATCATCTGTTTGATTGACAGGAGTTATAGAGAGGATTCTCCACCTTGGCTCTTTCTAAAGGTCATTGAGACGAGTTTATTCATCTTTAAATGATATCATATCAACCTGTTTGTAAAGAGAATAAAAAGTAGGATTTTTGCCACGTATAAAAACGGAATCATCCTTTTAAAGATGAAATTAAGGCGAGTTTCAATGAAAGTTTGAGCAGCAGCTGCAGAAACCCACAGAGCAGTTTTCCTCCTCCAGAGGCTGATTTATCTGTTTGACTTGCTGCTGCCGTTAATAAGACGCACCATCATTCAGTAATTCTGAGGGTCGGTGAAGACACACACGTCTGCAGTCCGCTGAGGATTAGATAAGCAGCTGCCAGACTGCACAGACAAACATTTACAAAGAGGGAAGCTAATGGGAAACGATAAACGTAACTTCCAGTTGGATGTGGTCCATGTTGCTGTCAGTGGGAAGGAGCCAGTTCAGGATTAACGAAGACAGTCGAACATCTGAATCTTCCGCCAGATGTTCGCTGAAGACGTATCACCAAAACACTGGTGTTCTCCAAACATTTAGCTTCGCCCTCCAGCATGAACACCATCAGCAGAGTGAGTTAGGGATGTTCGGTGAGTGACAGAAGGAGAGCAGCTCAGAGTTTAGGTTTAAAACTTCAGAGGCTGTGACAGGTTAGCTGAAATCCTTTGTCAGGTGATGCTGCAGTGGAATAAAAAATCAGGACTTAAGTTTTCTGTCCATGTGGAGAGCACCATGTGGAGTTTCACTGTATATTAGGGATGTCAAGACCTGAAGTCTTGTTTTCAGGTGTGACTGAAGCAGAGGAAGTGAGCAGATAAATCAGTGAGAGAGCTGGAGGGAAAACGATGAATGACAAGAAGATAAGTAGAGGAAATAGGGAGAAGAGGAAGTGAGGAGGAAGAGGAGGCGCGTGGCTGAAAACCACAGAGTTCTTCTGTGATGAGTGTGTCTTTGATCTGCCTGGTAACTGCCCACAGACCCTTTCTGGTTCTGGGTTTTGTTTTCCGGGCCTTTATGTTCCTGCTAATTCTGGTTGTTTCTGTCTTTGTGGGGACCGTCAAACATGAAGCAGTCTTTGGTCTGAAATAACATCTGAGTCCTCAGACAGGCCGGGAGATCTGAGCTAGAAACCCAAACAGTCTGAAACTGATCCTCACAGAGGCTGAGATTCAGATACATGCACACATGCCAGCTTTAAGCTGAACACCACAGAACAACAAGAACAAATTAAAGTCAAACACTCAACATGTGCTCCGACACACACACATAAACACACCCATCCGAAGCAGCAGATTATTTCTTGTATGTGTATAAAGGACGAAAAGTCACGTTTAAACATCAGCACAGACACTGATTGAAAACCAGTTTGAACTGGTTTAACGGCAGCTCATATTAATTTATTCAAAATCTGTTGGTACCAGGACCAAACCAGTCCAAAGAAAGTCCATCCCTGAATACAGATCCTTGTTAAAATCCATACTGTTCCAACAGCAGCTCAAAACAAGTAGAAAAGCTTGTTTAAAACCAGTTTATACCAGTCCAAAGGAGAGTCCAAAACCAGAACCAGACATTTACAAAAAATCCAAAACTAATCGTACATCCAAGTTCAAACCCATGTCTAACACCAGTCCAAAACAACCCGCTGGCGGCTCATAAACAGGACTGAAGCAACTTCAAAAACTTCCCTATATTGTCCAAATTCAGGTCCAAAATAATCCCAAAAACATCTGGTAGCATTCTGCAAATTATGTCACAAACCAGAACCTTCAGAATCATGGTACAATCCTTATAAGATGAGACAGAAGGCAAGTTCTCCAAGCTCAGGTCCAAAACCATCTTCAGTTCTCCAAAAACTGTTCCCTGAAACCAGAACCAGCCCCCATTCAAGAAGGAAGTCTGGGTTAATGAGGAGATGCTGAGATGGTCTGAACGCACATCAGAACTGGGACAAGTTCAAGATGTAAACAAATGACCATCCCATTCCGGCTATTTATGACTTTCTTTCTGGTACAGGTGTGTGGTGGACTCTTGATGGTTCATGTTTAGACAAGATGAGGTCTGATTTTCTCACAGTAATTTAAGGATTTAGCAGATTACAGCGCGACTGCAGACGAACCCTGAACGTGCTTGTTTCATCTTTCTGCTTCATTTTTCTCTCTGGATCTTTCAAAATAGATCAAGTGGAAAATGAAATGACTCTGACCACAGGAAACAGTGTGTGTTTGTGTGTGTGTGTGTGTGTGATGACCATATGGATGTAATGATACTTGCCTCACAAACAGATAGGATTACACACACACACACACCCACACCCACACACACGCACACACACACACAAACACACACACACACACACACACACACACACACACACACACACACACACACACACACACACA